>VMYD01000291.1:3786232-4108871 GCA_007663325.1 Eucalyptus pauciflora | reverse complement strand
TTTTGTGCAACAAGTTTGAACCTTGTCAATAATATAAGTTAATCAACATATCTTAAATGTATTTAACCATCATTAAGAGTTCACAACTTTAACCAAAGAACTCCCTTAAAAACTTGAACTATAAAAGTGTATATTTCAAGGAGTTGTTAGAGATTGAGCTTTAGAGAGGCATTGTCAAAAAATATATATGCTACTAATACTCTAAAATTAGAATTATGCCTACTAAATCTATAGTAAATGTACCATCTTATTTAGATTAATGGATCATAAGATTTATGAGATGTTGATAAAAATCATCAGATTGATTGGTATGTATTAAAGGTATATTTTACCTTTTCATCAATTAACACTAATGAGGTCCAAATTGAGCTATATTGAACCATTTAAATCTTAAATGCATGTAAAGTTATTTGTGGGATAAAAAATGTGTGAGCCTCGATTTTTTGGACCCCTTTATACTCATAATAAAAAAATTACTCAAAATTCTAATTTTTTTTAACCATGACACATCTCCTTTAATTTTTTTATGACACAAAAAACCCTAAACTTGCCTTGAAGTAACACATTTATCTTTCATTAGGGTTTTGTTAGTAAATTGTCGCTAAAATTTTGTCGAAGATCTAACATGGTGATGATGTGAAGTCATTTGTGCTCCACATCAGAAAAAAAAAATTAAAAAGAAAATTAAAAAAAAAAAAGAAAAGAAAAAAGCAAATTCTAAGTTACCGTTCATCATCGTCTTCAAGCTCACGATCACCCAGCCAAAGCTCCTCCGATGCTCGTTCATTTCTGCCAACTGCTGCTTGGACCTTTGACAGTGTTGGTCGACCTTTGTTTCACCAACTGCCATAGCTGCTTGCCATAGCTGCTCAAGCTCGAGCCATGGCCTCAGGGTCTGCGACATGGGATCAACAATGATGGCTTTCCTAGAAGAAGTGTGACTCGAATCTTTTGGATTGCACACCTTTTGACTCTATCTCTTTCGTTTTCCTCTTCTTAATTGTCTTGAACCAGTCACAAATGACCAAAGGTAGCTTCAAAGACCCTCATTCATCAACCTCCCTCCGTGTCGCAGACCCTTTTAGGCCAAATGTCGAGCTTGACCTACCATGGTAGCTGCAAGCTTTAAAGCCAGATTCAATCTCGAAGCTCGTGGCTGCCATGGCCAGATCTGGTGTGTGTTCAAGCAAGGGCTGACGAACACCGCCGGAGGAGTAGGTGGCAATGGGTAGTGATAGACAAGCGATGCCAAGCTTGAAGACAATGAATAGTAACTTCTCGATGAATAGCAACTTCAAATTTTCTTTTTATTTATTTTTAATCTTTTTTCAGATGTGGCGCTTGGGTGTTGCCATATTAATGCCACTTATCCTTTAAAAAAATTACTAATGCCATGTTAGATCAACCTCATTTTTTTTATTTTTTTATAGTGATCTCTAATAAAACCCTAATGAAAGATAAATGTATCACTCTAATATAGGTTTGAAGTTCTTGTGTCACAGGAAAAAATGGAGCAAATGGGTTATATTGGACATAGTTTGGAATTTGAGCGCTTCACTTATTCAATCTTGAAGCCCGCGGCTGCCATGCCTAGATTTGGTGTGTTTTAAGCAAGGGCTGATGAACACTGCCGGAGGAGTAGGTGGCAATGGGTAGCAACGGATAAGCGATCGCAGGCTTGATGACAATGAGTAGTAACTTCTTGATGAGCAGCAACTTCAAATTTTCTTTTTATTCCTTTTTAATCATTTCAGATGTGGTGTTTGGGTGTTGCCATATCAATACCACTTATCCTTGAAAAACATTACTACTGCCGTGTTAGATCAATCTCAGATTTTCTAGAGTGATTTTTAATAAAACCCTAATAAAAAATAAATGTCACTCGGATATAAGTTTGAAGTTCTTATGTCACGGGAAAAAGAATGGGTAAATGGGTTATAGTGGACATAGTTTGGGATTTGAACACTTCACTTATCATTTTAAATGCTAGGACATGTAGATGCAAGTTAGAAAATAAATATCCAACCAAAATTGCATCTTAAGGCATCAATTCACAGATGTTTAGTGTTGGTACCTAGATTCTTTAGTATGCATAGATGAAGCAAGCAATTTTGCCACCCACTAATGGTCTGGTTGATGGTATCAGTACGAGGGAATTATTTTAAACTCTGAATTTGTCCAATAGAGCTTCGAAAAAAATGCAGAAGGTGATGGCATTACTTTATCCTTTTTGACATCTTAAATCCTCAGGAATTTAATCAGTTCCAAATCACGAGACAAAACCTAAAAATAGGACAACTATCAATGGCAAATCATATTCGAACAAAATTTATATCCCTCGGATCATCTTCCGAGGTTAAAGATGTTGGAGATAACTCCTTTGAGGTTTTGAAGCTGACAAAATTTATCCAAAGTCTATTATGAAGAATTCCAGAATTTTGTGTCAAAGTCTGAAGATGCCTAGACTCTATGTCAAAGTCTGAAGACTCCTAGACTTTAGGTCAAAGTCTGCCCACTCTGATAAATTCCAAACTGAACAAAAGTGAAGGATGAAGACTTTTCCAAATAAGGGATTATCTTTCTTTCTTCAAGGATTTAGTTTGTATGGATTATAGATGGACTTCTGGTTGGAGATTTCACCTACGAGATTGAGTATCTTAATTAGAATCAATTTGGATACATCAAATCTTTTTGGAAGGCAAGTATTTTTAGAAGGAATCTACTTATGGAAACCAAAATCCTGATTGTATGGGCGAACATGATTGACGGGCTTTCATCACAATCTTCAAATGGCTCGAGATCTCCTTGATTGATTCTGTCCAACAGGTTGATTAAAAGAATTCCTTTGGAAAGTGCCAACGGTCGAGAAGGCATAAAGGAGTTTTTAAGGAGGATTCTCTAGTTGTTCAATAGAGTGCGTGAAAGAGAAATTCCAAAGTCTGAAACTTCCCAATTTTTTGTTATTCCATATACCGAGCTCTAAATTGTATTCAAAAGAGATAAACTTATAGTATGACTTCGTGAGAGAGCAGTAGATACTCTTCACTGTGAAGTTGAGATCTTAAGATTATAAATTCTCTTTTGATTCATAATGGAATCCAGCCAGAAGGCTATCAGCGTGGGAAAGTGGATGTAGGTTTGATCTAAGCCGAACCACTATAAATTCTGTGTTCATATTCTCTTCCCTGAACTTCTTTATTTTGTTCGTAGTTCTATTTAACGGCTAAAGTCTGAACTAGCTCAAAGTCTATTGTTTTTCAGACTCAGTTTCTAAAGTAAAATATTTTTACTGTTCTTTGTGAAAAATTGTTTTCACACCTATTCACCCCCTCTAGATGTTGATACTAGCACTAAACATTGGTATCAGAGCCCGTGTGCTTAATTTTTGAAGTGTTTTACTTCTAAGCTAAAGATCCTCTATGGCTAGTATTTTGGCTCCAGGTTTGGTTGAAGGTCAGAGCAACACCAGACCTCTTTACTTTGATGGAAAGAATTACAATGTCTGGAAGAACAAGATGAAGGCATTTCTCAGATCCAGAGATTCTCTGGAATGGGATGTCATAGAAAAAGGGATCAACCCTAAAGCTACATCAGCTTTAGATCGAGGAAAAGAAGTCATTGATGCTGACGAAGCAACACGAGCTGAATTTACCAAGAGACAAGCTCTTGACGTGAAAGCAATCTACTTTTTATACTGTGTCTTATCACCTATTGAGTATAACTGAATTTCTTCTTGTGAAATAGCAAAATAAGTTTGGGATAGATTGCATGTTACCTACGAAGGAACTGACCGTGTGAAGGAAACCAAAATAAACATTTTGCTTGGACAGTATGAAGCCTTCAGAATAAAGCTTGGAGAATCTATTACTGATATGTTCAGTCGAGTTACAGAGATTGTAAATGGCTTGGCTTATCAAGGTCAACCAATCTCAAAGCCAATGAAAGTTAATAAGCTATTGCGTGGGCTTTCGAAATACTGGAATCATGTGAAGACTTCAATTAGAGAGACCTAGAGGATCATGCCTCTATTAGTTGATGAACTGATAGGCACGCTTCAGTCATACGAAGTGGAAGAAATAAATGATGAAGAAGATCCTAAAGGTAAGAAGTCAATTGCTTTAAAGCTTAACGTTGATTCTGATGATATAGACTTAGATGATGATATGGACGACAAAGAGCTAGCACTCATGATCAAGAAATTCATAAAGCTTAATAGAAAGGGAAGAAACAAAGCACGCAAAATTTTCAGAAGAGACCAACTAAGGAAAATGAAACCAGCAAAGATGTGATATGCTTCGAATGCAAGAAAAAATGGCATATCAAACCCAACTGTCCTCTGTTGAAGAAGAAGAAGAAAGGAAAAACTGAAAAATACAAAAGGCACTCAAAGTTGAAACTTGGAGTGACACCGAGTGTGAGGAAAGTGAAGAAGAATATGCCAACATATATCTAATGGCTCATTCCGACTCAGATTCAGAATCAGAAACAGATTCTGATTCAGACTCAAACAAAGAAATTGAGGTTAGTGATTTAAAAATTCTTGTCAAAGTCTGTAAATACATAAATGAACTTTGTCTCAATCTCAAATCATCTCTTAAAAGGATTTCTGAACTAAAAATGGAGAATTCCAAGCTTAGGCAACATGAAGTTTCTTGGAAAGAAAAACTTGAAAGTCTGAAAACAAGTTTTGATAATTTAAAAGAAAATTCTAATTCTCTTTCAAAGGAAAATACTTTTTTTTTGAAAAATGATATCTCAATTTTAACAAAAAGATTTTCAAAAGGATCTGAGAAACTGGAGAAAATTCTTTCAGTTCAAATACCCTACTTTAACAAATCTGGTCTGGGTATGACTTCAGAAACAGTTCCTTTAATCGATTTTCCTAAAGTAAAAAAAAGAAGAAGAAGAAGACTTAAACAAAGACCTGCAAAGGCATTTTACAAAAATCATCTTCAAATTTTTTTTATAAAACCTGTTGGCCGAAATGCATTCAGATGTTCAAAGTATAACAACTTATAACATTTCGAGAAATAATGTCCCAAGGTTTGGAGACCAGTTAAGAAGGATTGGCCTAAGACTGTTTTTAATACTAACCCTCCTAGACCCAAGAAAATCTGGGTACCAAGTATAGTTTGAATTTATCTTTTGATCGCAGGTCACTATCAAAAGGAAAATCAAATGATATTTGGATAGTGGATGTTCGAGGCATATGACAAGAGACTCAAGCTACTTTATAAAGCTTGTAAAATTGAATGGAGGAAAAATATCTTTTGGAGGAAACAACAAAGGAAAGATTGTAGGATGTGAAATTGTGAAGATTTGAAGCCTAACTATCAACAATGTTTCTTTGGTGGAAGGATTGAATTACAATTTGCTAAGCATAAGTCAGCTTTACGATACTGGTTTCAGAATAAACTTCCAAGAAGGCATTTGTTCTGGAGCAAGTCAAGACTTTTCTCAATCTTTCAATGGGTGAAGACATGGCAACATTTACCTTCTGGATGTAAACCCATAAAGTTCTTAGTGTCTTATTTCCATTTAAGATGAAGCAAGTCTCTAGCATCGGAAGCTTGGTCGAAGAATTCCAAATCTGGCTTACCAGAAGAATGAGTTGTGCACTCCCTATGTTATGGGAAATCATGTTAGAAGTTTCTTTAAACCTGTGAATCAAGTCTTCAAGTCTCTACCAATTGAGCTCTGCAACTTCTTCATATGGACCTTTTTGGTCCAACCAGAACTCAAAGTATTGGTGAAAAGAAGCATTGTCTAGTAATCATGCATGATTACTCTCGCTTCACTTGGGTATACTTTTTGGCAAGTAAGTCTGAAACTTTATCCTATTTCTCAAAGTTTGTCAAGAAGGTTTAGAATGAAAAGGGTTATGCTATTTCAAGTATACGAACTGACTATGGAGGTGAGTTTGAGAATCAGAACTTTGCTAAGTTCTGTGATGAATATGGTTTTCAACATGTTTTCTCTTCTCCATACACTCTAGAACAAAATGAGGTTGTGGAAAGGAAAAACAGATCCTTACAGGAGATGGCCATAACTCTCTTAATAGAAAGTAAGATATCCTCTCGATTTTGGGTAGAAGCAGTTTTTACAGTTTGCTATATTATCAACAGAGTATTCTTGTGGCCTATTATAGAGAAAACTCCTTATGAAGTGTATAAAGGAAAGAAGCCGAATGTAACCTACTTTCATGTCTTTGGCTGCAAATGTTTTATTCTGAAGAATGCAAATGATCGATCTGGAAAGTTCTAAGCAAAATCAGATGAAGGAATCTTCCTTGGCTATTTGATTTCAAGTAAAGCTTACAGAGTCTTTAACAAGAAGACTCAATCTGTGGAAGAATCTATGAACGTGAAGTTTCAAGATTATCTGGAGAATCTACCAGACCAAACTCAACTTGAAGAATCTGAACATGTTCCAGACTTTACAAAGTCTATTTCCCCCGAAGAGGTTCAGACTTCTGGAGAACAGCAACAAGCATAACAAGAAGATTCAACCAATGCAGAAGATCAACCAACTTTCAAACCAAGTGTTGACACCTAAACTTTAGCGACTCATTTAGTCATTTATTGTATTAAAAATTAGAGGATAATTTTATCATTGAAAAAATATTAATTACATAGCATATAGATGTAGGTGCATTTATTTTAATTTGCATTTTTTGCATTTATTTACATTGAGCTGGTGATAGATGGGTTCGAATTGATAGGTTAGAACTTTAATTTGATGAGTTGGGCTAAGCCCACGAAGAGAGCAAATCAGCCCAAACCCGTATTCTCGAGTAGATTTTATGGATTTATCTTTGTGAGATTTCAATTCAAAAGGAAATATTCCATTCGGGAAAAATATTTGTGGATATCGATTTGAAGAATGAAATAAAACCCTAGTTGACTCACCTATAAAATGGTTGCTACACTAAGGAAAAGGGGGGACCGCACAATAGAAATACATGGCTACATTGAGAGAATTTTTTTATTTTTGAGGTCGAATGGGGCTTTTTCTCTCGGTTTTAAGGTCAAGAAATTCAAGCATAAAGAAAAAAGTTCTATTTCGTTGAAAAAGGGCAGAGGGGCCTTCTCTTTGTTTGTGTGGGAAAAGCAACACAAAAGGAAAAAAAAGGGAAAATAATTCTTGAAGGGAAAAAGGTCAATAGCAAAAGAAGCTTTTGCTTTTGCAGAAAAGTGAAGGGGAGTTGATAGAGAGGAGACGTGAGAAGACAAGAGAGAGAGAGAGAGAGAGAGAGAGAGAGAGAAAAGAAAAAAGAAAGAAAGAAAAAGAAAAGCCAAAGAGTCTTCTTCTTCGTGCGGGTATCCTCCCCACAGTCAGCCTTCGTTCGCCTGCGCCGGCCACCGCCGCTGCTGGTCTGCTTCTTCCTTAGCGGACTTGTCGCTTGCCTGCTTTGCTTCTGCTCTCCCTTTGCCACGACCCAGCCACAACGCCTCATCCCGTCCATCTGCGCCGCCCGCGTCCAGTCGCCAGCCTCCACCTCCAATCGACGCAGCTACAGCCCAACGCCAGATGCAGCAGCCCCTTGCTCCGTCGCACCCCAATCCCTACTGCTGCGTCGCCGCTCCGTCGGCTCGAGCCTCCTCCGTTGCTCATGCCGCAACACCACCGCTGTCCTGACCTTCTCGCTCAAGCGCCTCGACGACAACAGATTTGAGCCGGTCGTCGCTCCACTGTCGAGCGAGACCCCCGCGCTGCTCCACCACCGCTCCACCAACAAATCTTCTCTGCCGGCCTCTGAGCAGCAACGCCACCTTTGCTTCATTTCTACTCCACCTTCTGCTTGAACGTCGGTTGCTCTGCCGAGCCTCCCCTGTCCCACCTGACCCACGACGCCCTGCTCCGCTCCTCCCATTGAGTTGTCTAGCTTCCGTTCCGGGTCCCCTTGCTGTATATCCGCTTGCTGCTGATTGCGCCGCCGAGCTCCGCCACTTGCAGTCGCCGAAGCTTCCCCCTGCCGGACCTCCAATCAGCCATCCTTGGCTAGGCACCACGCGAGCACAAACCGTGCTTTGGAAAAAGAAGGAAAAAACAAAAGAAAAAAAAGAAAAAAAATAGAATTAGGGTATCCTTTATATGTCATTGCATATTATGGTAAAATTGAACGTAGTTTAATTCTAGATAATATTTTTAATTTATTATAAGTTTAGCTATTAGGTAGATTGCATTTTAGGATTACTTGGGTTAAGATAATATTTTAGTTTAAATTAGGATTTGGCTTAACCTAATTCCTAATACAAATTGAATAGAATCTTAATCTAACTAAATAATTTTCACATTTTTTTTCTAATTTCGAATTTCATGAAAATACAAAGAAAAATCTCTTAGAATAAATTAGTTTCATTTTCTAGGATAAATTGCATACTTTTTAAGAAAAAAGAAAAAAATGTCACGTGCATGTCATATAGGATTAGATTCATGAAATGCATGTTATTTAGTGATTGTTGCTAGGTTCATTTAATTAGAAATTGCATGTCATTAGAATTAGATCATTTAGTTATATTGCATTGATTTTCATTAAATAAGTGAAAAAGGAAAAAAAAAATTGCGTGCTAATTAGAGATCATATATAGGGTTGTTGATGTGAATTCTGATTTAACATTGCAAATGCTTTCGTTACTTTGAGGTAAGTTTTGCAATTTATTCATTGTTTATTTGGGTGTTAAATTGATGGTTTGCGTACCCGCATGATCGCCTCACATGTTAGGGAAATAGATTTAAAATCAATTTAAGTTGTCTGCAATTTTTTTAAAAAAAAAAATAAAAGAATGGTACCGAAAGGGCATTAGAGAAATCTAGTGTAACCAAGTCCCCGTACCCAAAGTCTCTAATTTGTAGGAGTAAAATTATTCTCAAATTATTTTACTTAAGTATCTAATCGACCTACCATAAATAGATTAGTGGCAACTCCTAGTTAAAAATCAATTGTATGTTAAAAATTTGAACATAAGTCGTGAATTGGTATGGGTTTGGGAGAGCCTGAGTTAAGTCTAGGTTTAACAATCCATTAGCCAAACCCTAGGTGGTTCACCTAAAAATTTGGTCGCAACACCAAACAACAATTGGAAGCACAAGTCAAGTCATCCTAAAAAACTCATCATTGGCAACATTGATTAGGGAGTTTGCACCAGATCCAAAGGAAGAGAAGAGTCTAGTGCTTTAGCACTTGTTTCTGAAATAGAATCAAAATGTATAGACAAAGTCTTGTCTAATGAAAGCTGGATAGAAGATATGCAGGAAAAACTCAGATAATTCAGCATCAACAATGTATGGGAATTGATTCCAAAACCCAAAGGCAAATCCATTATTGGAACGAAATGGGTTTTCAGAAACAAGATAAACAAGAATGGTAAAGTGGTCAGAAACAAAGTAAGACTCGTGGCAAAAGGATATACACATGAAGAATGTATAGACTATAACGAGACCTATGCACCAGTAGCGATATTAGAAACAATTAGATTATTACTTACTTTTGCTTACTATAAAAATTTTAGGTTATTCCAGATAGATGTCAAAAGTGCATTCTTAAATGGGTTCATATAAGAAGAAGTCTATGTGGAACAACCACCAAGATTTGAAGATCCAAAAAAGCTAGACTTAGTCTATAGACTGAAAAATGCATTATATGGACTGAAGCAAGCACCTCGAGCCCGGTATGAGAGGTTGAGTAAGTTTCTAACTCAGAATGATTTTGAAAAGGGAAATGTTGATACTACCTTGTTTATTAAGAAAGAAGAAAAAGACTTTCTACTGGTACAAATTTATATAGATAATATTATTTTTAGTTCTTCTAACGAAAGTCTTTGTAAGAAATTTTCAAGATTTATGCAGGATGAATTTGAGATGAGCATGATGGGTAAGTTAACTTTATTTTTGGGATTGCAGGTTAGATAATCAAAGAAATGAATATTCATTCACCAAGAAAAATATGCCAAAGATCTCATCATTAAATTTAGGTTGGAGAATTGCAAGAAAACAGAGACTCCAATGTCAAGTTCTTCGAAACTAGACAAGGATGAAGAATGGAATAAAGTAGATCAGAAGCTATACAGAAGCATGATCAGTTCACTTCTCTACCTTGCTGCTTCTAGACCTAATATTTTATTCAGTGTGTGCATGTGTGCTAGATTTCAGTCTGATCCTAAGGAATCTCATCTAAGTGCTGTAAAACGCATTATTAAATATGTTGCGATCTGTCCAAAGCTGGGTCTGTAGTATCCAAAAGAATGAGACTTTACTCTTCTTGGATATTCAGATGCTGATTTAGCAGGTTGTAAAGTCGATAGAAAGAGCACATCTGGCACTTGTCAACTGCTGGGAAATATGTTGGTATCTTGGTTCTCAAGGAAGCAAAGTACCATGACTCTTTCAATTGCAGAAGCAGAGTATGTTGCTCTAGGGAGTTGTTGCTCTCAAATCCTATGGATAAGACAACAACTGAGAGACTTTGGGATTGAAGAATTATGTACTGAGATCAGATGTAACAATTCCAGTGCTATTAATCTCACCAAGAATCCAATTCTTCATTCAAAGGCGAAGCATATAGAAATTTGACATCACTTTATAAGAGATCATGTCTAGAATGGAGAGATTATGATTCAGTTCATTGATTCGAAGAATCAGTTAGCATACATCTTCACGAAGCCCTTGGAGAAAAATCTATTTGAGTTTATTCGCACCAAGTTGAATATTATTTCTATTTTGGAGTAAAGTCTGAAGTTGGCCAAACTCAGAATTTCCAGACGCTACTTCATTAAGAGAAAGTCTTGAATCCAGGTATTTTATTTTTGGAATGAAAAGGTATACAGAATCGTTGTTTGCCTATTTTATTTTTGGAAGTCATATTTTTCAAATTTTTGAGTTTTTGGTAGTTTTTATTTTTCAGTTATTTCAAAAAAGACAATTTTCTTTTCTCCTTATGACGGTTCGTTTATCTCTTTTATTTGTGACATTTCATTTCCTTTATATACCCTATTGTATTCCTTTCGAGCACTTTTTTCAAACCCTAAAATACAGACTTTCTACTCTCTTGTTTTTACTCTCAAGATTGTTCCGCAAGTTTCCATCTTTTTCACTCGAATCAGTCTGAGAAATCCTCCAAGCCTGCAAGTATGTCTTACCAAAGGAAATCCTCTCGGATTGCTAACCAATGACCAAGGAACATGCCAGAAAGGTAGACGCATTTTAATCTTACTGAGGACGACTCTCCGTGCAACTCTCCACAACATTCTCAGAAGCACTTTACACAGGATGTTCCGCGACAACCTCTAGAGGAGGAAGTTGTCGAAGACGCAGAACCTCTCAGAGCCTCGAGACCCCAGGTTCACTATAAGCTTTACACTCATTTAAAGCAGGGTGGTACTCCCATGTCTTTTATCGATGAGTTTTTAAGAGAAAAATGTTATAAGAACGAGACTTTGTTCCTAAGAAGGATGAAACAGTTAGGTATAACACCTCAAGGATCGGCAGATAATGCCTTTCTGCCTTTTCCTACAGACCCTAGGTTCGGTTCTAATTATCCTGAGAGTAAGGATGATGATGAGATATTTTATTCTAATTTTCAACCAAGAATGGGTGTTGCTGTAGATGTTCTTGGAGAAAGAACGAGATTGTTTCGTTCTAAGGAACATAAAAAGGTTTATTCACAGATGTTGAAGAGAGGGGTGATGAACCCTCATACTGTTGATTTTGACTTCCTGGACTCGATCAAGGTTAACTTGAGGGAGAAGTTAGCCTTGCTTCAACTGGAGAATTTTTGTTCTAAGACAACTATTGCTTATCCAGAGTTGACTGCTTATTTCTATTAAAACCTTTCTTTTCTTGACCAGAATCATATTCAATTCAATATATATGACAAAGCCTATGTGGTAGATGTTAACACATTGGGTGATATTATTGAGGTGAAAATGAATGGTTTTCAACCAATAAATGTCTAATTTGGTCAAGCAATGAGGTTTCTTGTCAAGGACAGAGTGCTGGAAGGAGGCATCACTTATTCCAGACTGTCAGCCTCAAACGTTATGTTGCAAAAAGTGGTCATTAATTGCATATGACCGAAGACTACATCCAAGACAGATGTTTCAGGTTCAAAGCACGGCTCATGTTCGCTATCTGCAATAGGATGAGGTTTTCACTTCCTCATACTATCCTGATGCACATGCATGGGACAATTATGAAGGGTAAAGGATAATTGCTCTATTCAGCGCTGGTTACAAAGCTGTTTAGACATTTTCAGATTGAATTTCCCGCCTCTTTTTGCTTTAGAACTCTTGCTCCTATGATTATAGGACTGAAAATGATTTCGAAGATGAGGCTGAAAGATCTGAACAAGGTTATTGAGCGCATGAAGAAGGAGTCCTCCAGCAAAACCAAAGTAGATTCTGCTACAAAGAAGAGAAAAGGCAAGGAGATTGTGAAAGAACCTGTAAAGAAGAGAAGATCTCTCATCCTGCAGGATGTAGAGGATGATGATGATGATCTCACAATTTATGCCCTTGCCTTGAAGAATCTTCGAGGTTTTGTTGGTTCTGAGGAACCCATTGAACGAGACAGGGTAGAAGTAGAGCCAGAAGAAGAAACAGAACCAGAGAAGGAAGAAGAAGCAAGAGAAGAAGTAGCAAGAGAAGAAGAAGGAAGAGGTCATGAGGATGCATCTTATGAGGCGACTATTGCCATAGTTTTATCTAAAGATTCTAAAGCAACTCGGAGTGGTCCAATCGGAGTACGTGAAGAAGTAGCACATCACTCTCGTTTTGAAAATGATAAGACTCAAGAACAAGAAATCATTTCTCCACATGTTGGCACAGAAACAAGGGGAGCTATTCAGAAAACAGGGACTTCTTCTCCTATTTTTGCGAGTGATGGTATCAAAAGATCTCTTGAACAACCTGAAGCTGATATTGCAGAATCTACTCCGAGTCGTGGGACTAGACAAGTTGATGATCCCTCGTTTATGAACTCTCCACAAACTCCATTCGCTGAAGCCAGTGCATAGATTGCACAAAATGCTGATTATCTAAGAATGATGGAAATTCTTTTGGAAGTAAAGGCTCAACAATATGTTATGGAGATTGAAATTCATAAACTGCATACTGCGTTGCAATCCTCCTCTGACTTTCACACTGAAAAGGTACAGTCCTTAGATACTCAAGTACAGATTTTGAATCAACACGTATCTCAAACTGTGGCCAAGAATGATTAGACTCTATAGATTATCAAAACTGTTCAGACCCAAGTAGCGAATGTTCATCTTCAGTGCCAGAAGGTTGAAGAGGCAGTGCAGTCAATGGGAGATTTTTAGTTCGTTCGAATTCCAAGACAACCTTGACTCCTTTTGTCTCATCTCTATTTTGATCTTTTCTCTATCTATTTTGATTTTCTCCACTTTTTGCTGTTGACAAAAAGGGGGAGAATGTGCAGATTTAATTTTTTAAACTTAACTCTTTGATTTGGTTTAAGTTTGTCTTGAATACTTACTCTACAGTAAGTTTTGTGGTGATGGTTATGGATGAGGATGTTTAAATCTTGATATGTGTTTAATTTTAACATGTTTTCTGTGGTTGCAGAATCGATACTATCCAAATCCTTAACTAACTATTTTTATAAGATATCATGTACTGTTAAGAGTTGTTTTGCAGGTTATAAATCTTTAAATCTGCAAAAAAGTTTTGTCACCACCAAAAATGGGGAGATTGGTTGAAAAAACTCCTTTGAGGTTTTGAAGCTGACAAAACTTATCCAAAGTCTATTATAAAGAATTCTAGAATTTTGTGTCAAAGTCTGAAGACGCCCAGACTCTGTGTCAAAGTCTGAAGACTCCCAGACTTTAGGTCAAAGTCTGTCCACTCTGATAAATTCCAAACTAAACGAAAGTGAAGGATGAAGACTTTTCTAGATAAGAGATTATCTTTCTTTCTTCAAGGATTTGGTTCGTATGGATTATAGATGGACTTCTGGTTGAAGATTTCACCTACGAGATTGAGTATCTTAATTAGAATCAATTTGGATACATCAAATCTTTTTGAAATGCAAGTATTTTTTAAAAGAATCTACTTATGGAAACCAAGATTCTGATTGTATGGGCGAACATGATTGACGGGCTTTCATCACAATCTTCAAATGGCTCGAGATCTCTTTGATTGATTCTGTCCAATGGATTGATTGGAAGAATTCATTTGGAAAGTGCCAATGGTTGAGAATGCATGAAGGAGTATTTAAGGAGGACTCTCCAATTGTTCGATAGAGTGCGTGAAAGAGAAATTCAAAAGTTTGAAGCTTCTCAATTTCTTGTTATTCCATATACTGAGCTCTAAATTGTATTCAAAAGATAGAAACTTATAATGTGACTTCGTGAGAGAGTAGTAGATACTCTTCACTGTGAAGTTAAGATCTCAAGATTGTAAATTCTCTTTTGATTCATAGTGGAATCCAGCTAGAAGGCTGTCAGCATGGGAGAATGGATATGGGTTTGATCTAAGCCAAAACCACTATAAATTATGTGTTCATATTATCTTCCCTAAACTTCTTTATTTTATTCGTAGTCCTATTTAACTGCTAAAGTCCGAACTAACTCAAAGTCTGTTGTTATTCAAACTCAGTTTCTAAAGTAAAATATTTTCATTGTTCTTTGCGAAAAAATTGTTTTCACACCTATTCACACCCCTTTAGATGTTAATACTAGCACTAACAAAAGAAACCGAATTGCCATTCATATCAGAAAGAAGAAACTAATCCTCGATAAAACTGAATCTGACAGTAGAAGATGATCTACATGGACTACCAACTAATTTCATATCTCACATTGGAGCCTAAGCAATAGAAAATCAGGTTTCGAATAAGTAGAACATGTAATTCCGCTTCTACACACACGAACGATCAAGTGATGATTGTCAGCTCGGTTCTCATAGATGAAGTGGTCAGTACTCACTTTATTTTTTATGCATAACTACATCTAACTACATTAAATTTAAATGTAGCATCTCTCTCTCTCTCTCTCTCTCTCTCTCTCTCTCTCTCTCTCTCTCTCTCTCTCTCTCTCTTCAGTTCAAGTTAACCTAATCACAGAACATATACTTTTCACGAAGGCTGATGTTATCCAAACAAACAACAATCAGAGCTGAAGATCTACAGTTATACATAATGTTGTTACAACAAGGAAAATTCTACATCTTGAAAAATATCATCCGATAACATCAGGGCTGTCGTCCATGATATATCATCTAATTTTGCAACACATCTATTATAGAAGAAGCAGATGACAAGCAGCTTCTAATCCAACGCATAACTTCTCCTTTCTGGGTTCTGCTGATGGTACCTCATCCACTGCATAAAACATATTATTTTGTGAATTGAAGAATATTACTCAGTTATATGGGAAACCTATCTCTTCGCACATCTTCCTAGAAAATATTACATCAACCTCAACATCCTTGAAGTTGCTTAGTTGCAAGAAAGGGGTATTCTACAATCTTTTGCTCATTTTCAAAAAGTTGACATGAAAGTCTAGGCATTTTACTTTCATCGTGCTAAAATCGTACATTGGCAGGTGCTTTTCCTATTATTGTCCTGATATGTTTAAAAATCTCATACCCTTCTCTCAGAACGTCAGACGTAGCTGCACTACAAAGATAATGAACATCAATGCATATGAAGGCTAGTGGTACAATGCATGCCATGTAAGCACTCTTCCACTATCACAGTGAGTGTAACTATCAACTGTTTTGGCAAAAATTTTCCTATTTATAACTTTGTACAGAAGTGAAATGAAACATAAAATTATGTCGTGAAATATTGAAATATTTCCATTTAACTTAAGGCTCCCATATAGTGGGACCAGACTACTAGGGTTCTGACTGTGTGCTGATTAAAGAATGAGCGGAGTCATAGGCAATTTTTGTTTTGATAGGACATTAATGACATCCAGAAGCACGTGGTTGATTATGAATCTTTTTTCTTGTTTTCTTGCCTTATGTTGCTCTTCAACTTAATTGACAATCATAAATATTCTCTCATTCACACCACATAGCAGTGTTCAATCACTTATACTTCATACACAAGCAAGTTGAGGTAAGACTCTCTATGCCTAAATCAGCATAGTTCTACATAGGGGCATGCTTCTGGACCTCGTTCCCAGTTGCTATAAAGATGTGCCATTTTATTTTCCTTGATGTATATTATTCAGCTTTCACTGTATTATTGTCCTATTGCAGCGGATGACTTTGTAATCACTAGTAGAAATCAGGCTTTTGCTACAAGCCCGTTCGCATTTTCTTTCTCGGAGGAAAAGTGAATGACCCACAACTAACATCAAATATATTGGGACCGATACAATGATTCCAAATTATGTTTTCAAGTTCAAATAATGTAAATTTGTGTACATACATGCAGCAACCTTCTTGAATCCTGGTTCTGTGAGCGTGCATATAATTCTTGTGGTACATCTCAGATGAGAAAATAAACAAAATTAATGCCTCATCTTTCCCATGTATATAACTATATATTGTCGCACAGATCAGATGAAAATGTACATAAACCGTCCTTTTGCTTTCAGTTGTTCATCGTGACATATTTTCATTTTCTTGCAACAAAGTCAAGATTTTTACCAAGGGCCAAAGTCTATTTAGAAAGTAAGTGTCTGAAAAAAAGTATGAGTCTGATTTTTCGGCATAAAAATTTTCATATTTATTGATCATAGGAAATTAAGAAATGCTGCTGAGAGATGACGCTCTAACCGTTAACAGGAATCAAATGCTTGTTAGTCATAGAAATCGTTACCGAGGGCCAATAGTCTCTTCAGAAATCAAGTGTATGAAAAAGTCGTCTCTGTGCATTATCTTGGACACATTTCCTTAATCTCTCATATATTCTTGCAGAATCAAGACTTGGTGCACAGTCCCCGACCTACGTTCACAACGCAATAGAATGCTCAAGAATCATCAGAAATCTTGCGACAACCTTCTCCAATTGCCTTGGATATAATGATGTTTTTGAGAACAAACTCATACGCCTACCTCACAATGAATCGAGTGGAATGCTGTGTCTTCCAGAATGGAAAAGCTCGCATTTAAGATCCTGACCCCATCTTCGTGAAGCAGACTGATGACGCGATTGAACATGAACTGATGATCCAACCCAGTAATGAGAATGACCTGTAAAGCTGAACCACTTTGGTGAATCTCAATTTCTGGTGAATTTGATGCTACATCCATCCCATTGTTCATGCTTGTATTCAGCTTTGCGATCCCTAACAAGCTCTCTTTCTTTTCCTTCATCTTCTCCAAGT
The DNA here is from genome assembly GCA_007663325.1 of Eucalyptus pauciflora. Classification (NCBI taxonomy): domain Eukaryota; kingdom Viridiplantae; phylum Streptophyta; class Magnoliopsida; order Myrtales; family Myrtaceae; genus Eucalyptus; species Eucalyptus pauciflora. The sequence goes on along the minus strand of VMYD01000291.1, from coordinate 4,091,572 downwards.
TAATCTGCAGCTTCTTGATGTAATTAGTCGCTTCATGAAGTTGATCCGGAAGAGATGTCACCTCCTTCGATACAGAAAAAACAAAAAATCAGATGTGAGCTTGAAGAGTTGGGTTAGTGCGAGTTTTGCAGTCTAAATTGGCTCACATAATATTTTAACCTTCCCTGCTGGATTGTTTATCTGAGATATGCTAAATTAATTCATGGAAATTCAGTAGTGATCTCAATCTTACAGATATTATCATGAAAAATAAATTGTGCTTTATGGACATCGAATCTTACTTCGGACTGATAATTTAAAGACTACACAAAATGAAGATGCATTAACAAATCTGTAAATCGAGAATATTTAATATAAAAGAAAATGGCAGGAGGATTTATAAAAATTTGAACATTGACTCACAAAAAACAAAGGAAAATCTCCTAAAAAGTAAAACGTGCAGTAGTGGTGAGAGCTCAGCGGAGAGGGAGAGAAGGAGAGAGAGAGACCGTCGGGCTATGATGGGGAACAAGAGAATTGAGCTGGGAATAGAGGGCCTTCATGTGATGTCGCCGGTTTCTCTCGATCAATTTCCGGTCACTTCTCGAGGAGCTAGGGCCGTTCTCCATCAAAAGTATTCCTGCACCAGCTCAACAAGAACAACAGCAACAACGTGAACAACAGAAACACTCAGTCTTTTTCAGAGACATGCTATGAACATTATTTGTGGCTGCGACTGCATAGTTCCTGTGCAGCGGCCTCTTTTCAGGAAAATAAAGCAAAAAAGCAAGACGTAAACAAATCATTAGATGCTAGTGAGATAAAGGGATTTCTAATTTGAGGGAATGGTGGGGCACTTCCTCTTTTATGGGAGGGCTGGGCCATACCTTGGTCTGTCCATTTTTGTTAACATAAGAAATATCAACTTCCGTGCACTGTGCATATTTCGGCTTCTAGAGAGAGAGACGTCAGACCTGAAAGGAGTGGACCTTGGAAAATCAAATTTCCCAAAGGACAAGATAGTGTGCGAGATTCATTTTTGGAGGATTTCACATTCGAATGCTGAACCTATACACCACACGCACAGCATTTTCACCATGTCATAAACTGTCCAACATGTCACCTTCCTACCTAGAATCGAAGACTTGCAGGGTTGAAATCGAATAGGGTTTGTTCACATGGTAAAATCACATAAGATCAGGTATCGAGATTTGGAGGTCCCGAGTTTAATACATCTCTTAGAAAACACACGAACCAGACTTTAGACTTAATCAAGATATTTTGACAAAAGTTCTGTGTGTTTATAAGATAGGATGAATCATTTATCGGCCCCGGAGTGATGAAATGCCATTTCTAGCTACCCCATTTTATAGTCACAGATAAGATCATAGTATTTAGCCAAGGAAAGAAAAGCGTAAAGACCAAGCAACATATGCCCATGTATGTAGAGAGAGGTAGACACGCATATATCTGTCGCTATCATGGTTCGTTTCAGGAATTTCAGCACAGTTGTGATGGTTCTTTTTAACTGAAATTATTCTTTGCCTTTTCTGCGGAACTTAATCTACTGGTCCTTGCAGACTTATTCACCCCAGTCTTTATTGGCAGTTTGATCTCATAGATTCTCTAGACTTTATACCTAGCCAATCAATATACAAAAATTCATAAGCTCTCTCTTCCATTATCTATAGATAAGAAGAGAAGACATTGGATCGACTTGACTATTTGAATACAGTGCATAATTTTGTCCCATCATTAGTTGGGACTGACTTTATTTTTTTAATTGCATAAGGTATTTACCGAAATGAATCAGGTGACCAAAATGAGGATAGCATAAATAAATAAATTTAAACTGAGAAAATTCTTGATAATATAGAGACATATATGCACTCGTGGACGAAGTAAACGGCATGATTAGGTCTCGCACCGTCCAGTGTGAATAATCTGGCATTCGGTAGGTTTTTCAAATTGAATTTTGACTAGTGCGTGTAACCGTACGATAAGAAAAAAAGGCGGTTTTCCCACTGTGGAAAAGAACAAGATGGACCCATCGTAACGTGTTACTATCACTGGCCCTAACCTTATCCACAACACAAGCTATGGTGCAGCATTTTGATTGGACGATCCTCGATCCCGTTGGGACATGTGGTTGGTTCATGAGCATCTTATCTCCTACATGTGTTCCCCTGGGGTGGATCAAGGCCTTCCCAAAGATGGTTATAGCACCTGCGGACGGGAAAAACCCCTGCTCCTCATCTCATATCCTAAAATGGCTTCTCTCTGTGCTACTGTGCACCACTGAGGTCTGAAACGTCAGCAGCATCGTAAAAAGGAGTGGGGGAGAGAGATGAGTTGAGTGGACTTAACTTATGGACGGCTAGGGATGGGTCTTTGGAGTCTTTGTGGATTGTAACTTGAGGAGGAGAATTAGACACATTAGTAATATTTGCTGTAAGCTCTTAATAATTTAAACACATCAGCACCCTGGCCCTGCCACTCGTTTACTGTAGTAAGAAATGAAAGCATGGGGGACAATGGAGAATCGCATACCCATGCTCTCTTTGTCCTCTCGAATCTTTGTGGCTCTCGCGTGCCTCTCGTGTGCCCTCTTTTGAGTGAAAAAATGGATGGTGTCCTTCTCTTCTCTGAGTCATCGAGGTCCAGAGAGCACGAGAAAGCACATCATTCAATGCTTTTATCATGCAATGTGATATCATTATTTTGTTCACCTATCTATCTGACAAGTATTTTCGTATTAAATGTAAGTTTGAAAATTATCGCTAGAGATAATTTTATGTAGAATCTTTTCTTGAGAAATGCTTCGATGGCCAGCTGTAAACGATGTATGTGGAATTAGTGGTATAATTATTTGGAAAAAAGTAGCGTAGGGGATATAAGAATAAAGGCATTCTCTGGTTGTGTCCACTTAATGTGACTGCTGAAAATGCCCCTGAGCCACTGAGGACCTTGAGTATGAGGGAGCGGCCTCAGATTTATGGTTCCTTTAAAGAAGAAAGAATTAATCCCTTAATATAGACGACTATTGGAACGGGACCCTTATTGGAACTATAGCATATGCCGTGTTGTGCCAGGTTTCTTTGGATAATATTCTGGTGCTCTCGAAGGTAAATTTTTCTGGGTACTCTAGAGATAACCATTGATACCAATCTTGGTCTTTTGTGATCCCTATGTCTTCTTTCGAAATTACTGTGATTACATCTGGAGTTGATTTCTGTCGTGGACAAGTAGTAAAGTACTAACAGTTGAAGTCATAGCAGATTAGGATACCTCATGAGTTTCGTTCGCTCATGACCAAGAGGTTGTGTGGTTCTGGGACCAAACAGGAAACAGAAACCTAGAAGAAATCATCCATTAAAACAGCTTTTTTGCTATGGAGTTAGATGCATAAGATGTCAGATACTGAGAAGAAGACCTTTGAGAAGCTGGCCTCTAGGCCATCTAAGTACAGGCACTCCACCGGTTTTATGGAGGGAATGGTTTTCATGAATTTGCTTGATTAGGATGGGGAATGTGTGAGGTTAAGCAGCATTCGGCCAGCAACATCATTGGCTTATTATCCGAAACATCATTAGCATTTGTTGAGTGCTCTTGGTCAACTAAGATTATCTAATTTCACACACCTCTCTCTCTCTCTCTCTCTCTGCTCATTGCCCAGCTGACACCCGCCTCTACCACTTCACCGCCGGCATCCCGGTCAGCATTACGCACTTGTCCCCGACGCCATTGTAGCCTGGCCACTATCCCTCAGCTCAATGCTGCCGGATCCGACATTGTGAGGGGGATCGGACTGGCAGCTCAGACGCCCACAGAGAGAGACAGAGGGGGGAACAACGGCTCGCGAGGCTCAAACGAGAGCTGTGCATCAGTGAGGAGACGGAGGAGATGAGCGTTTTTTTTTTTTTTTTGGCGAATTTTTTGCTTTCTTGTTTTTCCTGGAGCGTGTGGAGGTCCTTTTGAATGTTTATTTTTAGGTTACAAAATTGGTAATGAAGAAACTCATGATTGCTTGACACGCGTCTTGATAGCTGCTGTCCAGCTCTAGCTAAGCGTCGCCCGTAGGTTTAGGGATTGGGACTCTACTTGCGGATATAAAATGACCACGATATAATCATTCCCTTTAAGATGATGTCATGCTAATGTCTACGTCATGAAATGATCCTCAATCTTAAAGAAATAGACCAAAAATCATCCACCAAGAACCTCAACAAGCACTTACAAAGAAAAATGATAACAGAAACCAATCAAAAGTCCTTGTCCTTTGACGATTAGTTCTTATTGATTGGTTACAAATAATCGATCTCATCCACATATAAACTTTACTAAAATATATTTACAATCCACCAATAAAAAAGTATAATTGGAGGAAACTTCTTTTAATTAGGGATCGAGAAAACAATGATCTATATCCAAATTATTCTCTCCTCACTCCAAAAAGCAACCAGCCTCATTCATTACCCAGTACATCCGCCTCCGGAACTCCATTAATTTTGACACATCTTTAGTCTCCATCACCAATCGCTTTTATCAACTACCACTCACTTCACCTGTCTTTAGAACTTTATATCTAATTCCGACCCATGTCAATCTCCATCACTAATCGTCGTTATCATATTGAATTCTTTCTCTCTCTGACACATGTCAATCTCCATCACTAATAGTCCATATCATATTAGCTTCTCTCTTTGTACACGTATCAAGAGCGCTCATATCAATGATAAAAAAGCGCATAAATTACTTTAATATATGGGAGATGCTGAGAGCACATGTTTTCATGCTCGTAGGCAACCATCGTCAAGTCCTAACCTCATGTAACGGCCAAAAAGAGAGGAAGGGAGAGGAAGAGGGAGAGGGTGGTTGCCAATGGTGGGAATGATGACTATAGTTGAAAGAGCTAGCGGTGATAATAATGATTGCTAGCGACAATGTAGGTAGGGACAAGTTGAAACTAATAGTAGCGTGGGGAGGAGCAATAAAATCCTCGTACCTTCATTTGGGGGATTGTCAAGAGGGAGTTTAAATTTGAGCCAATCAACATATCCATCTAGACACATTTGTATTATTAAAAAAAAAAAAAAAAATCATTGGCTCCACATCAATCTCCTTGGCTCTGCAGCCAAGCTTGGCAAGAAACGAAGGAACACAATCCAACTTTTTGGTTAGGTCATGTCCGCAATTCTTTTCTCGAGATATCTCATCCAACGTTGATACATATTAAGAGTAAATCACTAATCAATTATCAGTTATGATATCAATTGTTGAAACAATGTAGCACAAGCTCAATACATTCACTTGGAGGGTTTACAAAGAGGGAGTCCGAGTCCGTCAACTTATTGAGTTGGACCCAAATTCACTTAAAAACTTAAGTCAATAAGTTATAGACCAATTACAATATATTAACTACTCCACCTTACATCACATCCCCAACTGAGACTTCTTTTACGTAACACCTTTACACATGTAGCTCAATAATTAGTAAATTGATTATTAAACCACCAAAAAAGAGGGGGATAAAAGTAAAGAAAACTAAAAAGATACCCGTCATGAGATTAAATGTGTTGATATGTCATTCTCTTGATGGCAAAAGAAATGTCAATAAAACCTTTTACTCATGTGTTGCGTGCAAATTGGATTCCTTGACGAAATATGTTTAACAAAAGGTTGTTGTTTGATTTTTATTAAAGGAGACAAGTTTCATGACGGTTCTAGAGAGGAAATATCACAAACAATTAAGGAAATTAAGAACTTTACTTCAAACAGAATTGCACAAATGCCAACCGTGCCAAACTCAATAACAAAGCTTGAAAAATAATGTTACTTCTATGGAACCGAAGGTAAACAAACTATGCTAGAATTTAATGAATGACAAAACTTAAAAACACAAAGATGCAATGGTAGAATTTAATTGATAATGCAAGGTTAGAAATTGACAAAACAATGCAGGAAAGCAAAAATAACTAAAAGACAGTTTTGTGCACAATTTTTCTAGTAGACAAAATATGGTATTTATACATTATCGATCAACCCCATTATTGATAATATGTTGCCTTAGTTGGTAATTTGCCACCCTTGCTAATCAACCCATTATTGACCATCGTTAACCGAATGTTGTCATATTTTGGCAAGTGGTCTAGATTGTTCATGGATGTGCCTCAATATCAATAATAATCCTTGTGATCGTCAACAATGGCCATGCTTAATAATACCCTACACTCTAGTCACGTGCTTTATCCATATCGACCACTCGGCCAATTTTTTGTATAAACATTATGATTGATTCTTAAACTTTGTCCACTATCATTACCCTTTGGTCCTTGACTTTAACAATTTTGCCTCCCCTAATGATTTAAGTCTTGAGCAATTTTGGTGGTCGATCATTCCAGACACGTCATATTTAGCTTGTAATTCTTCGACATGAACGGAGTTTCCAGGTAGTGGTGCAAATGAATCAGAAGAACAATATAAAAAAATTAAAAAATTGGGGATAGAATCTTTCCTTCAAAGGTCAAGGGACAAGCTTTAGTAAGGTGATATTGTTATAGATGAAGCCAAATATTTGTTTTTAGGGGCTTTTTTTTTTTTTTTTTATCTTTTCTATCAGATTTGCTTTTAGGTTAAAAGTGATACCTTTATATTAGCGATAGAAAGACGCTGGCCGTCAAGATGCTGAGAAAGAAAACAGAGAGACAAGAAAAAGAGAGAAGAAAAAAGTGAGTTTTTTTTCTTTATGAGAGCTCTCAATCTTTTTGTGCCCTGATCTTGAGAGAAGATCATCGTTGTATTCCAACTTTTTCCGAAGTCTAGTGGATTCGCAGGGTGCCTCTGCGCAGAAACGTAGCCCAAGTTTGGGTGAACTTCGATAACAAATTTGTTGGTGTGTTCTTCTGATTCTGTTATTTTATTATTATATTCTGCTTGGTGAATTGTTTGCGAGCATTATTTTTCTGGAATCGACGTGCGATTTCGTAACAACTGGTATCAGAGCCTAGGTTGGCTAATTGAGAATATCGAGGATTTTTCGGTGACATTCGATTGAAAGCAAACAGGATGGCAGAAGATAAAATCAGAATCGATAAGTTCGATGGGCAGGATTTCGGATGGTGGAAATTACAAATCGAGAATTATCTTTATCAAAAAGATCTCTATGCACCACTTGAGGGTTGGAAACCCAAGATGGCGGAAGTGGATCCGACAACAGAAGCCAGATGGAAAATTCTTGATCGAAAGGCATTAGGTGAAATTCGTCTAGGGTTGATGAAAAAGACAGGTTACCACATCGCGAAAGCAAAAACTGCAAAAGAAGCCATGGATATTCTAATGAATATTTATAAGAAGTCGTCCACATCAAATCAGATATTTTTGCTAAAGAAACTGGTTAATATGAAGTTATCTAATAGAGGTTCTGTGGCAGGGCATATTAATAGTTTCACGTAGATCACGGGTCAATTGGAATCCGCAGGCCTAAATTTAGATATGAAACTTCAAGATTTATTATTTTTATGTTCTCTTCCAGAAAGCTACAATACCGCAGTGTAGGGAATTTCGAGCACTATGAAGGATGATTTTACTCTTGATGATGCTGTGAGTAGTATGAAGAGATGCGAAGGAAAGTCTCAGGTGGAGATAATTTTTCTGCATCTACATCTTCAACGGCACTCACAATGGAGAACCGTGGAAGAAGTAAAAGTAGAGGAAAATTCAGCGGGCATGGCAGATCACAATCAAGGGGTAAGAGACAGGTTGCAAAAGATGAGTGTTGGTTTTGTTACAAAACCGGACACCGGAGGTTTCAGTGTGAAGCCTACAAAAAGAAGCAGCAAGATGAGAATCAAGGAGCTAATGTGGTTAGCGATGAATCTTTGCTAGATAACTTGTGTTTGTCTGCAGGGTTTGATTTGACAACAGATAAATGGTTTATTGATTCCGGTGCTTCTTTTCATTGCACCTTGCAAATAGACATATTTGATGATTATGCTAGTGGAGATTTTGGACAAGTGGTTGTGGGAAACGGCCACATGTGTCCCATTGTTAGGAAAAGAATTGAGACTGTGAACATCTCAGGTGGAGGACGTCTAGTTTTGCGTGAAACCAGATATATTCCGGAATTGAAAAAAAATCTGATTTCAACTAGTAAACTTGACCAAGAAGGTTTGGTAACAACCTTTGGATGCGGAGAGTGGAAGATAACCTCAGGGGCAAGAGTTGTAGCAAAGGGAAAGCGTACAGGTACATTTTACCTTCTCCAAGGAGACAATATCAGTGATATGGTTGCAACTACAATGGCTACAGGTAATTTGTCTACTCTTTGGCATTATTGTTTGGGACATCTTAGTGAAAAATGTGTAAAGCAGTTACACTCGAGGAAATTACTTCCAGGTTTGCAAAAAGTTGAGTTAGATTTTTGTGAGAGTTGCATTTATGGAAAACAGAAGGCTATTAATTTTCAATTGAATGGGCGACAAAATAAAGGCTAGAAGCTAGAGTTGGTTCATACTGATGTATTGGGACCTGCTCAGGAACTCTCTTATGGCGGTAAGAGATATTTTGTCACCTTCATTGATGATGCAACAAGGAAGACTTGGGTCTATGCTCTTAGAGAAAAATCAGAAGTATTCGGGATGTTCAGAATGTGGAAGACCATGATAGAAAAAGAGACAAGTTATCAAATTAAAGCTCTAAAGTCTGATAATGGTGGTGAATACACGTGTAAGAAATTTGCAAAATATTTGAGTCGAGAAAGCATACACGAGTTAAAGACTGTTCCTAGAACTCCTCAAGAAAACGGTGTAGCTGAAAGGATGAATAGGACTATTCTAGAACGTGCGAGATGCATGAGGCTACACGCGGGTCTCCCGCTACACTTATGGGCTGCTACAGTTGATGCAGCTGTTTATCTTATCAACAGAAGTCCATCTAGTGCGCTGGATGGAGAAATACCACAAGAGCGGTGGTCAGGTAAAAAGATTAATTATTCACATCTAAAGGTGTTTGGTTGTATTGCATATACTTTGATTGACAGGGAGGATAGGAAAAAGCTTTATGCTAAGTCCCAGAGGTGCGTCTTTATCGGATACAGTGACGACGAGTATGGCTATAGGCTTTGGGATTATGAGAATAATAAAGTCATCCGCAGTCGGAATGTGGTATTCCATGAAGAAAAGATGTACAAGGATCGTCAGACAAAGCATGAGAAGGTAGTACAACCAGAATATGTTGAATTAGACACAATACCCATGAAGATGTTTCCAGTAGATCAAAGTGCACTTGAAAGAGAGGTTCAAGATGAGCCTATTATCAGTGAAGAGATAGTTCAAGAGGAACGCAGTGATTCGGAGCAAACTAACGACCCTGGAGTACCTATATTAAGGAGGTCTACACGTGTGAGAAAGCCAAAGGTAATTTTTGATCCATCAACTAATACTGTTCTGAGTCATGTCTTATATACAGATTCAGGGGAACCGAAGACTTACAATGAGGCAAAGGCAGACACGTCTCACTTGCAGTGGGAGTGTGCTATGAAAGACAAGATGAGCTCATTACTTCATAACAAAACTTGAGAGTTGACCAAGTTGCCAACAGGTAAAAAAGCTTTATTAAACAAATCGGTGTATAGGATTAAGAATGAAGCAGATGGTAGTATTAGATACAAGGCGAGGCTTGTAGTCAAGGGCTTTTCTAAAAAAGAAGGGATAAACTACTCCGAGATATTTTCACCTGTAGTGAAAATGACATCAATTAGAGTTCTGCTGAGTATAGTTGCAGTTGAAGATCTTCATCTTGAGCAGTTAGACATAAAAACAGCGTTTTTACATGATGACTTAGATGAAGAACTATACATGGCACAACCTAAGGGTTTTGAAGTCAAAGGTAAGGAGCACATGGTATGTCGCTTGAAGAAAAGCTTGTATGGCTTGAAATAAGCTCTGCGGCAATGGTATCTAAAATTTGATGGTTTCATGAAAGAAAAAGGATTTGCACACTGTGAGTCTGATCATTATGTTTATTTTCGCAAGTATGATGATGGTGACATTGTGTATCTCTCTTTATATGTGGATGATATGCTGGTGGCTAGTTCCAATATGAAGAGAATCGTAGAAGTGAAGAAGATGTTATCATCACAGTTTGCTATGAAAGACTTAGGAGAAGCCAAGAATATTTTAGGCATGAAAATCATCACGGACAGGAAAAATAAGAAATTATGGCTATCGCAGGAAGACTGTGTGAACAAGGTGTTAAAGAGATTTAACATGGATAAGGCAAAACTTGTTGCAACTCCTCTAGCGAGTCACTTCAAACTTTCCAAGGATATGTGTCCAAGCACTCAGGCTTTGAAAGATGAGATGGTGGTAGTTCCATATGCATCAGCAGTGGAGAGTTTGATGTATGCCATGGTGAGCACGAGACCAGACATTGCACAGGCAGTGGGAGTTGTGAGTCGATATATGCAGAACCCAGGCAGAGAGCATTGGAATGCAGTGAAATGGATATTGAGATATCTAGCGGGTACTTCCGATTACTCACTTTGTTATGGTGGTACATCTCTAAAATTGCAGGGTTATGTAGATGCAGATCATTCGGGTGATCGAGATAGTGGTAAGAGTACCACTGGATATGTCTTTACAGTTGCAAGTATAGGAGTGAGTTGGGTATCTCAACTACAAAAAGTAGTGGCTTTATCGACGACAGAGGCAGAATACGTGGTGATCACAGAAGCCTCCAAGGAAATCATGTGGTTACAAGATTACATGGATGAGTTACATCGAAAACAGCTAGTCAGTACACTGTGGAGTGATAATCAAAGTGCAGTGTACTTAACAAAGAATGCAGCTTATCACTCAAGGACTAGACATATCAAGAAGCATTATCACTTTATCAGGTTAGCATTGAAAGATAATGAGTTAAAGCTACAGAAGATTGATGGCTCGAAGAATCCAGCTGACATGTTGAACAAGGTAGTAGAGAAGCATATTTCCTGTACTACTACCATTGGTATTACTCCATGTTGATTGATGAGGAGTATCGTAGAGGCACAAGTTTTTCAACTACTATTTTTTGAAGAAGATGGATGCAAAGTTGCTTGGTGCTTGGGTATATTTGTCTTCAAGTGGGAGATTGTTATGGATGAAGCCAAATATTTGTTTTTAGGGGCCTTTTTTTTTTTTTAATCTTTTCTATCATATTTGCTTTTAGGTTAAAAGTGACACATTTATATTAGCGATAGCAAGACGCTGGCCGTCAAGACGTTGAAAAAGAAAACAGAGAGACGAGAAAAAGAGAGAAGAAAAAAGTGAGTTTTTTTCTTTATGAGAGTTCTCAATTTCTTTGTGCCCTAATCTTGAGAGAAGATTATCGTTGTATTCCAACTTTTTCCGAAGTCTAGTAGATTCGCAGGGTGCCTCTGCGCAGAGACATAGCCCAAGTTTGGGTAAACTTTGATAACAAATTTGCTAGCGTGTTCTTCTGATTCTATTATTTTATTATTATATTCTGCATGGTGAATTGTTTGCGAGCGTTATTTTTCTGGAATCGACGTGCGTTTTCGTAACAGATATTGTATGGATTATTTTCGTAGATTTATTTTGTCAATTAGCTTGCATTGTGTTTGACATATACAAAAGGTGGGTGGTCCGAAATTGTGAGGTACTTATTAAAAAAAAAAAAAAAAAAGAAAGAAAGGTTAAAGCAATAAGGATTTTTATGCACGGATTCGTGAGATCATGATATATTTGTCCATGAATATCCTGATCTTAATGGCCTCTTGTATGGACAGTGCTAAAAGACGGCCCAAGGGCCCATAATAAGCCTCATTAAGTATGTTTTGAAAGTAAACAAATTTCATCTCAAGTAAGCAACTTCCCTGAAATGGGTACTTATTTAATTTCGACAAGAACAAAGATCCTGTCGGGATGAACATTTTGAGAGAGACCGGCTTAACTATACTCCCCCTTTAGGTTTCATTTTATCATATGGATTTCAAATCTGTTATGAACTGCTCGATTTAAGCCATAACTACTTAATCCACTTATACATGAACGAACTTGTCACTACAGTCCCTTCAATATATTAGAAGACGGGAAATCTCCTCACATGAGGTAGTAGATACTCAAGATACAAGCTTGATGGAAGGATCGCTCACAATACAACTCAAACTTGTGACCTCATGAAAAATAATATAACTTCTTTATCATTGAGCGACCACGGTCGGTAGTCTATCTTTAATTAGCTTAGCAAGTGCCATCCGGGTGCTCTTTCTTATGCAAATTTAAATAATAAGTGTGCCATAGGAGTACCAACAAACAGCAATTGGCCCAAAAAAGCTATCAATAAATTCAAAGTACAAATTCAATAAATGACAAAGGAGCCCAAGAAACTCTTTCGGAGGATCGGCCCAAGCCATTTGCTTTGATATGCATAGTTCGAAACTTGAAAAATCCGGTCTGTCCCCCTTGTTTTAAAAAAATCCGTTTGATGCTTTTTAAAACAAAATTGATTTTTGACCAAAAAGAGCTGGCGGTCTATGCCATGTTGACGTCGAAAATAGGGATGTAACAAGAAATGGCTAACTCAAACCCAATGCGTTTAATAAACATGTCAAATTGATTTGACATGGTTTACAACATGCCTGATAAAATCACTCACGCGACACGGTTAACATAATTATTGAATGTGTGACCATGTCAAGCGTTGATATGGCTTGATAATTTAACCAATTTATAAATATACGTTGACTCGTGTACATGATAAAAACAGAAAATATGTCAATACACGATGACAAGTTCAAAACATTTCAATGTACTTTTAGACGGTATATAGGTGATTCCACCTCACTTTTGCATCTATAACATATTTTTTCAAGTTAGGATTTTTTTTCTATATTCTATTATTGTTGTATCGATGCATAATTTTTTATTCTACTATTGATTCTTTAATCATGGATGTTATTTTCATAAACTTATTTGACAAGACAAAAGTCTTCGGTTTTTTGATTACTAAACGTGTCTAATCGTGTTGTGTTAAAAAATGACGAGTCAATATTAACTTAAATGCGCTGAGTCTGAGAAGATTAACTCACGGAACACACGATTTTCTATCATGCCACCCTGTTTATGACACGAATCCATTTATGGCAATATTCAAAACACATTCAATATATTTTTCTATAAATGATATCGTGAGACTAAATTTAAGATAAAAAAAATGATCTTAAAATACAAAACACAAAACATTGTAAGCGACTGTCTAAGTGTCTAGATGTAAAAATTAGTTTTGTTTTACTTAAGTTGCACATCGTTATCAAACTTGTCGTACGTAGCATTATTTACACAACTATTTTATCATTTCGGATTGAAATCGGCTAGGCCACCCATTGAACTGAATTAGTATAATATTATATTTACCACGTCTTGATTTCGACGTCCTCCACACAATTCATTACATATAAGTTATACTGAATAATAAAATAAGATAATTTCAAGTTAACCCATTTATAAATATGCGTTGACTTGTGTACATGATAAAAATAGAAAATACGTCAATACTCACGATAACCGGTGTGAACAAGTTTTAAAACGATTGGAAATACTTTGGGACAGTATATAGTTTATTTTTTACCTCATACTACATCCAGAATGTATTTTTCAAGTTAGTATTTTTCTTTTATATTCTATTATCGTGGTATTCCTAAATCAGTTTTCATTCTACTATGCATGTTATTTTCATAAACTTATTTGACCGGCAAAAAGTCTTCAGATTTGATTATTAAACGTATCTGATCATGCTGTATTTAAAAAGTGACATTATATATTAACTTAAATGTACCGATTCTTGTGTAAACTGATTAACTCGTGAAACACACATATTTTTGTTGTGTCGACCTTTTTATGACGTAAATCCGTCTATGTTAAAATTCGAACCACGTTTAATATTTTTTTCTATAAATGAAACCATGAGACTAAACTTAAGAGAGAAAAATGAGCGTAAAATACAAAACCAAACACACTGTAAGCGAAAGCCTAGACGAAAATAATCTCACTTTTCTTATTCGTATATTAGGGTAAAATGTCAGTTATTTCACACAATTCAATATATATATGTTAGGATGAATAATGAAATAAAAATAATTTGAAATTAAGTAATGTGCTAGAACATTCTCAACTATTTTTTTTATTTGTATTGCGAGCAGGATTCAGTACACGAAAGTTAACTATCACTCTATTCAGCAAACAAAACAAGAGCAAAAACGTCTTGATTGGCTACGTATTTCACACGACTTCCACGGCCGTGCGATGCGCGTCGGGCAACTTCTCGTGCAAATCCAGCGTCAGCATCGACGCCCTCGGCTTCCGCCGCTCATCGGAGAGGAACCCGATTGCCGGCGGCCCAGCCTGCGCTAGCGGCGCCGTCCTCTCGCACGTGCCGAGCCACTTGGCTTGCATGTAGCGGTGCTTCCGCCACGGCCCCCTGTGCATCTTCCTCTCCTTCATGCACTTCTTGGCCGCCCCGCACAAGATCTTGATCACCCCCTGGAGCCGCTCGACTTTCCCGACGAAGACCTCCGGCAGCCGCTGCACGAGGCGGTCGTAGTCGCCGCACGCCCTCGCGATCACGAACTCGGCCCTGAAGTTGAGCTCGACGATGACCCGGACTTCTCCCTTCTTGGGGCGGGCCGAGTCGTCCACCACGTCCAGGAACGTGTGCTCTCCCGCCGGCATGTAAGAGGAGCTCCTCCACTTGGACCTGCAGACGGCGGCGTCGAACCCCGCGCTCTGGAGGCGAACGCAGACCTCTCTCATCAAGCAGCTCCGGCAATCGGCAGCGGCCGTCGATGGACGGCAGCCGCAACGGATCGCCGCCGCCTGCACGTCCTTCAGAGCAGCCTTCGTCGCATTCCTTATCCTCGTCTCCATCGACGTGCTCCGACACAACACGCCCTGGAAAAATACAGATTTTTAGACATGAATTGATGTAAAACGATGCACATATGGATCGAATCCTACAAAACCGGGACCGATGTGTATATTACCTGCAAGAACTGGTGCTGGGTCTCCCAGAACTTCCTGCTCTCCTCCGCATTATTGTAGTAGTCCTCTGCCTGTTCATCGCCTTCCAAAACCTCCGTCTCCCGACCGCCCTCCTCGGAGCTGAAGCTCCCGCTCGGCCTCTCGCCGCCCTCCTCCTCGAGGAACTCGTCGATGTCCGACAGGCTCGCCAGCGGCTGCTCCGGGAACTCGAAGTCCCGGTCCTCCCACGTCATCCTCCGGCCACCCCTCGCCGGAACGCGACGCTCCTCGGCCTTCATGTCTGGCGGTGCTCCGCTTCTCGATGAAACACTTAAACTTACTAAGCTTTGACGCGACACCACCGTGGTCACCGGCCCCTTTTATACCTGGGAAGCGGAGCACTGACCCTGGAAATCCCTGGAAATGCAATCGCGCGTCCTACGTGGAATGACCAGCCAACTCTCCTGTCGCGACGTGGCACGAGGGCACTGGCGGGCGCGCATCTCAGTCTCTTGCTTGGAACAGCGGTGATCCACGTCGACCGATGGTCATCATGTCTTGGCTCCTCCATGGCGATATACTCGAAGACCCTGGTTTTGGTTTATTGGTCATATTTTATATTTTCTTAACAGGATAATGTCACAAATTGTGAATCAACTTTCATTTAATGGGTAATAAGGCATCTGAATTTTTAATTTGTTCGTTATGTTTCGTGAATTTTCGCTTATTATTTAATGTAGCTGCTAAACTTTTAATTTGTTCTATACCACTCTTGAATTTTTTGCACATATTTGATATAGTCCCCAAATTATATAAATATGTTCAATATAGTTATTTCATTAATTCATGATCAAGGACAAAATGTTTAGGGATTAAATTTTACATTTATATTTTAAAGATTATATTAAATAAATTGAAAGTCCAGTGATTATATTGAGCCACAGTTTATGGATCGTTTGTGTCATTTTCTTCTAGACTCGGTAGTTCCGAAAGATTGATATAAAAATAGGAAAAATTGAAAAAAAATCTGGAATTGAAGAATATCATTAGTATTATTGTCATTATTTTGTTTTGGTGTCGGATGCGACGCTGTCTACATGCTAATAATGCGAGTGGGTGGGGCCCACGAGGGATAAAGCAAAGGTGCACTTATGGAGAGAGCCAGTGGATGGATAAATGATGGAGGTTGGGGGTTGTTGCTTTCGGTCCTACTTCCAAATCGACGGCTATCATCATGCGAATGTGGTGGGGCCCCACTCGGTGAAGCTGACACGTTGGATTTTATCCGATAAGTGGGGCCCCAAGACAAAGCGGATTACGCGGCGTGTTGATAATGTCCTGGAGTTGTCTGGGGCTTTAGGCGTTGGAGATTCTCGCGAGGTACATGTGCTGAGATTTCTTTGGTTTTTTTTTTTTTTTCCTTCTTTTGTTTAGCTCATGCTAGAATTATCGTTTAACTGGACGTTTCTTCGAACCAAAACCCTTATCACGAGATCGAGATCTGTGCAATTGGTAGATCTTGAAAGCAATTCAAGCTTTTGCTCTAGTTGATCGAGATCGACTAAGGCCCGTTTGGTTTGGCTTTTGGGAAATGTATTTGCCAAAATGCAAATACCACTGGGTGAATGAGGTTTTCCGAAATGCAAATATTGTTTGATAAAATTTGCATTAAGATACAATTTTGGTCAAAATACTGTTTGGTAAAATTTGTATTTGTAAAGGACTTTTATTAAATTAAAAGAAAATAAAAAAAACATTTGTATTTTTTTTTTAAGTCTGGCCACCGGACCGCCGAATCTGACGGCCAGACTGTCAGATCTGGTAGCCAAATGGCCAGATTTGGCCCTTGAACGGTCGCCTATGGTCGCGCGACCCTAGGCACCCACGCGACGGCCACTTGGGGTTGTGCGACCCAGGTGACCGTCGCCTGGGGTCGCGCGATTCAAGCCATCAGTCACCTAGGTTGTGCGACCCAAGCGTTGCTTGAGGTCTGGCGACGATCACCAAGGTCGGGCGACCCTCAGGCGACAGTCGCCGACGCGCGCGACCCCTTGGCCGACGGTCGTCGGCCTTCAATCGGCTTCCGTGCGGTGATTTTGGAGAAGATGAATAGTACTGGGGATTTGTATTCCGAAGATGCAATTTTCCAAAGTATCTCCAAACTTGCTTTGGGCTAAAGGCCCTTAGAGCCATTTGGAGATGCAATTGCATCTTGTCAAAGTCGCCCAAAAAGTCGAACCAAACACGTTTGCATTTGGCCAAATGACTTTAGAGTCCCAAAACCCATTGCCAAACCAAACAGGGCCTAAATCTCTTCATCTAACTCATATAACAGGCAAAAGTTTCGTTCACGAATTTTGACTTGGGTCTTATTCCTCGACCGCAATGTTTGTTGTCTTATTGTATTATAAGCCATGTGGAGTCCTATCTTGGGTCGATGAGGGACTTTGTGTATCTGCCACATATCTGATAGCGTGTTGGATAAAGAAGACTAAAGATGAGGATAGGAGTTCGAATATGCTCTTTTGTCCAGAGGATTCGGGATATACACAACAATATATATAGAAGGACGAAGTTTCAGAGGCTGATATTTGGTCTCGAAATTTTGTAAGTAAAGAAGAAATGCGAATTCACATGCATAAAATATTATATGGTTTAATCAAATAGAGCTACCTATAAATAATTATCTTATCTAGCATAAAGTAAATATGATTAATTCTTGGAGTTAGAAATGCATCATGTAGCACAGATTAACATGGGATGATTATTTAAAAAGTCATAAATATAGAGTATTTATGCCAATTCAGTTATAAATATTTTAATTTGGCCGACTGAGTCCTATAACTTTTGAGAACTTACCAGTTTAGTCCTAAAAATTTTATGCTAGAATTATAGTTTAAGTTGATGATTATTCAAAACCCTAATTACGAGCAATGTCTTTTGCTTTCTAGGTTTCTTTTTTCCCCAAGTTCTACCATAATTATTGAGATCTGGCGATTGATGCATCTTGAAAACGATATAAGCTTTTGTTGTAGGTGATAGACATCGACCAAATCTCTTCTTCCAACTCATGTCATGCGTAAAAGTTTCGTTCGCGAATTTGGCTTTGGTACTTATTTCCCGACCGCCATTTTGCTGTCTTCTCGCGTTTGCTCTGGTTTGCACTCCGCAAGAAATCTGAAACTCATCGCATGGTCCATGAGCCATGTTGAGTCCCGTCTTGAGTCGATAAGGGAATTTGTACACTTGCCACGTATCAGATAGCGTGCTGGATAAAGACTAAAGATGTGAATAGGATGTGGGACAAGCCCCTCTATCCAAAGGATTCAGGGTACACACAACAATGAATATAGGAGGACGAAGTTTGGGAGACAGATATTTGGTCTCGTAATCTTGTAAGTAACTTAGATTTGCGGATTCACTTGTATAAAATATTAGCTGGTTTAATTAAACAGAGCTACTTATAAATGATTATCTTATCTAGCATGAAGTAAATATAGTTAATTATTGGAGTTAGAAATGCATCATGTAGCATAAATTAATATGGGACAATTACTAAAAAAGTCATAAACATATAATATTTATACAAATTCAGTTATAAACCTTTTAATTCAGCCAACCGAGTTTTGAAACTTTTGAGAACTTACCAATTTAATCCTAAAAATTTTATACTAGTATTATAGTTTAAGTTGACGATTATTCAAAACCCTAATTACGAGCAATATCTTTTGCTTTCTAGGTTTCCTTTTCCCCAAAGTTCTGCCATAATTATTGAGATCTGGCGATTGATTCATCTTGCAAACGATTTAAGCTTTTGTTGTAGGTGATAGACATCAGCCAAATCTCTTCTTCCAACTCATATCATGGGTAATAGCTTCGTCCACAGATTCAGTCCGGGTCTTATTTCTCTATCGCAGTTTGTATTGTCTTATCGTGTTTGCTCTGGATTATCCTTTGTAAGAAATCCGAAACTTATCGAATGTGCTATAAGCAATGTGGAGTCCCATCACGGGTCAATGAGGGAATTTGCACACCTGCAACATATTTACTAGCGTGTTGGATAAAGACTAAAGATATAGATAGGACGTTGGACAAGCCAGCCCCCTTATCCAGAGGATTCAAGATACACACAACAATGTATATCGGAGGACAAAGTCAGGGAAATAGATATGTGGTCTCGCAATTTTGTAAGTAAATAATACATGCGGATTCACATGTATAAAATATTAGATGGTTTAATCAAACAACATCACCTAAAAATAATTATCTTATCCAGCATAAAGTAAAATAGTTAATTATCGGAGTTAGAAATGTATCATGTAGCATAAATTAACATGAGATAATTACTAAAAAACTTCTAAACATATAGCACTTGTGCTAATTCAGTTATAAACTTTTTATTTGGCCAATTAAGTCCTAAAACTTTGAGAACTTATCAATTTAGTCCTAAAAAGTTTATGCCGGAATTATAGTTTAAGTTGATGATTATTCGAAACCCTAATTACAAGCAACATCTTTTGCTTTCTAGGTTTCTTTTTCCCCCAAGTTCTGCCATAATTATTGAGATATGGTGATGGATACATCTTGAAAATGATTTAAGCTTTTGTTTAGGTTATAAACATCTACCAAGTCACTCCTTCCAATTCATATTAAATGTAATAGTTTCGTTTGAAAATCTGATTTGTGACATATTTCTCAACTGCTTTGCTATCTTAGCGTGTTTGCTCTGGATCATACTTTATAAGAAATTCGAAACTCATCGCATGTGCGATCAGTCATATCGAGTCCCATCTTGAAAATGGTATATTAAATGGGGGAATTTGTACATGTGCCATCTATCTAATAGCGTGTTGGATGAAGACTAAAGTCATGGATATGAGGTCGGACAAGCCCTCTTATCTTGAGGATTCTGGCTTCACACAAAAATGTGTATAGTAGGACTAAGTTTGTGAGAGAGATATTTGCTCTTGTAATTTTGTAAGTAAAGAAGATATGTGGATGCATATATATACAATATTAGATGGTTTAATCAGACAGAGCTACCTCATAATAATTATCTTATCTAGCATGAAGTAAATATAGTTAATCATTGGAATAAGACATGCATGATGCAGCATAAATTAACATGAGAAAGTTACTAGAAAAGTCTTAAACCTATTGTTTGTGTTAATTCAATCATAAACCTTTCATTTTAACCAATTTTGTTTTAAACCTTTTAATTTTGTCAATTGAACCCTAAAATGATTTGTCAATTTAATGCCTAAATCCTTTGATGCTTTGTCAATTTATTCATTTTGACAATTTTAATTGGAAATTCCTGACGTGGTGATCCAATCAGCAACGATCGTCCTATATGGCCCGGCCGATGCTGACATAGACAATTATAGTTTTTTTTTTTAAATTATTTTCTTTTTATTTTCTTTTTATTTTTCCAACCTTGGGTTGGCAATATTGTCGGCCTCAAGCGAGGGCACCTGATTTGGTCAAGGGCGTCCATGCCCTAGGTTGGGGAAAAAAGAAAAGAAAAAAGAAAAGAAGAAAAAAAGAAAAGAAAGAGAAAAAAAATCAGAAAAAATTACAAAAAATTATCATAATCAATGATGATTGTGTCACTGTAAAACCGTCATTGCTGACTAAATTGTCATATTATTAATTTTAAGCTAAAATAGACCAAAATGATTAAATTGGTAAATTGTCAAAATATTTAAGACTAAATTGGTACAATTGAAATGTTTAAGACTAAATTAATAAATTATCAAAAGATTTATGACTAAATTAGTCAAATTAAAAAGCTTTGGCTGATTATTAAAAGTGTAATAGATATATGAATTTTTTTAAAATAATTTTCTGAATTAACATATGGCATGCTTTCTATGTCACATTCAAGGTGGAGACGGCATTTTTAAAACGATGGAAATTTTTTTCGGAGATATGCCTCCAATAATGTCAGTTAAAGAATATAAATTTGAGTGCCATTGCACAGACGTGGGAGGGCCTACGAGAGTACGAGCGGCTGATCTTGCCTCATTTGGTTATTTTCCCTCAATAATTGCTATCTACCATCATTTTTCAAGTTGACCTTGCCTTGATATATGCTTGCTTTGTATTAATCTTGGACCGTCATTGCCCATGATTATTTGTCGCGTTTCAACTTATTTTTTTTCCTTACTAAAGTAAACTTGCTTTACTCAACTGATGTGAATGCACCTACTAGATATTATTGAATTTGGACCTAACAATTTAAAATGTGCAGTGGTCGTACCGCAAGAACACCAACGTTGAGCATCAATCACCGGCTTGAATCAAGAAAAATCTTTCTTAATTTGAATTTACAAAACCCAAATTCGCAAAGCCTAGGGTAAAAATAGTACTTGGCGCAATCGCTAGGCTTTGATAATGTTTTTTTAAAACACAATACCATATGAACACCGGAGAGGTAACCTCTAGTTCGATCAAGAAAATCATAGGAAATGAATATGCTAATAAAGGTTACAGATTCAACTAAGATGATTATCTACTAGATTTATCAGAACTAGAGTTGTGTTTTTTCCATGAAAAATCAATGATTTGAAAACATTTTTTTTTAGAATAATAACTCATATCGCTTCCAGAACGAATAAAACGAATCATTTTCCATCATCAAGGAAAATGTTTAGGCATAGATTGTGGTATTGTTGATAACGTATCATATTTTCTTGACCCTTTTTAGCGATACCATTTTTTTTTTTTTTGGTGATACAAGCCATTCATTTTAGGAAAATGATTGTAATATTATATAAAGGATAAAAAATTGAAATGACTATGTTTCTAGATTAAGATTCATCCCTTCTTATTCCACAAGCAAACCAATGCAACTTTGAATGAATATGTATGCCCAAGGGGATTACAAGTGCTAATTTTGTCCAGATCCATCCATAATTATCACCATGAACCTGCCAATGAAGCACGACCAGATTGCAAGATCAGCTGTTCATCATTAAATTATATTCTATACATGTGAGATTCGGAATTTAATCATTAAATAAGCACGCCCACTCATGTTGACCTTGCCTTGATTTTTGCGCGTCGCGGACCGTCGTTGCCCATGAATTTTTGTCGCGTTCGACTTGATCTTTTCTTACTATATTAGTAAACCTGCTTTTACCCAACCGATGTGAAAGCACCGAATAGATATTCTTGAATTTGGACCTAACTATTTAAAATGTGCGGTGGTTGTCACGCAAGAACACTAACATTGGGCATCAATCACCATCTCAAATCAAGAAAAATCTCTCCTAATCTAAATCAACAAGACCTGAAGTCGCAAAGCCTTTGGTAAAAATACCAAATAGTACTTAGCATGGTTGTCACGCCTTGATAATATTTTTTAAAAGACGGATATTTTTGAAAAAAAAAGGGAATATCAATCAAGACGATAGGAAAAGTCTCAAAAATGTTCTAAACTTATTATGTTTGTGTCAATTCAATTATAAACATTTCAATTGTGTTAATTTAATCCTCAACATTTTATACTTGTGCTAATTGAGTTCATCCTAGTAATTCAGTTCGGAAATCGCTGACATAGACACCAACCGTCCTACTTGACACGATGGATATTGGTGTATATATTTTTAGAAATATTTTAATAAAATTTTAGATTATTTTTTTAAAAAAATTATTTTATTATTAATTTCCTTCTTATTTGTCTTTTTTTTATTAATATTATCTCTGTGGCCGGCGAGGGTCACGGTCCTTACCCGGCTTTGTCTAGATGATAAAGGATATGACTTTAGTCTTGAGCAAAACACGTTTCATACTCAGCACCTCGTGACTCGTGGTACATTCGCGTCAGCGGTGGGTATGATTATGATGGACGCACGCATTTTTCGGCTTAGCTGTACGAAAGGTGGTTGTGGAAATGTCCCGGCCAAGCAAGAACCTACGGGAATGTCTGATGTACACACGTTACTCACGCGAGAGATGTCGTCTCTTTGTCCCGAAATTTATCGTTTTTCCCTTAGTGAGCTGAATTGCTAGGACATTGCAACAGAGGAGCCAAAACAAGTACGTTCCCTTTTTCCCCTTACCAACCGCTAGCGAAGGCAGCCATGGCCTCACCCAGACGAAGGCGAGGCAAAGGCGGGTGGGGCCGTGACCCTCGTTGGCCATAGAGGAGAAAGAAAAAGAAAACAATGAAAAAGAAATGAAAAAAATTGGAAAAAGAAAAGAAAAGTTTTCAAAAAAATTATTAAAAACATCCACATTAACACTCTGTGTGCCACGTAGAATGACCGGCATCCACATTAAAAATGGACTTAATTGACACAAATGCAAAATATTTATGATTAAATTGACATAATTAAAAACTTTAAAACTAAATTGGCACTGATTTAACAGGTTTATAGCTTTTCTGATACTTTTCCCTCGAGATGATTATTTACTAGATTTATCAAATCTAGAGTTATGGTTTTTCATGAAAAATCAACGATAACACTTTCTTAAGAACAATCGCTTACATCGCTTACAAAATGAATGAATCCAATCAATTTCCATTATCAAGGAAAATGTTTAGGTATAGTTTGTTGTCATGTTGATAATGTACTATATTTTCTGTTGGTTAACTTTTTTGTAGCGATACAAGCCATCCCTTTCAGGAAAATGATTTTGATATTGTCAAAACGATACAACAATCGAACAGGATTATGTTTCTAGATTCATCCTTTCTAAATTCCACAAGCATTTCAATGCAACTTTGAATGAGTATGTATGCCCGAAAGGATTGCAAGTGCTAATTTTGTCCAAATCCATACATGATTATCACTATGTACCTGCCAATGAAGCACGACCAGATTGCAAGATCAGCTTTTGATCCTTCTTTTATGTTCGAACAGCTGTTAATCATTAAATTATATTCTATATGTATGAGATTTGGAATTGGACAAAATGAATGAACCCAAAACAAATGAACTCAATCGATTTCCATTATCAATGAAAATATTTAGGCACAGATTGTTGTTGCAATATTGATAATGTACCATATTTTTTGTTGATCGACCTTTTTTAGTGATACTAAATATTTTTTAAGCTATACAAGCCATCCATTTCAGGAAAAAGGATTGTAATTTTGTCTAAAGGATAAAAAAATTGAAGATTACTAAATTTCTAGATTACGAATAATCCCTTCTTAATTCCACAAGCACTCCAATGCAACTTTGAATGAGTATGTATGCACGAGAGGATTACAAGTGCTAATTTTGTCCAAATCCGTACATAATCATCAACACGAACCTGCCAATGAAGCACGACCGGATTGCAAGATTAGTGGTTCATCTTTAAATCATCTCTTCTAATGCATATGAGATTTGGAATTCAATTATTAAATGAGCAATGATGGTGCATAGACTATAGCCCATATATGTGTATACGATGATAAGATCACGTGTCCTTTTGTCTGCTAAGTTTCAAAAGGAGATTTAGTGGCTGCTCCCTTCTTTTACCAATTGATTTTGACTTTGATTAAACACAGACCCATCCTTCGGAGATAGAAAAGGTACATTCATCATTTTAAAAGATGGTGCACAATAATTTCGTGGAGCTACTTTGGCCTTTGGCGACGATTGTCAAGAGTTTTAGGGCCTATTTGTTTAGGTTTTGTTTCTGTTCTCCAAAGCACAATTTTTGTTCTTTTGTTCCAGGGAATAAAAAAAGGACAGAAACGCATTTGTTTACACTTTTGTTCGTAAGAACAAATTTGGAACAAAAAAAGAAACAAGAAAAACTTGTTTCTTGTTTCCAGGAACACTTCCAAAAAACAATTTTTCTCTCTCATGTTTTTTCCATCTCTTTCTTTTCTTCTTCTTTTTTCTTTGGCCGGTCATCGGCCTCGGCCATGGCCTTGCGACCTCGCCGAAGTGTCGCCGGCCCCCGGTGAGGCTCGACCTCGCCTTGGTTGGGCAAGCTTGAGCTTGCCCAGATCCGGCAAGGCCGAGCTTACCCAGCCATCAGCGAGGCTCGGCCTCGTCGGGCCACCGCTGGGCGACGCCGACCTAGCAGTGGCCCGGCGAGGGCCGGCCATGGCCGAGGCCGACGACCGACCAAAAGGAAGAAAGAAAGAAAGAAAAAAATAAAAAAGGAAAAATAAAAATAAAAATATTAAAAAATTAAAAGAAACAAAAAAAATTACACAAGTTTACCAAACGTGTTTCTGTTCTTTTTCTATTCCGGGAACATAAATTTTGTACAGTTACCAAACGCGTTCTTGTGGTAAAAAATTGTTCCTGGGAATAAAAATAGAAAAAACTATTTATGTTCCGGGGAACAATTTTTGAACAGAAACGTTACCAAACACAGCCTTAGCAGCAATTGTCTAATAGCAATTATTGCTAAATAGTATCATATTTGCCACTAAGGCCCTGTTTGTTAACGTTTCTTTTTTTTGTTTTTAAACAGATTTTGTGTTTTTTTGTTCTAGGGAACAAAAAAAGAACAGAAACGCGTTTGTTTGCGTTTTTGTTCCAAATCTATTTTTTTGTTCTCGGGAACACTTTTGGAACAGAAACAAGAAACAAGAAAAACTTGTTTCTTGTTTCTGGAACAAAAATTAAAAACATATTTTCTCTCTCCTCCCTTTTTCTTCTCTCTTTTTTTCTTTGGTCGGTCACCGGCCTCGGCCATGGCCGGCGACCGGCCAAAGAGGGCCGGCGACACCGTCGAGGGTTGGCGACCTTGCCGGGGCGTCGCCAGCCCCAGGCGAGGCCGAGCGTCGCCGGCCCCTGGCGAGGCCGCCGGCCATGGCCGGAGTCGGCGACCGGCCAAAAGAAGAAAAAAATTTAAAATTTAAAATTTAAAATTTAAAAAATAAAATTAAAAGAAAATAAAAATATTAAAAAGTTAAAAAAATAAAAAAAAGAATACAAATTTACCAAACGTGTTTCTGTTCATTTTTTATTCTTGGAACAAGTTTACCAAACGCGTTTTTTTGTTCAAAAATTGTTCCCCGAAACAGAAACACATTTTTCTATTTATGTTCCCTAGAACAATTTTTAAACAGAAGTGTTACCAAACGCACCCTAATAGTCTAAACATGTAGTGACGATTATCGCAACAATTGCAATCGCTGCTAAACATCAAATAAGACATGTGTGAAATATGTCTTATGACATTTGTAGTGGGATAATTGTCCAAAAAGTACTAAATTTATTGTACGGTAATAAATTTAGTTATGAACATTTCAATTTTGCCAATTTAGTCATAAATTTTTTGACAATTTACTATTGTAATTTTTCGATTTAGTTTTGGCTGAATTGATGACAGGACAATTGTGCCACGTAGGATGGTCAACGTCTACTTCCGCGATTTTTGACCAAAATTGGTTAAAAGGACTACACGGCAAATCTTCAATAGGTTTAGGACTAAATTGGTAAAGTTAAAAAATTAAGGATTAAATTATCTACTGTACAATAAGTTTAGAATTTTTTAGACAATTTTTAAAAAATTTGCACTAGCCACCATATCATAAAAACACCCACAAAATCATATTGTACATGGAAAAAAAAAATACCGGTTGAAAATACATCGGTTTCATTATTCAATAACATCTCAAATTTGAGTAGAAGCAATTGCAAAAATTCCTCTAATATACATAATCTAAGAACCACAAAAAGCGATTAGAATCCTATGGCTGCATTAGAGTGCAATTGGTTTAGCTTTTTCAATGGACTTTTAACCTCTAAAGGCCCTTAAGAAAAAAAATTAGGCAATTGGTTCAACTTTTTGTTTAGCATTTGGGCAAATGCTAGCCTTGACAATGCTAGCCTTGACAATGCTAAAAGTTTAAGGAAGGTTCCCACCTCCTTTGACCTTTAGCATTTGCAGAAAGTCATTTCCAGGGTTAAATGATTTTTTTTTTTCAAAAATATCCTCATTAATTTTTTCATTTTTTTGTTTTTCTCTTATTGTGACTGCTCATCTTTCCAGTGCGAGGGCGGCTAACAAGGCCAGATATGGTCGGCATGAGGCTAACAAGAAGCCAAAAAGGTCGCATGGCCCAAGCAACCGTCGCCTGAGGTCACTCAACTTAGGCGACCACCCTCGCAACCGTCGCTTGGGTTTATGCTACCCAAGCGACGGTTTCTAGGTTCTCAGAACTCAAGTGGTGGTCACCTGGGTCTCACAATCTTAGGCGACCCTCACCTAAGGTCATGCGACCTCAAGCGGCTCTTGCCTGGGTTGTGCGACCCCTACCAACGCCCACTAGAGGTCGAACGACCTCAGTTGATGGTCACTCAAAGTTGGATGACCACGACCAATGGTCGCCAGAGCCATAGCTGGCTCACTGGCTTCTTGAGCCATTTGTTGGCTCCGATGAAAGGTTTGAATGTTTTTAAATAAAAAACTATTAAATAATGAGACCAAAGTCCAAGTAATTGCCAAACACCACTTGAATCCAAAGTCGCTTTACAAATGAATTTTTATCAAATGCAAATTATATTTCTCCAGAGGTCTTTAGGCTTTCAGCATTGGCATTTTCCCAAGACCTATATCCAAAGCCGAATATGTAAGGTGAGCCAATAGCAAAGAAATTTCTAAATTCAATGGTCTTGCGATATACTAAAACAAGACCAAGAAACGAATCCGCAATCTATCTCATTGAGCTAAAGCAAAATCAATGTGGTGAGTTTCAATATTAAACCCTACCAATGATATTCACTACTCCATATTTGGCCAAAAAACTCAATATAAAGTTATTAACAACCCTCAAATGGTCAACATTAGAAATTCAGTGCTTAAATTTTCAGTACTTAATTTGCAGTTATACCAATTACCAAATGAGGTTTCATAACTGCATTAGCATTAAGTTTCTCAGCGTCGCCAAACCGTATCATGAATCTTTGAGCCCATGTGAAAGAAGAAAGTATCAATTAACTCTCTTCAGCCAAAAGGAGTATTTTAGTCAAAACGTGGGTGGAAATAGCGCCGCCCTTGTTCTCTGGTTAATACCAAGTTTCATGCCAAGTAAACTGCAAAAACCACGAATCTGCAAAACTTGAATTAGTCATGTAGTTGATAGTGTACAGGAGTTGCAATGACAGGTAATGTGGTATAAGGACTGGGCTTTTATAGCCCAATCCAATTCCATCAAGGTGGCTCACTTAGAATCTCCAAGAACCTAATCCATACAAATGGCAGGCGAGTCCACCTCAATTTCTTACCAAAAAATGAAAAATCAACGATCTTTAAATATTCTTGAGCCATGATTAAAAAACCAGAAGGGTTTGTACCAAAAAAATTTAGAAGTAGAACCAACATGTTTGCTTACACAGGACACACTGTGCCAGATGATGTAATTCAAGGTGACGCGACATGGGACAAAAAATCACTAATAAGAACATAAACTCGACACAATGTGTGCGATATATCGCAGCAAAATACGTGGGGTCACATAAGCTAAGGGGATTACTTGACACACAAATGCAAATTGCCATTGCAACCAAAATTATAGAAAATTTGAGTAGAAGGAGAAGCCAAGCCGCTTGATTCAGTTTGCTTTCCATGGCTGGCGTGGAACATGCTCAAGGATTACCGATTAGCATGAAAAGATTTGATCCGTTGCCGGTTTTGTTTAGATTGCGAAGTTGGATTTTCCTTCGAGTAGTGTTCGGCCGAGTTTCGGATCTCGAGCACATTCCGCATATGCATATGCCACATCGAATCATCCATATATATATCTCAATCATATGTTCATTTTTTTCAAAAAAAGTGACGCACGACGACAACGTCGAAATCCTATTTTGAGTTGAAGTTCTAGCGAACATCTACATCGGTTGATTCGAACGTTGACATTTAACCAACTTCCACAGGGTAATAATTCAATGGTCAAGAACCATTCAATGGCGGGTTACTACTGCAACGTGAGATGAAGGAGACAATTCTTTCCTACCATTCATTTCTTATAACAGTCGCTTTGATTTCTCTGCTTGCGGTTTACGTCGTCTTCATCACCCAACAACCACCATTCCCAAACCATCAGCTTGTTTCCAAAGGGATAAAGTGCTCGAGCTAGCTTTTGACCATTATTATGAGGAGGGCCATCTCTCTCTCTCTCTGTATGTTTAATTCGAAGCCATCTTTGTGCATTTTAGCAGAATAAATCATGGTGAAACATATAAAGCTATAGATGAAAATCATGGAAAAAAATTCACATAATTAAAGGGTGTGAAAAAAGTGGCTACTTATTGTATTGGTATTTCAATCTCAAATCTTTCAATTGGACCCATTTAGTTCTCAAACTTTTCATATTAGTACAAATTCAGTCTATCTGGCTAATTAAGATTAGAAATTGCTGATGTGGATATCGGCCGAATGTCCTACATAATATGACTGTCACTGACATAGATATTTTTAAATAATATTTTAATAAGTTTTATTTTATTTTATTTTATTTTATTTTTTTCCCTTCACTTTGGCCATTGGGTGAGGGTCATCGGTGACCCCGCCAATCATCAGGCGACGGCTAGCAAGCCCTTGCTATCGAGGCCGCAAAAGCCTTGAGCAAGGTCGCAATGGCCTTGGGTGAGAGCCATGATGGCCTTGTCAAGCCACCTCGCTCGTGGCTAGCAAGGGTTACCGGTGATCCTCGCTAACCAAATGAAGGGTAAAAAAAAAAAGAACAAAAAAATTATAAAATCTTCAAAAAAATATGTAAGTATTATTTTGAAAATTCCACATCAATGCTAGTTGTACCATGTAGGATGTTTGATGTCCACGTCAATGATTTTCAGCCTAAATTGGCTCTATGAAAAGATATAGGACTAAATTTGAATAACTAAAACGTTTATAACTAAATTAGTACAGATGTAATAAGTTTAGGACTTTTTTATATATTTTTTCCTAAAAAAATCCAGTGGGACAAAAAAAAAAAAAACAAATCCTGGATGCCCGTTTTATAACCACATCCGGATCACTAAAATTGGGGTTTTGCCCTAATTTGACTTTGCTTTGCTGTTGGACCAAGGGCAAAGACATATAAGAGGACATTGATTGCCTTCATACCATTTAAAGCTCCAAGTGAACCGCGCACAACGGTGTAGGGAAAACCGGGCAACGCCTCCTTCGTTATTTTCCCCCCGGGGCAAGCGCATGCGTATGTTTTTGCCCTCCAGGGCTTTCAAAACTCGCCTCATGCTTGGCCTAAGCACTAGGTTCTTGATGCCCACATAGCAATCCAAGGCGAAAGCAGTGTCACGACCTCCTCGTCCTCATCAAACCCTCCCTTAGCCCTCAATGTCTCATCAAGGGCATTCAACAACTCCACCCTTTGCCATCAACTGGCCTAAGCACGGCCGCCTCGGGCACATGACCTTCAGAGGCAAGACCATAGTAGCCGGACACATCGGTTGCAGCCGAGGCCTGCCCTGTCCTCTCCAGTTCTGGTGGAAGGGACCCTAAGGTGCCAACCACAGGGGTGGCGTTGGCCGCTTTCTCGTGCATCCGAACCAACCCAAAATCCCCAAATCTGGTTAGAATTATGTAAGATTGATTTTTGAAAATTCGAGCACATTGGTTGCACAACTCCAAATTTTTTTGTGAGAATTCTTCAAAAGGCCTTGACTTATGGTGGGTGTAAGAAGAAGAAGAAAAAGAATCAGTGTAGAGTTGAAGATCAAAATGCCATGAGCATTTAATGAGGAGAGCTACTCAAGCAAGAAGATAAAGAATGCAAAAGGAAAATGTCACAAACAGTCCCTAAACTTCTACTTAATATGTAATATCATCCCTAGACTTTTAATTTGTTCAATTTGGTCCATGAATTATCGATAAATGTCTAATCTAGTCCTTGATTATTTGAAAATTGACCAATTACATCCTTCCGTTAGTTAAAGTTAACGGAATTGGGCATTTTGGTCTTCTTACTTTTTAATATTTTTTCTTTTTTTTCTTCTTCTTCTCTCTTCCCTCTGTCGGCCATGGCAGAGCCGACGAAGGGAAGCCGGCGTCCAGCGAGGGTCGCCCTCGCCTAGGCTGGCTAGGGCCACCCTCACCCTCGTCGATGTCGGGCGAGGGTCTGGCAAGGGCCGTCCTCGCCCGACGTCAACGAGGGCCTCCCTTGCCAGATCTGGCGAGGGCCGGCAAGAGCGGCCCTAGCCAGCCCAGGGTCACCCTTCCCTCCACCATGGCCAACAGAGGGAAGAGAGAAGAAGAAGAAAAAAAAAGAAGGAAAAATAGTCATCACTTAACGGTTTGAACGGAATAATTAGATTGAATATTTGTTAATAGTTCATGGACCAAATTGAGTAAATTGAAAGCTCGTGGATGAAATTGAACATTAGATAAAAGTTCATGGACCATTTGTGACATTTTCGTTAATGCAAACAAAGTCCTTGGAGAAACTCTCCATGGATTGCTATGCTTGTCTTCACGAATTTAGTGCTTGTCTGTTTTTTCTTTTTGCTTTGTTGACTTTCGTTGTTTCATCTTAATGTCTTCAGAAGTCGGGAGACAATGTGTGTTAAGTGTGAGTGTTCTGTTATTATAAAGAGATAAGAGGGCGAGTGTTGTATTTGGATCGAAGCCACCAGAAAAGTATTCTTAGAACAATTTCTCCCTCCAACTTCTACCTCGTTTCAAATTTCAGAGTTGCCATTATTCTTTTTGGTTCCAACAAATCTCCCGTACATGTCCTTGTCAAGTAAAATATTGCTTGCCTTGATGTCCCTATGAAGGATTTTGGCTTCCCATCTCTTATGCAGTACAAGATTCCATGAGCCACATCTTGTAGGATTCTATTTTTCTTCATAACCTAGCAACCTGTTCCCATCATATTCAAAGGCCGTCTTGTGCAAACTCCTCCTTTTTCCTTGTAACCACAAACACGAACCCTCTCTCCTCTGTCACTCTTGCACCAACCTCTTAGACCCACCATATTCCAGTGCTTCAATCTCCCCAGGCTTGAGATTTTAGCTGAGAAACCTCTCATTACCTTGCCATTTTTCGCGCGAAATCCTCTTCGCTGCTATCTCTGCACTCCCTGGGAAAAAGCCCTGTTAGATCCCCTTCTCCCTCCGATCCCAACCATGTATTTCTCCAGAAATCCCTTCGTCCCGGTCTCAGTGTTGCGAGACATAAACCTGTCCGGCCAGTACTCTAATTCACATTGTCCAACTGCATCCTGGCTTGATCCCCGTATTTCCTCTGCCTCCTGACAAGCACAAAAATCAGGACTCCCGAGCTTAGAAAAGGGAAAACTGTGATCGAGTTCGTGGAATCGATTGCTCCAGAAGAATGAATGGGGGAAAATTACTTTTGATCAACCTATCACTCAATGAAAAGTCAGTGTTACTGAAGCTCTGTGCAAGAATCTTGTCAGACAGAACCGTTTGCCCTATCTCTGCAGTTAAACCGACATACATTTCATCTTCGAAAACTCGAGAAAGATTCACTGTGATGTTCAATAAGGTCGCTTCAGCCATTTCATACCACTGGCGCCATCGTGACATTCAATACTGATTCCGAATTATCAATCCAAACTCGTAGTTCCTTCCATTGTTCAACTTCAGTCTCTTGAAAAAGATTCTCATCGCTTTAGTAGTACCATTCCTTTTGCTGCTGCTGCTGCTGCTGCTGCTTCTTCTCTTGTTGTCAGGGCAATAAAACGCCGTGTGCCCGGTGCCCGCTCGTTGAAGTGAGTGAGTTCACGTCATTGTCTGTCGGTATCACTGAATTATCGATTTTTTAACACATTAAACTCCAGTCCCAACAAGAGTGTCGGGATTCACTTACAGCATCTAATTGTATAGCCCGAGATTCTGCGACTAGGTCGCACCGTATGAGAAGAATTCACAGCTTTGGCGGGTATCTTTTTGCCAGTACAAAGCTCCGCTGGTTGAGAAAGGCGTGTCGTTGGTCAGCAGATAAGCTGAAGAGTTGAAGCCATTGAAGAAAATTCAGTGGAGAGAGTGTCATTATGGAGAGGTGATGAGATGGAAGATTGATATTGGAACAACCAAGTGTCTTCTTCATTGCCAGAAAGTGGAAGATCCTGAATGATGCTATAGAGAGAGAGAGAGAGAGAGAGAGAGAGAGAGAGAGAGAGATCTTGCTAGATTAGAAGATAGTTTTCAAATATTGCCGGCCAACAGATTAGAAGATAGTTTTCAAATATTGCCGGCCAACACCCAGGCCAAAAAACATATGAAAAATCTAGTCAACGCGTAAGAAATTTGCAATCTTACCCTACAATTGGAAAGGTTTTGCAACATTTGCACCGGCTTGTTGCAGCTCTCTTTCTCAAGGGCACAACAAAAATGAGTCGGTATATTATACAAAACTTTCCCTCTTTTTTATTCTCAACATAGGGGTCATGCGATACCTTAGATGGATTTTGGCGCATTAAATTAAGCCATCTTGCGCCATAATTAAAAATGATTTTGTTATCAACTTATGGTTCCGTGCATATTACAAGGTTCCATTAACTTCCAAACGAGTTAAACATAAGCTGGTCGCCAATAAAGTTTCGATAGCAAGGTTGCCTCTCTTGATTTTTATGAGGACCGGGAGGACATTTGATTATCTGTCTTTTGACTTTTCAATAAAGTTATTCTAGAATTAATCTTTGACCATTCTCACTTGGCAAGTTGGCATGAAGGAAAGATGTGAAGAGGAGAAACAGGACAAGAAATTAGATTGGAACATGAAGATGAGAATGGCCCCATATGTTGATTTTAAATTTGTCAACTTTCTTTAGGACATAGAACGATTTTAGTCCTATTCTTTGTTATAGTAATTTTATTAAAGGAGAGTCGTTGTAGCTTAGCCAAAATCAAAGGATGCCCACAATAATTTATTTCCTAATTCCTACCTGTCCATCTTGAAGGGCACTTCCTTCTTTCTTCCGCATGGGAATCCTTTTTACCAAAGCCATCAGAAAAAAAGCTACACCTTTTGGTCAAATTATTTTCTCCTAATCAAGAATGTTTGTTTGGACCAACTTCAAAATGTAAAAAGTTTCATCTGTGTGTGGTCTGGTTTTCTAATATTTTCTATTTGTGCCATCAACACTTTTGATTTGTGCAATCAAGCATCGTCATTAATACTATCAAAATGCTGGACATGATAACGTTGATTGGTGCCAGGTAGACATGCACCCACTGTCGTTCGATGGCTGCCTAGCCAACCCTTGTCCGGTTGGAATGGGATTGAACGATCTTTGTCAACATGTAGACTTTTCTTTAATATATATAAAGAAGAAACTGTAATTTGCATCCTCTAATTTCTAAACTTCATACTAATTTACAACTCACCAAGTCAGCAACTGTTTCAATAGACATTTGCTGGTTTTAGTCATGATTTGACCTACTCCCATTGAATTTTTCCACACCGTACTGTGAAATAATTGCCCGGAGGCCGCCATTTTGTCAAAGCAACACCGATTTGAAACATTCAACTTTAACTTCAAGTTATGATTTAGACCCAAAAAAAAACTTCAATTTATGACGTCATGCTCAGATTATGATTTTTTAAAATAAGGTATATTATTTATTAATTAAATATGATCAATGTTATGCATGTGTATAATATAATCAAATATACATGCATTGAATAAAGCTTTTACTTGCAAGGTGACTAACTCAATTTCTGGAGTTGTCTCAAGCAGATCTCCTCTTTATAAGATATACCTAGTTGAAGCAGACTTTTTTTAAAAGCCCTTTTTAATATGCGTGAAAATTGTAAAGACGTTTTCTTTTTGGGCCAACAAATTTGGCAAGATATTAGGAATTGTCAAAATAACCATATAAGATATTTAGATAGTAGCGGATGATTCAACGGTTCACTCATTAACATTGAGGTTAAAATGTGATCGCTACACGACATTTTACCTTATTAGAGTTTCGCAAGATGTATGTTGCTTGCTATTTTCATTGCTGATACATGCTTCGATCATTGAATCTCTCGCTAATATACCGACTAGGGCAGAAAGTTTAGAAAATGAAACAAGTATTGTCAATATCATATGATATGAGTATATTACCAACATATTTCCTAATGATTTAAACTTTTAGGAAAAATAATTTGCTGAACGCGGCATCAAAGTCGGGTCAAGATTTCGAGCTCAACGCTCCCTCTTCCGATGATCATTGTTCCTATCTTTCTATCAATTTCCCGTTCCTCCGATTATCCTGGTAAAATGTTGAGTCGGATGCACTAAATACATTGCGGATCCGTTGAAAGGAAATTTTTAAATATTTAGGCTTTATTCTCGGCGAAAAATAAATAATCTGGAAATATTTTCTTAAAAAGAAATCTCTTGTATTGCTTGAAATAATTAATTAATGAAAAACATTTTCAAAATCAATTACAATTTATGTCTTAATGTTTTCATGGATAACGAGAATACTTTCAGTTTATTCATTTTTGTAAGTATAGAAGCCATCGTTTTTAAATAATTCATTTTTCGTGAAACTATCATCAAGGGAAAAAAAATCATTTAGACATCAACGGTCTACAAAAGAAGCAAACCAAGAGTGCTTGCACCACAAAGCTTGGGAATGTCTATAGCTACTTTTCTCGGCCACTTGGAGTACGCATGACAACGCTTCTTGGCTGGGAAAGAGTTTTTTTTTTTTCAGAAATAGTTATTTTCTATTTCTATTCCGGGGAACAATTTCTGAGTAAAAGAACACGTTTGATAACTACACAAAATTTCTACTCTTGGAATAGAAAAAGAATAGAAATGCATTTAGTAACGCAATAATTTCTTTTTTGTATTTATTTATTTTTTATTCTTGCTCATGGATCGCCGACCGCCGATTGTCGCCACCTGCCGCTGCACGACCGCCGACCGCCGCTGCACAACCCATCGGCCGCTGACAACCGCCGGCCGCTGGTTGCGGAAAGGGGCCGCCAATGGGCTGTGCGGCGGCGATCGGTGGTGACAGTTAGTAGCCAGCGGTCGTGTAGTGGCAGCGGCGGGCGGCGGCGAGCAAAGGCGAACGGGCAGTGGCAGCGGCCGGCAGCCAATGGTCAGTGGTGGCTCCAAGCGGTTGGAGGTGGCCGCGACAAGAGAGGGGAATAAAAGAAAAAAAAAATTGGCGTATTTCTAGAAATTGTTCCCGAGAACAAGAATCAACTTTTTTTTGTTTTTCGTTTCTACTCCAAATTTATTCTCAGGCTAACTTTCTATTCCGGGGAATAGAAAAACAACTTGGTGTTACCAAACGGATTTCTGTTCTTTTTTTGTCCCGGGGAACAAAAGAACAGAAATTCTGAGGAACAGAAGCGTTGTCATGCAGATCCTTGCTGTCTTGACACAGGTTCCTCTATTCCAAATGAATTTTTGTGTCAAACCTATTTTTGAGAATAGAAAAATAATTATGACAAGAAATCATGTGCGCTATAATTATCTCGAAAGTAGGCTGGACATAGATTCCTCTATGCCTATAATCTTTACGAATTCAACAGCCCGATGCATCTTGGATCATGACAGCTGAACCCAATTGTGTGTTGCAGCGACGAACGATCATCGATCGATGACTCGAGAACCTGTTTAGCATGGCCGGGATCAACAGAAGGCGTCACCTACTGAAACATCCAGAAATGCTCGGTCTTCGTGCACTCGATTCGCGTGGTGCCATGTCTTAGCATCACCACATGAATCGAATTCTCATTTAATATGATTTATTATGTAGATTAGATGACATAGATTGACAGTGTAATGGTTCTTATCAGATTTAACATTCAACCCGTCAATTACAATCCAACTTGATTCAGAACACTAGTGTGGAAATGAACATGATTTGGAGATAATAAATAAATTTCGACGGTTCACTCATTAACATTGAGGTTGAAATGCAATCGTCACACGACATTTTACCTTATTAGAGTTTCACAAGATGTATCATGCTTGCTGTTTTCATTGCTGATGCATGCTTCAATTCAATCATTGAATCTCTCGCTAATATACCGAATAGGGCTGAAAGTTTAGAAAAAGAAACAAATATTATTGATATCAATTCATATGATATGAATATATCACTGATGTATTAAGGTTTAAACTTTTAGGAAATATGATTTACCCAATGCGGCACCGGATTTGGGTCAAGATTTCAAACTCGACGTTCCCTCTTAATCTTTTGATGATCGTCATTTTATCGTTCTATGAATTTCCCATTCTTCCTATCATCCTTCTAAAATGTTGAGTCCGATGTTATACATAGACTGTGGATCGCTTAACGAGAAATTTCTAAATATTTAGGCTCTATTGAATTCGCAAGAAATGAATGATTTTGAAAATATTTTCTTGGAAAAAACGCTCATATCACTTGGAAATAATTAGTTAACAAAAAATGTTTTAATAATCGACAACAACATATATCTAAATGTTTTTTTTTTTGGTAAGGAACATATATCTAAATGTTTTCATAGACAATGAAAATACTTTTTGGTCATTCATTTTTGTAAGTATAAAAACTTTTTTTTTAGAAGTATATTCTAAATTATTCATTTTTCTCAAAATAAACGAACCATTAAAAAAAAGGTCCATTCAGACATTGGCAGTGTACACTCTCTAAATTCACAACCAGTCCACCATTTGCAATGCTCAGAAATTTTTGTAGCTGCTTTTCTTGACCACTAGGAGTACACATGATAACCATTATATATATATATAATTTTTTTTTTATGTTCTTAAGAGTAGTTGGTTATGCAATTTCATTTTTCTATTTCTAAAAAAAAAATCCAAAAATTGGTTTTGAATGGAAATGAGAAATAAAATTTTTCTAATTTTTTATTTCTGAAACAAAAACGAGAAATAAAAACTCTTCTCATCGCTTGCCCTCGCTATTGCCCGATCAGCCACTCGACGACTACCTCCTGCGACCACTGGGGTGGGAGAAATTTTGTATAGTTATTAAACGCATTTTTTTACTCAGAAACTAGTCGAGGGAATAAGAAAAGAAAAAAAAAATTAGTTATGCAATTTCATTTTTCTATGTTTGAAACAATTTTTTTATTCAAAAATAAGTTTTGAATAGAAATGAGAAATAAAAAATTTCTAATTTTCTATTTCTGAATAAAAAATGAGAAATAAAAACTATTTTCATCGCTTGCCCTCATTACTAGCCGATCAGCCGCCTCCTGTCGCCACTTGAAAGAAAGAAATTTTGTGTCGTTATTAAATGTATTTTTTTTGTTCAGAAACTCATCAAGGGAATAAAAAAAAATCATTTCTAGTCAAAAATTAATTTCTGAAACAGCATTATTATCATTCATACCCTAGCTATTTCAAAACTGGTCAAACACAGGTTCCTTCATCTTAACAGCCCAATGCATCTCGGATCATGACTAGGGGTGAGCATTGGTCCAAGGTCAACCCTGGACCGACCCTAGACCGGCCCAATCCTGTCGTTCCTAGTCTGGTTCCCAGGGAGACTGGATTAGTCCTTAGTCTTGAAATTCCTGGACCAGCACTATGCGAGTTAGTCCTCGGTCCCGAGAGTTCCAAGTCGGTCCAACCCGGACCTACCTTGATTATATATATATATATATAATTTTTTTATATAGAGAAAGCCTTAAAATAAACGACGTCAACAACATTAAACAGCTCTATAATTTTACATTGTTCTTTAATAACTTAGGTTTTTAATGTCTTTTACGGCGTTAATAGTCATAATTTACGAAAGAATAAAATATTTTTGTGAGGAGTTCTCACGGTGTCCAAAAAGGCACCTTATGGCATTCTCCTCTAGTATTCGTTCTCTTCTGTCTTATTTGTCCTTTTAGTCTTCAATTTTCCAAAATCGAAAGAAACAATTTCTCTGCTCACCACTCGACACTCGCCTCGCTCATTTTGGGTCACTCATACCACTCACCGCTCGATGCTCGCTTGGCTTGTTGCTCCCCGCTCAACATTCGATGCTCATTCTGTTCAATGCTCACCCCACTTGACCCTCATTGCTTGCCTTTCTTAGCTTACCTTGCTCATCATTGAACCCATTGGGTCGGTACGATCTCCGGTTGCCCTTTCAAGTAGTATAAAAAATGAAATAAAAAATTATCGGTTAGTCTTAGGTTAGCCTTGAAACCGAACTGAACCCATTGGGTTAGTTCGGTCCTCAATCATTTTTCTAAGGAATACAAAAAATGAAATAAAAAATTATCGGTTGGTCCCGGGTTGACCCTCGAACCGGACCGAACCCATTGGGTCAGTCCAATCCTCAGTCCCAAGCTCAATAGGGTCGGACCTCGGTCCAAAAAATTGAGGACTAGTACTGTGCAAGTTGGTCCTAGGGTTAGGGGGTGGATCGGCCCAATCCGGACCATGCTCACCCCTAATCATGACACCCAGATCCAACCGCGCGTTGCGGCGATGAACAATCATTGATCGATGACTTGAGAACCCGATTAGCGCGACGGATCAACGACGGATCAACAGAAGACAAGAAGCTCGCAGCTCACTTCTGACGCTTCTTCAAGAAGGTGTCACCTGCCGAAACATCAAGAAATGCTTGGTCTGTATGCACTCGATTCGTGTGGTGCCATGTCTTGGCATCACCACTTGAATCGGATTCTTCTTTAATATGATTTATAATGTAGATTAGATTACATAAACTGACAGTTTAATGGTTGTTATCTGATTTAACGTTCAACCCATCAATTATAATCCAACTTGGCTCAAAATACCCGTACGGAAATTGACATGATTTGGAAATAGGGCTTCATTTGTTTCGCAAAAAAATGAATGATAAATTATTCGGAAAATATTTTCCTACAAATAATTACTTATATTGTTGAAAGTATTTAGTTAATGAAAAATATTTTATTTTCATCATCAAAAGTAATTTATGTTTAAACATCTTCGAGAACGATGGAAATATTTTTTATTCATTTATTTTTATAAATAATATAAGTGATTATTTTTAAGGAAATATTTTTTTAATTATTTCTTTTTCGTGTATGTAGACATGATTTGGAGATAAGTCTTCGAAGAACTACGAGCATCGGCCGGCTATGCATTCGTGAGTTGTGGAGGCACTTTAACGAGGTGAAAGACCCTTGCCCAAACAAAGTACTATTTTTCATGTAATTTAAATCTTAATTACCAGAATATTAAACTATTTTCTCAACGTTCTACAAAGTTATTATTTTTTTGTGATAAATTCCTTCACTTTCATATTATTTGTTACTGGTTTTTTCTTCCTCGTCGACGGGTGGCATCGACAACTTTTAGAGCTACCGCTTAAAAGAGAGTAAAAAAATCAACTAAAAATCTTTTTAATCTCTTTTGAGTTAGATTTGGCGGATCTCTAGGGTGTCCATCTAATTTCTTTTAGCCATTTAAGGTATCCATCTTATTCTAATGGTTTATTTGTGCATATATTTAGGGTGATCGATTGAGGGTGAGTAGGTTCCATATGAAAAGAACCTAAAAGCTATTATGTCAGAACCAATCCCGATTACGTTAGGAATTGACCTAAACCAAAATCGATTAGTTCCAAGATCAACTCGAAACCCTTACTTTAAAGATGTATGATGTGAACAAATTGTGACCTAGTTATTCAGGCATCGATGGATTTCCTAACTTTTCCTAATTAGAAACGCATCTCCAAACAGCACATATGAGGAAATAATTTTGTACTTTAGCCTGTTCTATTTATTAGATTACTCTAAAGTTTTCTGCAAACTTCAATCAAGATGAGGATTCTCTTTATATACTCTGGACTTATATGTGGAAACTATGGCATATAGTCACGAAACTAGATAAATGCGTACGCTGGAGACATACCACATCCTTTTGTCCCAATTTTCATCTTGCATTCTACATTCTTAAGGCGATTTTTGGAAGGGCGCGCCCTTGTCCAATTAAATCCAAAATGAATTCTCAAATTCCAAGCATGTGCTCTTCAATCGGCTTGTGCAAGAATCATTCTTTGAAATTGAGCTTTACCCAATTCATTGAATTGGCCCTTTTTTCCCTTTTTTAGTCCGACAATGATAATGTCTATTCGCTGCATGAATTTAATTCTCTTGATCGCTACCGAGGCATGTGACTACCGATTGAATGGCCTTTTTTCTGCAAACCATCGTGCAACGTACTTTGGTGAGAATTTCATTTTAGTGAGAATATTTTTCACCCTTTAATGTTTTAATCTATCAAACATTAAGTGAATCATTCAAATTCGATTACAAAAGTTCAAAAGAGAATATTCATCGTCAAAGGACATTTTTTTTTTTATTTCGCATAATTTATCGAAAGAATTTTCCCAAAAAAACGAAATTTAGTCAGGAAATACGATGAATTGGGGGCGACCCAATTGAATACGATGGAAAGGATCCCCAAAATTTCATGAAAATTTGAGAAATGTCTGCTGATAAGTGGGGTGGGTCACCCCACATGGGGTCATATGATTGAAAGCTTTGTTTGGGCTTTCCTAGACGAAAAAATGTTTAATGATTTTTATTTTTTAATTATTTTTAATATCCCTCCTCCCGCCTT
The DNA here is from genome assembly GCA_007663325.1 of Eucalyptus pauciflora. Taxonomy (NCBI): domain Eukaryota; kingdom Viridiplantae; phylum Streptophyta; class Magnoliopsida; order Myrtales; family Myrtaceae; genus Eucalyptus; species Eucalyptus pauciflora. The sequence goes on along the minus strand of VMYD01000291.1, from coordinate 4,050,109 downwards.
AAAACCGCACGACATGACAATACACGCGAACGCGTGAAAATCCCCAGATTTGTTCCGAAAGCTCCCCTCGATTTTTTCGAATAAAAAGACTCCATTTTGATTTGTCGCAAAATAGGAAATCAAGAAAAGAAAGAAACCCAATCTCCTCCCTGCCGATTCCTACAGGAATTCATAATTTTTTTATTTTTTATTTTATAATTTTTCCCTTTATAATTTTTCCCAAATTTTCCGCTCTGTTGTTTTTGTTCTCGTCCGGTCTGCATTTTTCACTCACTTCGATCCGGCGTCTCTCTCCCTTTCTCTGCACTGTTTCACTCCCCTGTTCCGGTTCTTCGTTCCCTGTTTCGAATGCAAGATTCATTCGGGATTTGCCCGGATTCCCCTGTTCCCACTCGCGCGTGTTTCTCTCGGATTTAGCATTCATAGGCTGTCGGAGTGTTCGGTTCAACTGGGATTCATAATTGGAAATTTTGTGATTGTGATTGTGATTGCAATACCCGCCGCCGACAAGGAGCACTGTGCGCAATTCGGAGGCGTCCGCCGTGTTTTTGGCTTGATTTGGCGAAGTGGGTATCGATTCTTTTGGCTTGGATTTCGTTGAATCGGGGGGAATTCTGGGTTAGATTCCGTTTGAATGAGAAAGCGGGGAGAGAGATGATAACGCCACATGTGGGTTTGGAGGAACAATGACTGGAGGGTCATTGGGGATCCGCTCCGGTAGTTATGGCTCTCTGCAACAGCACCAGCAGCAGCTGCTCCTCCAGAACGGTGGGTTGCCAATCCAGACGACGCCGCCTCCGCCGCTGCCCCGGAAGCCGAGCAAGATGCCCAAGGAGAAGGAGAGGCTGTTCCACTGGATCATGAAATTCGCCGGCAGGAAGAAAGTGGGGATGCTCTTCCTTTGCTTGATATCCGCGGCGGTTTTCGGTTGGGTCATGTACGTGGGCAATGGCAAAGGTTAGAATTTTTTCTGGGTTCTTGTTGTCCTATATCTTCAGATGCTCGCATCGTGCTCGATCGCTTGTGAAGATAGTAATGGTGTCTGATTGTCGCATTCAGTTGAGCACTTTTTGATCTGGATTTGAAGATGTTAATGTTAACACATCTGTAGTGTGAGGAAGAAGCTAGCCAAATTAATGACTGGTGGTATTCATATATAATACCCAGTTTGGATTAGTTTGATGTGTGATGCTTTTCTGCTCTCTTGTCTTTCGGTCATTTCACTTGCACTAGAGTCCTTCTTGGTTCTGCATTCGAGAAATTGTGATTCTGCCTTCTCTGATATTCTAAGATTGATGATCTGGACATAAAGATAAGTGCTGTGGACTCCATTACTGTGGATCCATGATTTAGTTGAGTCTGAGCTGCTTTGCACTTGGTTTATTTTACTGGAAATGCTACATCCAGCTGAAAAGTTTGATCTGGATTTCAAGATGTTAATGGTAACACATCTGTAGTGGGCAAGAAGCTAGCCGAGTTAATGACTGGGAATTGTATATGTAATACCCAGACTGGATTAGTCTGGTGTGTGATGCTTTTCTGGTCTTTTGTCTTTAAATAAATATCACTTGCACTGAAGTCCGTTTTGTTCTGCATCTGAGAAATTGTGATTCTGCCTTTTCTTATATTCTAAGATCGATGATCTGGACATAAAGGTATCTGCTCTGGACTGCATTACTGGGGATCCATGACTTAGTTGAGTCCGAGCCGCTCTGCATTTGCTTATTTGACTAGAAATGCTACTGGCAGAAATTGTAAATTTTGAGAAGTGTTATGTTATAAATCTCAGTTTTTCCGCTGGTTTATGGTCGATAATTAAATACGAGATTAGCTTTGTTTTCAGGTGAAGATGCACCAGATGCGGATAACAGCTTTGTTAGGTTCACCAATAACAATATGAATATAAGCAATCCTGTGTCTTCTCCAACAAATGGGGAACAAATTAGCAATAACGCTTCATTAGTTGACAGAGATGGAAGAGATGGAAATAAAATTATGCCTCTGCCACCACCTCCTCAGACATTTTTTCTGGGCTACACACTCCCTCAAGGCCATCAGTGTAATAGTTTCACCTTACCTCCCCCTCCAGCAGACAAGAAAAGAACTGGACCTCGGCGTAAGTGTTGATCTTTACATTTTGTTTTTTAACGATGAATGAATATTGGTCGAATTGCAAATTATGGATCTGATTATAGGAGATCAACTTGCATGCCTTGGAACAAGGTAGATGTGTAGGTGCTAGGATGTGAATGCAAATTTTTGGCACAATCTGTTGTAATGTTACTCTCCTTTGTTTGTGTGGATTTCAGCTTGTCCTGTCTGTTATCTTCCCGTTGAAGAAGCCATTGACTTAATGCCGAAAGACCCCTCACCATCTCCAGTGGTTAAGGATTTGACGTATGTATATGAGGAAAATTTAAGTAGAGATGGAGAATTTGGAGGATCAGGATTTGGTGGTTATCCCACTTTGAGGCAGAGGAATGATTCATACGATATAAGGGAGTCTATGAGCGTGCATTGCGGGTATGTACATTTGCATTACTATCGGACTTGTGCATGTATTTATGAAATCCTCCTTTCCCAAGTGTCCTTTTGTTCACTCTTGATATAATCTTGCAATAGATTAGAAATATTAATTTAATTTCTCTGGTATTGCTTGTCCATTGTACATTTCGGTTGTCCGTCAGGTTTGTTAATGGAAGTAAACCTGGTAGACAGACTGGATTTGATATGGATGAATCTGATCTTCTTGAGATGGAGCAGTGTCGTGGTGTGGTTGTTGCATCAGCAATATTCGGTATTGTTCCCTCTCTAGCTTTGCACTGAGCCTTACCCTCATCACTAAGGAACTTCCTATTTACAAACAAATTTTCATCAGGAAACTTCGATGAGATACAACAGCCAACAAACATTAGTGAATATGCCAGGAAGAATGTATGCTTCTATATGTTTGTTGATGAAGAAACAGAGGGATTTTTGAAGAATGCTAGTGCTATTGATGAGAACAAGAGGAATGGTTTGTGGAGAATTGTTGTTGTCCACAATCTTCCTTATGCGGATCCACGACGCACTGGCAAGGTAACATTTGATTAAGTAACAACAGTTTGTGGGGTTGAAATGGATTTTTGATTCCTGGCAGCTAGCCATTTGATGATATATTGCTTTCCCTATGGATGGGAGGGATTGATTGGTGAGGTGAGTGTATTGGGTAGAGATTATGTTGGTCTGCAAAGTGAGTTGTTGCATGATAGGCAGTGTAGATTTTATAGTGATTGCATGATTACTGGTACAGCAGTAGTGCAAACTAATGGCCTAATTTTTCTGGGTAGATCATGCTGATATCAAAATGCTTAGAGAGAGTTTTTCACAAGAGAATATTTTGTCTATTGTTACGAGCTTGAAGTGGTCTGACTGGCCATTGTCAATGTTTGCAACTTATGCCCAACCAAGCTTTAGTGGTCCGTCTCTCAGATATACCTTTTGCTAGTAGAGAGCAAGATATGAACTGACACATTACCTGTAGGCATATTAATCTTTACCTTTTTGTTTTATCTATACCAATCAATGGGAGATATTTACTTTTGCTGCCGTTGTCATTCTTACTGTCCAATAGTTAATATGTTGTAAGATATGGAACACAGGCTTTGGTTCTTACGTTTGGGACTTTCATTCATTATGTATGGATCTTTGTTTTGGGAAAGCTGTATGCTGATTCTCACCTTCTGCTGTTCTGATTGCAGATCCCAAAGCTTCTTGTGCACAGGATGTTCCCAAATGCTCGCTATTCTCTTTGGATCGATGGAAAACTTGAACTTGTGGTGGATCCTTATCAAATACTTGAAAGGCAAGAATAATTTTCTTTGTTTCATTTCATATGAGGAATCCATGAGTTTAAGAGTAGCAGGCAGTTTCATCGCTCTACTTATATTTCTTCTGTGGGTAGAGGATTAGATAATGTCCAGAACATGAGATAGAGTAGTCTCTGCACTAAAAGATGTTGTCTTGTGTGTTTTACACTAGCAAGTTCTGAATGGGAGACTTCAACACTAAATGGAATTCAGCTTGTTGGATGATATGAACATAGTGTGTCATTAAAAAAATAATTACAAAACCACTTGATTATTAAGTAACTGACTCCCTTCTTTTTGCTGAAGATAGAATGCACTCTTAGTCAATCGTTAATCTAAAAGTATCAGATTCTGCTGACAAATCTGCCCTTATCACCTTTACAACATTCTTTTCTTTTGTAAATTTTAGTACGAGTGTTTTCAAGGTGATTAATTCTTTCTACTTACAATATTCATAGAGCCAATACCCCTGCTCTCTTAATCAGCTTTGGTCAACTCTCCCATCCTTTTTTCATCGTAATGATGAGAAAATTGATCTTAATTGCTGTGATGGAGTTGCCATCAGTTACTCTGTTGGAATTTGATGACATTGAGAAAGTTGATGGGTTTCTCATGGGATGTGATTTTGGATCACAAGTCAGATTGGAGTTGAGGCTAACGATCATGTGGAAGAAAGGAACCCCGCAAATGGCAACAAAGGAATTCTATGCACAGTGGTTTTGATGATTTGTGTGATGAATAATCTGATTAAATGCATAATATAGTAATAAATGGATATAAGGGCAACAAAAATGATGATTTGATAATTTCATTAAACACTTGAACTATGTTCAGTGCTTTAAAAAAAAAAAAACTATTATCAAAGAAACTTCTATTTGCATTTCAGTACTCTAGAAAGTTCAGCACTAAAAATTGAGTGTTAAAAGTTTTCGCTACTTGATTTTCAATTTTTTAAGCTGAATGCCTGGTAGATTCTTCAATCATCATGTTTACGTCACTACTGGCACTTCCTTGTTCTGTATATACTCTTGATAAATGCTTTGCTTGTGGATTTGCTACTCTGGTAGAGTTCCATGCAATGAATTTTATGTTCCTGTCAAGCTCATTTGCAGAGGGTGCTTGAGGTCGGGTATGGAATCTAGTCATACTTAGTTTCTGTGGATAATTTCATAAATAACTATAGATTTTTCATTCCTGGCTTGGGATGTAATTTATACATAAAAGATACCATCAGTCTTTCCTTTCTGCTTATCTTAATTTTGTGATCAGCTGCATTCAGCACTGTGTCATATTGTTGCCAATTCAGCTGCATGATTCTGTCCAGATTTTATTCGTAATATGTTGGCAGAACCGTCCTTGGTTAATGTGTCAGTGATTATTTTGCTAGACTGAGTTTTACAGTGTCATCGAATCACTGTATTGAGGTGGCGGTTGTTTCATGTACTCGATCTTTTTCTTTGAGAATTCTTGCAAGAACAGTGTTATGAGATTGCTAGTAGTAGCTAAACTGAGTGAGTTCTACTTTGATTGATTTTCTAAAGCCATTAAGAAGTATAAACAGCAAAAGCAGAAACCATTAATAGATAACTCCTAGTGACTCCTAGGCTTCTATCTGAACAATATCTCAACTTCCTTTTCTTCACAATGCAGGTTCTTGTGGAGGAAAAATGCCACTTTTGCTATATCAAGACATTACAGACGCTTTGACGTCTTTACAGAAGCAGAAGCAAATAAAGCAGCAGGGAAGTATGACAATGCTTCTATAGATTTTCAGGTTGAGTTCTACAAAAAGGAAGGCCTGACCCCGTATTCTGAGGCCAAGCTTCCTATTACAAGTGGTGAGGCATTATTTTCTCATTTTCTGTTTGTATATTCATTCATCTTCTCTATTTTTGTCTTCTCGCCTGATCGTGGTTTTCCTATGCTGTGCCTCTGTCTTGCTGCTGGCACAGATGTTCCTGAAGGATGTGTGATCATAAGGGAGCACATCCCCATCTCAAACCTTTTCACGTGCCTTTGGTTCAATGAGGTGGATCGTTTTACCTCTAGGGACCAAATAAGCTTTTCGACTGTTCGAGACAAGATTGCGTCCAAGACGAATTGGACTATAAATATGTTCTTGGATTGCGAAAGGAGAAATTTTGTGGTCCAGGTAAATTATTCTTGCACTACATAATTGCTTTACTTGTCTGTCTTCTTGCTTCTGGAACGGAACTCCTGGACGTAGGAGATGTGTATTAGAAGCTTAATAATACCTGATGCTATCAGAATTCCCAAGGTATATTTATACTTGGTTTATATGGGCAAGCAGCTGTCTTTTTGGGGGTATTTTCAAGTCTAAATAATGCTTTCAGGCAGACGGTTTTTCAATCTTCACGCGACGCCTTAACATATTGTTGAGAACCTAGTTTGTCGGGGCCTGTTTTTCCTGCTGCTTTCCCTCTAGTGAACTGTGTTGAGCATGAATTGATTTTCTTTTTGCATCCGTTTGCTTTGACGGTAATGTTTCGCAAAATTCTCTCTCTTTTCCTCAGTTTAATCGATTTAATTTTCTATTTTCGCTTTTTCGGTACACGCAGAAATACCACAGGGATGTGTTTGACCACATGGCTCCTCCCGTTCCTGTCCAAATTTATCCTCCCCCACCTCCACCTGTTTTGGTCCCAGAGAGTGTAATTAAGCAGGCTCCTGAAGTTGGCAGTCAAGGTGTAGTAGCAACACCGGTTAAGAAAGCCCCGGCGAGGCGAAAAGAGAGGAGGAGTTCGCGGCGGCATCGGAAAGTTGTAGCTGGAAATAGGGACCCCGATTCGAGATAAATCTGTTTTGTTCTTCTTTTCCTTCTCTTTGGAAAGTTATTTATCATTCTTTGTCCTCCCTTACGAGAGTTTTCGCCCGCGGGTGAAGAAGAGTGTTGTATTTCTGTACGCGCAAGGAGGAACTTTCATTCAATTTTTAGCGTTTTTGCCCCCCCGAAATTGGTAATTTTGTCGATTCGTCGTTCAATTTATTTGTGTAAATATATTTATTACTTCCAATAATTGGAAAAAGATCAGATGCTTTCAAATCCCTCATCCGTAGTATGGCCCTTTCCTTATTTTATAGTTTGCAGGGTACGTCACATCAATGTGTTGTGCGGGACTATTTGAACACCCGACTAATCTTCATCGAATATGACAATTCGCCTGACCCCGGAAGCTCTAATTTTGTTCAGTTGGCAGATTATAAATCCCTCTTTCTTCCTCGTGAGCAATTTACATGATAAGTTTTCGTATGCCTTATTGCTCATCAGTTCTACAAAGGAAAATTTTGATGTAGATTACAATGAGAAGCAAGTTCTTTGATTAGGGTATTAGTGCCAAAAAAAGCCTTTTGCATATTTAGCCAAAACATCACTCTTGTGGTTGATTAGGGTGCGTTTGCGTTATGTTATGAATAAACCACGAAAAACCTTAAACTTTGCTCAAAGTGACAAATTTATTCCAAAATTTTCACGTCACCCCTCACCTGACGCCGATGAGGAGGACTCGAGCGAGGGGTGCCCTCGTCGGCGTCGGGCGAGGGCGCAAGGGAGGCCCTCGCCCGACCCAGCCGAGGGCCGCCCTCGCTCGATGCCGGCGAGGGCGGCCCTAGCCAGCCCAGGCAAGGGGACCCTCGCCCGACGCTAGTGAGGGCTGCCCTCATCGAACGCCGGCTTCCCTCCACCATGGCCAGCGGATGGAAGAGAGAAGGAAAAAAAAAAGTAAAAATATCAAAATGCCCTATAATTTAGGATAAATGTGTTATATGACAAAAGTTTGGGGTTTTTTGTGTCACAAAAAAAAGTTTAGGGTAAACGTATCACAATTGGCAAAGTTCGGGGTTTTTCACGTCACAAAAAAAAAGTTTGGGATAAAGCTATCACTTTGGGTAAAGTTTATGATTTTTCGTGATTTTTTCCCTTTGAATTATATACTTTTATAGTGGATACATAAGCGGTCTTTCTTTTTCCTGGTAGCATTCTTGAAATACCTAAAGATATCCCTAGTACTAGAAAGTTCGGTGGAATTTAAGCTTCTTGGGATCTTCCCTTTATTTACTCTGCTTGAAATTGCAGGTGTATGGGAACAGCTGCGAGGCCTGACGAAAGAGGAGCGTGATCGTATTTCGTGCAATCTTGTCAATCAGAGCATCTACTTTATTGACCTTCTGATGTAGGACGATGGGTACCGCAATAAATAGAAAGCATGACTAGACTTCACATCCAAATTTCTAAGCCTCGCGCCTAGGGTTTCTCCAGCGTCGTACCTAAGAGAAGAATTGCATCATATGATTTCAAAGCGAAGAATTGCCAAATTCAAATAATCATTAAATCTATTCAAAAGAAAGAATTGCAACCATGTATATGGACTCTCTTAAATACTGCTAGATTGATTGGTACGTTCTATTTGTGCACGATCTTTTGGGTCCTACCGATCTTGCTCGATCGGACTTAATTGCATACTGTAAAAGTAAATGAAACCTTCCGGACATTGGTCCTTAGAAGGATCCTCGAATGCTTAAGTTAGTGGACAGGGAATTAAGAGGTAAGCAAAATTGAGACTAAGCAGAGAAAAATTCTCCTCAATAGGATTTGTCTTACTCTTTGAGCAAATGACCTTGCATTTTATTGATTCTTATTGGTTGTTCTTTGAGGGCTGAAGTGCCTTAAAGTGGGTGGACCGAACCGACCAACAGGTGCTGATGCGTGATGGGAATGAAGGGATGAGAAATTCGTTTTTGAACTAGTGTCTTAAGGATAGAGTGTTGGATAAATGTTTGTTGGGATGAGGAAGATGGAACGTGTTGTTTTCCATTAAAGTGGAAACTTGTTGGAATTGTGGAATTAAAACCAAATGGAGTATTTTATGAACGAAAATGAAGTTGAGATACACATAGCTCATCACCAAGGCCTAAAGGAACAATCTACCAGCCAAGGATAAAGAACTTAAGGCTCATCACAATATGGATGGATAAAGAACCGTTACTCACTTCAAGAGGAAATATCATATATTGCAAATCAGATCTGCCTTATATACAAAATTACATCTCTATTTATAGTCATACTAATACATTGTACTAAGACCCATAATAAATCCCAACATACTCTACTTTCTTACTAGCTTCCACTTTTTCAAACTTGCAATAACGATTCTTTGACAATTTAACCTTGCATTAAAGACTTTAATGTAAGAAGACAAATTAAACACACTCTACATTCTTAGACTTCAGCCTAGTGATGAAAACTAGCTCCCCACTCTTTCAAACTTACAATAAAGACTCTTTGACATCCTAACCTTACATCAAACACTCTCTAATGTAAAAAGACAAACTTGCACACTAAGGTAATTAATACACAAGAAGACAAACAAAGCATATCAAACAAAAGGAACACATCCATTGCTTCTTCAACCTTGTATTTAAGCCACCAATCATTAGTAAACACTATCTTCTGTGGCATGGACCCATTAGACCATGTTGAGGACGGATTTACTATGTGCTTCCATGATTGACAAGTTAGCTCGACGGGTTGATGAAACTTGATTTGGGATGGCCATGTAATTATTAGAAGTTTGAAATTTCGATGCTCCTGCATCAGGTGTCGAGCAAGGTTTGCCCCCTCTCCCCCGGCCTTCAAGGAGGCTAGGGTACGTGAGTGTCTAGGCCCCGTAATTGGGTCTCAAGAACGGAGAGCCTTTTAGATGTTGCGATCTCTCTTGGGATTGACACCCTTGTGAGCCGAATCACTGCTAAGTTATTTAAATTTGCTTGAGCTGATGATTGGAAGTGATTCTATAAGCTATAACTTCGCTCGAGGTCACATGCTAATTTCCTCCAAAGCGCCTCGAACCCCGAACCCGACCAATCCAACCCTCGAGTCAAATCGAAGAGAGAGAGAGAGAGAGTCACAAAGAATGCCAAAAAAAAACCACAGATGGGCCGATTCCCAATCCGGCCCGGCATAGCAACTCCTGGCCCTCACTGCTGAATGGGCCGGCCCGGTCGGAGCCCATACCGGCCCATCGATTGCGCCGGTCTTCTCCTTGTTACAACCTCGACCTCAAAGCTCCGTCGTAAGTCCAGAGACGAAGTGCGGATTTGACTCGAAAGCCGAAACGAGCTTCGGCCGGAGCAAGCGAGCGACGACAGGGAAGGAAGGAGGAGGCGGCGGCCGGCGGCGAGACGATGAACACGGACATCACCGCGTCGGCGAAGCCGGAGTACCCGGTGATAGATCGGAACCCGCCCTTCACGACGGTGGTCGGCAACTTCAGCACCCTCGACTACCTCCGCTTCGTCACCATCACCGGCGTCTCCGTCACCGTCGGCTACCTCTCCGGTTTGCTCTCTCTCTCTCTCTCTCTCTCTCTCTCTCTCTCTCTCTCTCTCTCTCTCTCTCTCTCTCTCTCTCTCTCTGTGAGCGGGCGTGCGGATGATATTACTCTATTCAATGTCTGCATCTGTGCCAAAGTATTCGTCGTCTTCGTGAAATTATTGCTTGCATCTGTGAAAAAGTTATGATAATGTAAATTATTTTGAATGCGGGTTGGGCTAATTGGTGAAATTGCTGCGGTTGTTGCTCAGTCTGTGCTTATTGGACTCCAAAGTATGGATCTTGTTGTAAGCGTGTGCTGCCCATGTTGTGCTAATTGGTGAATTTGCTCTGATTGTTGCCTCCCTTTTTTTGTGCTAATACGATTTCGAAGGGTCGATTTTGTTTTGGGCATTGCCCATTTCGTGCTGATTGGGGAATTCGCTATGATTGTTGCCCATACTTATGTTAATTAGATTGGAAACGAGGGATTTTGTTCTGAGTGATTAGTGTCCTTTTTCTGCTGATTGGTGAACTCGCTTTCAAAGGATGGATTTTGTTTGGGTGATTATTGCCCCATTTTCTGCCAATGGGTGAATTTCCTTAAGATAGGAAGGTCTTCATTTATTTAAATTCTTTTGGGGGTTTTTATAGGGATAAAGCCTGGGATCAAGGGACCATCAATGGTAACAGGCGGACTGATTGGACTAATGGGCGGGTTCATGTATGCTTACCAGAACTCGGCAGGCCGGATCATGGGATTCTTCCCCAATGAGGATGAGGTAGCTCGTTACAAGAAATGAATGCCAATTCTCTTTTTTTCCGGAGGCTTGTTTTTGTTATAAATTAGAACCCAAAATATCTGCTCTAGTAGGCGCATCATGTTGTGCCTTTTGTGGGAAGATGACAGATGGTTATGTCAATAAATCAATGTTTTAGTGCTGACCTTTCTGCATTGAGATTGATGTTTCCTTGATTGATGACTCACATGATTCAGCTTGCATTGTGGAATCCTGATTGTGGTGTTTTCGGTTAATTTGAGATCGCAGTACTTACTACTTCTTTGGGAACAGTCCTCTCATTGATTTCTGCCCCATCGCTCTCTACGCCTCTGAAATTTACTGCTTCGGGTGGTCCTACCATTTGTTCTAATAAGTGGGAGCAATAATTCTCGCTGTTGCTTGGTGGCTAGTAATTACTCTGTCTAAGGTTTTCGTATATAGGTAAGAGAGAAGACTCTTGGATGTGACTCGAGAGAGATTGAAAGAATAGCTGTTTAATAGCTGTTTACTGATAGGAAATTAGCTGCTCTTAAGCATCTTACTAGAGAGCACAATCTCGTTGGCTTTTGTAAGGAGAAATGTTAAGTTTGCTTCATACTTAAGGACATTTTGTCAAAAGGTTTTTTTGCTCTATTGCTGTATTTCCATGAATTCAAAGAGCAGCTTTTGAGAGTAGATTGCACTCTCCATCTGGATGAGATTGTGAATTAGTTGTCTGCTAGTCTGACAACTAATATAGAGAGATGCTTATTCTTTGCTGCTTAATTTGGTCCATTAAGGGAAAAACATTAGGCAAGGGAATCCCTAGCTGGTTTTTAGGTCATTGCCAATTGCCATGGCAATAGTACCTTCATTGACCATTACAAGCTTCAAGAATGTGACTTACCATTCCCACTCTTGATCTGAGTGTGTGAACTTACTGGAATGTAGCAAGTAATTTATGCATTCTTTTGGTTAGGCAATCATCAGTTTCTCAAGACGCTGGGATCTAATGAAGTTTGTAGAAAATTTTGTTGTAACACAATTAGCTTATCCTGATGCACTAAAGTTCACTTCCTCTTCTCTTTTGGGTATTAAGATATAAAAAATTGGATAGGAGGGAGCGACTTTGAGTTGTTTTCAATGTTCATTTTTGCGGATTAGATTGTTCAGATGTTGAAAGAGAATAGATGACCTTTGTCCGATTCTCAAGTAAACTACATTTTAATGCTCCTTCCTAGTGTGACTTGCTTAAAAGATGGAAGGGCACAAAGTTGCAGTGGTTGGAGAAGGAACAGATGAGATTCTCTCCCCAACAGCTGCCATTATGGTACTCACTTTTGTTACTTGGAGCACTGACGTTGTGAGAGAATGCTGTCATTATCATTGCATTAAGAAGAAATGTTTGATTAATCTGCAAATCACTACCATAAATTACAAGTGGATTTTAAATGCATATAAACCACCAGGAAGTGTGGACGATGCATGTATAAGTAACATGAGAAGGTACACTTGATGGCAGCTAACTATTACTAACCATTGCGGGCTTGTTGATACTGCTGATAACAAATATATCACATTGAAGTTCGCCTATGACGACGACTTGGTTGTGCTGGTCAATCTCAGTTAGGCGTCTTCAAGGTGGTCTGGCTCTTCTGATGGAGCCACCCACTGAACCCAAGGACGAGATGAGCAACTCGTTACCAAGGCCAGGTGGGTGAATATTATCATACCAGCAGCAGCTCACCAGATCTCTCTTTTGGTAACCGTACAGTCTAAACGACCAGACAATGTTCAGCAGTGACAAGAAGGGTATCTAGACTTGTAACATTCGATAGGTTTTTCCTCTTTGACACATTCAAGAAAGTTAATGCATGGGAGATTGAAGACCAGAATGTCATCAGAGGAGTCCATCAGTATCACAGTAAATGGCCTTGGGTGGATACAGCTGCGACTTTGTTTCTGGAATTCACATTCATCGTAACATGGTCCCCGTCATCAGAGTTTTATGTATGTTCGAAACCAACGTCGAATTTCCTCTACCACTTCTAAAGCAATCGGGGCATAACTTCTTTCTTTAGTTGGTATGAACTGGTGAAGTCGCCCCCACAAAAGATACAGCTTACTGCGCTGAATTAGCTTACTCAATCTTTGGGCTTGGAATAGACTGCATTCGCCTTACGAAAGTTAACCGATCAGTTAAAAATAGACACCCAAAAATTAAGTTAAAGAGCAGTAACAATTGAAGATTGGAGGGGTATCAATCTGTGTAGTTGGGTAGCAAAGGGGGAGAGAAACCTAAGGTACAATTCTACATTAACCAATGTATGGGAGACAACCACCAAGAATGGTCGAGTATAACTGGGTGTCCTTGTGTGAGATGGACATATTCAAGTTATTGTGTAGTGCTCGTGTAAATTGCTTTTGTTGGTATGATGATCACTCTAGTTTCTTACACGTAATAGGATGCAGGCGAGAGGAACTTTCTATATCGCTCGAACTTTGGCATGCTACATCTCTAGTAGAAGACGATTGTGTGAAATTATGTGAGAAAAAGGTATGGCAAAGTTGGCACGATCAGCCTGGGTGTCAAGGCTTCTTCAGCTTGGAAATTGCCACTTGTCCAAATTCCACTAGCTATATGCCAATACTCTAGGTTAGAGCCATATGCACAAACCAAATGCTCAAATTTAATCAGTTTAGTAGAGATTTTCAGGGTATTTCGTGAGTTTGCAGGCTGAACTCTATGCCCGTACCTCTGAATTATAAGAAAAAAGGTATACCACTGACGTAAACTATATTTTGAAATGACTTGTTTCATGTGGAGTGAGCTGGGTTTCTTATGGTTTTGATGGATCGATGGCAAAGTTGTGGCTATTGATCACATGGCAATGTGTTTTTTGCACGGAATTATGGATGAAATTTCGATTCGTTAGGCAATATGGAATGGGACAAACAATCATACGCAACCCATTATAGAGCAATCATAATGGAAGACCAATTATAGATGGATCAATGCTGGCTCCAAATTCATTCACCCTTTCAAGACCGCTGGCTCCATCGCCACTGCTGTGCTGTAGGGGCGGTGCTTACAGTCACGGAAAAAGGCGGCACGCAACGGCAACTTGGGAAATTACTAAGGCAGGACAGTCGTTCCTGATGATACCTTTACGGACGACACCATTAGCTGTCCCAAACTAGCGACGTTCACAAAGCAATCGACACTCACTTTAGCGGCAAGCATAGAAGCTAGGGCGACAATCCTTGAGCTGTCGCTTCTGCCGATTTGGGAAGGTATTCTAGCTTTTAGGGATGGCTTTGCTTGTCGCGAGGTACCCTTTTTCTGTAGTTACTACAGTAAAATATGCAAAATTTAGGTAAAATATGGAGACTGTCATTTTAAAGAGGCCGCATATAAGTCAGTGTTATAGATCGGGTATGGATGTGAGTTGTCTTGTTGCGATGCGTAGGGTAATTACTTGCTTCTTCCAACGACAATCATAATTTTATGCAGGATTAAATTTAATAAATCTACTGCATATCTTGACATATAGTAAGTATCCACTGAGAGATTGTGTTAGTGCGAAAAGGAGGGAAACGGAGAATCAAAGAATGGCCAAGGCAACGTGAGAAGAGACGCATTCGTTGAAGTTATGCCTAGTTCAAGCAGGCCGAATAAAACGAGCAATCCTTTCCTCAGAACGTGAACGGACGATTCAGTTTCATTACGCAATTAATCAAACTAATATCGATTCCATGTGAACACATTGAGAAGCCGTTGTCCAAAGAAACATTTCATCACTTTATCAGAGCTTTCCTTGTCAGCTTCCAGAATCATGGGACTGTGCAGGCATTTTACTCCTTGTGACATCAAATAAGCAGATTTCACACTCCATCTGCAGCGTGAGTCACGAGCCAGATTGGATGAGCTCGTAGTTGGATGAGGAGTATGAATTTTCCTTGTTATTTCTCCCCCTTTTGCGAATAGAGCGAGCACTTGGTTTAGGGACATCCCATTGAGGGCCATCATGAAGGAACAACATCGATGTTGATATTTCCACACCCTGTAAATACATGCATCCATGGTATATACCCAAGGATGGGAGTATTACAAAAAAAAGTCTTAAATTATTACAATTGTGGTACTTCAGTTCTAAACTTTTTAATTGTGCCTATTAAATCCTAAATCTTTTCATTTTTTTAATTGAGTTCCCACTAATTTTGATTGGAAATCGCTGACATTGATACTAACTATCTTACATGACATAATCAGCACTGATGTAGACCTTTTTTAATAACATTTTAATAATTTTTTATATTTTATATTTTTTCTTATCTTATATTTTCTATACTTTTTTTCTTTTTTTTCCCTAGACTTAAGGCCAATGAAGGGTCACCGACAGACCCTCACTAGGTTTGGGTGAGGATTGCAATGGCCTAACCTGATGGCCCTCACCCAAGGCCGGCGAGGGTGTCCCAACCGTCTTCGGCCCTAAATCAAAAGGAAAAAATAATAATAAAGAAACAAGAAGAAAGATAAAAAAAAAATTATAAATAATTAAAATTGCCAACGTTCCAATCATGTTCCGTAAGATGACCAACATGCATATCAACAATTTCCGGTCAAAATTTACCGGATGGACTCAATAGCAAAATGTAAAAATATTTAGGATTCAATTGGCACAATTAAAAAGCTTATGACAGAATTAGCGTAATTGCAATAGATTTAAAAAAAATTTTGGTTATTTTCCTCCAAAGATGTGTCCTAACCTTTCAATGATCTGTCCATGTCCTCCAACCAAATCAAGTATTATGCAGAATTCAAATATGATTATGGGCAAAAATGGTCCACATACCTACATGAAGAAAAAAAGAAAAAGTGAAGGATTTATAGTCAAAAGTCGAGTTCAACGTAATCGTTATATTTGAGTTCGCATGTTATGTGCGGGATATGAGCAATCTTGTGCTAGTCCTCACCTGCATCTTCTTTTGCACCTCTCCTCCAAATCACGGCAACTTGAGATTTTTAGGTGATTATGGGATGCAAGCGTTCACATTCCTTCAAGTAATAATGTCAACGAGGGGCATCGAATGGTTTCAAAATGTTGAAGTGATTGAAGGGCCTCAATAGGAGCCGGTAAAGCCTTCAAATTTAAGCACTTTTTAATAGAAAGACACTCGAGAGTGCTGACCTGTATAAGTCACTACGGAAGAGATGCTAGTTTGAGAACATCAAGGATGTCCACGGACCAGAGACTCGAGTCCTTGCAAATCCAAGATGGACGTGTAGTAGCAGCGGTCGACGGAGGAACAGCAGCCGCAGATGGTGGGCTGTGGGCGTCGGCTTCACGGTCGAGCAAGTTGGAGACACCAATCGGGGGACTCAAAGAAGACCACCCTTTTTCTTCTTGTCTTTCGCTTCTTGTCTTTGCCGATGGCTAGCATGCTAGGATTTTGTACCTCCTCTTCCTTTTGACAAGCTATTTGCATAAATAAATCAAGAGAAGCACTTTTAGATAAGCCTCCAAGAAGATGAGGTGGAGCAGTGCTAGTAATCTCCGCAATCAAAGGAATGCGTGTAGTCATAAAGATTTTGCTTCCTCTAGCACCCCCCCACTAATAACGTTTCGAAGCTCAACAATTTTCCTTGTTCCGCATTCCACAAATCATCTAAAACTAGGACATATCTCTTGTATCAATTTCTACCCTCAGTTTTTCTTTGGTCGGGGCACTTAGTTCCCTATGCAACCATTCCATCACAACCTCATTTGGTTCCTCCTTTGCACAAGCTATTAATTTTGTCTTCTTTTTTTCCATGTCAAAGTCATTTGAGACACAAACCCACATTTTAAACTTAAAATGTTTATCGATCATTTTATCATTATATACAAATTGAGCAAGAGCGGTTTTATCAAGCCCACCAATACCAACTATCGGAAGGATGGAGATGTGCTATTTCATGTTTGAATCCAGTAATCATGACCATCTTTTAACATCATATCTCCCTCATGTATGAACGAATGCGTTTCTTCTCTCTTCCTCCACTCTCTATCTACTTGCGAACTCACAAGGCACTCATCCAAGGGGAATCTCCGATCAGCCATAATGACTTCTATTCTCTCCTTACTGCTCTTACTTTGTAGCTCATCTTTAGTTTAAAAGCAAGCTTATTGGAACTTGAGAAAAAGGTCCTTACCTCCTTGATCATTTCATTGCGGCTCCTCAATTCTCATCATGTAGCTTCTATATTGAATTCTTCTAGCACATCATGCGCATCATATAAGGCATCTTTGAGATTCTCAAGCCAAACTTGGATTTGGCGACTATGGGAGTATTGTTATTCTACATCATCTAGTATAGCCCAAAGTTTGGAGACAGTACCTTTAAGCAACTCGAGTTCATGCTTGACGCCCCATAACTTTCCAACCATTTCTAATGCCTAAGAAACCAGAGGATCAACGATCTTTCCGGCAATGCTGGTGATGATAGCTTTCGCCATTTTTGTTCTCCCTCTCTCAAGATCAGAAGATATTAGCTAAGTAGCACCGACATGGACACGCGATACGCGACACGACACGACATGTCAACACATCATTTCTCAAGAAGAAAAAATTCCAACACGTTGTATATTAAATGAATATTTTTATATATACATGATAAATTATTATATTTAAATTAATTTATTCAAATTCATAAATAAATAAATAATAAAAAAAGAGCCTATAATGAATCTATACTAATAACATTAATAAATTTATTCATAAAAAATTGGAAAGACATTTTTTGATTTTAACAAAAGTTATCAATGAAATAAATAACTAACGAGAGATTAAAGTCAAAATAAATTTATATTTTGCTACGGTGATCAAAATTTATCATTATTTAACATCTAGTGTTTTTATTTTTCGAAATAACTTTTTAACCCACCTATTTATTTAATTTTTAGCCTTACCATTTAATGATAAAGTTATTTAACATTTCGATATTTTTTTTGGGTAAATGGGTCCCACCCATTTATTTCCCCCTCTGCTTTCTTCCCCCACCCCACCCACCGCCTGTGCCTATCAGTGTCACTTCCCAAAGCTTTCGTTTCTTCCCCAGAAGCCGTCAACACGTCGCCTCCTCTCCTCTCCTTGCTCTTCTTCCTAAAATTGAAACAATCCAAAAACCCTAGCAATCGCCTTCTCTCCCTTTTCAAGCGCCTCATCATAAACACTCACCGTTGCCTCGCCTCCGTTCCCCCCTTTGCCGTCGTAGCCTCGTGTCCAGCCCTCCATCGCGGTGTTGCGGTTCTCCATCTCGGCGTTGTAGTCCTCACCTCTGTTCCCCCCTTTGTTGTCGTAGTCTCGCATCCAGCCCTCCATTGCGGCGTTGTGATTCTCCATCTTGCCGTTGCAGTCGGCGGTCGCAGCTTGCTCGATGGTATTGGTCTTTGCTCTTCCTCTACCATCCCTCACCGTCGCTCACGGCGTCGCCTTCGCTCCATCACCTTCTTCCCTTCGACCCTGCAGACCCGCCCATAAACCTCCGGACAAGCACGTCGAAGTGTGTCAGAAAGAGTTGACCACATGTCGGAAACTCCGACACGTGTTGATCGCGTGTCGGAGCGTGTTCGACCGTGTCCGACACGACACGAAGGCCCTCTGAACGTGTTCGTGCTTCATAAGATATTAGTCCAGTCCTCCCAAGGCCCCAAGCACAACGACGCAATTATCAAGGGCGCACTCTACCACTGAGTCAATAGCTCGTCATGCGGGCCTCCCACCGCGGCCAGTTATGTCAAAAGCGAGAGAAACCCCATCCCCCTCTTTCCCTTTTTCGCCCTCATGTCGCCACGTGGGAAGTGCATGGAAATCAACCGTTTATGATTCTTTGATAGAAATAAATTAGAATAAGGTACTACACTCTTGATCATGGAATATCAATTGCTTGTTGAACCCTGTGAATTGCGTGAAAATAGGATACTCCAAATTCAGGGAAGATAGAGAAGTGAAACAATCAACCTATTGATATTGGAAGACAGTCCTCCCAAGGCTAAAGACTTGTCAAAACATTTATAAGAAGTGAATGTCAATGCTCACCTAAGACTAGCAAATCAAAATACTGAGAAATCTTGTAACTTCTATGATTGACTTGCATTGTTGAAGATAAGAAATGATTGTATTAGCCATCATACAATAGGTTTATGACTTTTTGGATAATTTTCCTATATAAATATTTGATGACCGAGTTTTCCATTAGGGGTGCAAAACGAGTCAACATGCTGGGCTTAACCTCAATTAGACTATCTTTTCAAGGTGTCTAGATCAAGAGATCTGCTTGTTCAAATTTCTCTCGTCATGTAGAGCATCCTTCTACCGCCATGGTAGCTTACCCAGCGTTTTCACCCTAAATTCCCAACTTTCCTTTAACTTTCTTCAACCCTTCGCCATGAAGAGAACCCATCTACCGCAAAGGTCGCTTACCCCAGCGCCTTCCTCCCTTATTTTCCAGACTCCCTTAACCCTCCTCAACTCCATCGTCCTCTTCTTATCTCATCTCCTCCTTAACTCTAGTGGATTTACGGTTTTTTCAAGTTTCTGAGTCCTGCCCTTCCCTTCGTCTCCGCTTGGGCCTACTTCCAGTCCATCTCGCATATTCGGTCCTTCCATTTCCTTTCTGTCTTGTTGCATGTGGGTCTCTGTCTCATCGGATCTTCATCTACATCAGCCTCTTGCACCATCCCATGGACACAGGTGAATCGGAGGAAGATGCCCGACTGGCAGCCCTTTGCTCTAGACTGGGCCCCCTCTGCTCGACCCATGCACTTGAAGTTTGGGACGATCTGCCACCACAAGAGAACATTGCTGAGTGTCAGCTCTCAATTGTAGGTAAAATACCCTCTAACCCTACGATTAACTTCCAAGCTCTCCAATCTACCCTCAAACGTGCTTGGCGGACAGAACAAGTTATTATTACCCAGCGCGAGACTGGTCTGTATGTCGCTACTTTTCAACATAAAGCGGATAAGAACATAATTTTAGAGGGCGGCCCATGGTTATTCTCGTCCCACCTTGTTCTCTTCAAGCCTTGGATTCCTAATATGCCATTACACTGCTATGATTTCTCGACATGCTATTTGTGGGTTCAAATTTTTGGTCTCCCTCTTGAATGGCAATCTGACCAGTTGTTCCGAAAGGCTATGCGATATGTGGGGAGAGTTCTTGAAGTAAGAATGGATTCTAAGGAAGGGGCTCACGTCAGAGCTGGCCGGCTACGAATTGAATTTGATTTACAAACACCCCTTAAAACAGGATATCTTATTCGCCTTGATGGGAAAGCTATTTGGCTGGACTTTCGGTACGAACGACTCCCACACTTTTGTTACTCATGTGGCCGCCTCTGTCACTATGCTACATACTGCCCATATATCCCTTTCGATGAGACAAAGCTAGAGGGGAAAGGTAAAATGGCATACGGACAATGGTTGTGCGCATAAGTAAAAGAACATAGCCCTTATTGGCTTACCTTCTATGGAGATCATGAGCTATCCCGCAAGTCGGAGGAGGTTGTTCCTGAAACTCCACCTGTTCTAACCATTAAGACTGCCCCAAAGAAGGGCAGCGTACCTGATAGTGCTTCTACCTCCTTGTTGCAACTTGAGCCTGCCACAAACCAGATCCTTGATCACCCATCAACTGCAAGAACACATCAATGCGTTCCTACTTCAATAGACAATAAACAGAAAGGGATTATGGACTCCTCGAAGTTACCTGTTCCTATGACAACAAGGCATTTACCACAACATCATAATATCCTTGTAGCTCCCGATTTTCAACACCCTCAGCAACCAACGCATCAATCTTCCTCCACTCATCAGCACAATGAACATCACTCAGCACCCTTAGGGGTCCCAATCTTGCCTATTGATTCACTCCTGCAGCGGAAAGGGAAGGCCCCTTGAGGTCTTACAAAAGCAGGTACTGCAAAGAAACTCAAACGCTACTCTCCATATGACTCTAGAACTCACTTGCTAGAAGGCTTAGATGAAACAAAACTACTTGAAACTCCTATCCTCATGGCTACAGAACAGAGTACAAGGGCTGAGGTGGCTTGCCCTCAAAAGCCACCAACAGCAAAATGAAAATGGTAAGCTGGAATTGTCAGGGCCTCGGGTCTACCCTGATAGTTCAAGCCCTTCGGGACCTTGTGGCCCGAGAACGACCAGACCTCTTGTTCTTAATGGAGACGAAAAATGGTTCGGACAAGCTCTCAAAAATCCAGAGGCGACTAAAATATCCTCACTCTTTTTTTGTTAACCCGATTGGTATAGCAGGGGGTTTAGCTTTATTTTGGCAAGATCATCTCAACATCAGCATCATCCATTCGGATCCAGATTTCATCGACATGTTTTGTACTGACGTGGAGAACCATATCCCTACCCAAGTGACTTGTATCCATGCTCCAGCAGTTTTCAAACTCCGGCAGCAATTCTGGGAGGTCCTTCAGAGGATAGCATCGACTAACTACTTACGGTGGCTCTGTGTGGGAGATTTCAATGAGGTCACTTACCATTGGGAGAATGTAGGAAAAAAGCTAGCTGATTTTCAGAGAATGGCCTCATTCCGTGAGGTCTTACATGACTGTTCATTGCTAGACATGGAAAGCAAGGGCTGCGCTTTTACCTAGATGAACAACCGTCAAGGAGAGGACATTGTCAAGGAGCGCTTAAACAGATGTTTGTGCAACTTTGATTGGCGCATTGCTTTCTCGAATGCTGGTGCAAGTGCTTTTCCTGCGGTGGGATCTGACCACAGCTCGCTCCTCCTAAATACAGCCGCTCCAACAACTAACAGGGGACGTCACTTCACCTTTGAAGCATTTTGGCTACAACACTAGGACTGTAAAAAAGTTATTTCTGATGTGTGGCAGAAAGTTTCTTGCGTAAATCCTGATCTACCTTACCTTTTACAAAGGGTCAGTCATGCTCTTATTTTATGGAGTCGTCGGACATTCTCAAATGCACATCAGCGGATCAGCGAATTGGAATATAAACTTCAACGACTCACAAACCAACTACATACTCCCTATGACAAAGACACCGCAAGATCAATTAAAACAGAAATACAGCATCTATGGTAACAAGAAGAGCAGTTCTGGGCCATGTGATCGCGGATCAATTGGTTAAAATGGAGTAATCGAAATACAAAGTTCTTCCACGTCACAACCATTCAACGGAGGCAGCGCAACCGTATTACCATGCTACTAGATGAGGCACAGGTTTGGGTACGTGATGAAGCTGTCCTAGAGGAAAAGACACAATCTTATTTCTATAATCTCTATAAGTCAGTCGAGTCTCGTGATTATGGCCCTATCCTTGACCAGTGTCCGTGCTTAGTTACCCCTGAAATGAACATGGCACTGACTGGAATGGCAACTAAGGAAGAGATTCGTGCTGCTACCTTCCAGCTAGGTGGGCATAAGGCCCCCGGACCTGACGGGCTGAATGGCCTATTCTATCATTCCAATTGGGATACTATCGAGGCGGAGGTCGTCCATTCAGTCCAACAGTTTTTCCTCTCAGGTAAAATGCCCTTGGCCCTCAATCAGATTGCTATGACGTTAATAACCAAGATTCCCCTCCCACAGAGCTTAGACCACTATCGTCCTATTAGTCTATGCAACTTTGCCTATAAAATCATTTCCCGAGTTATAGCTAACCGGCTCAAACCATTACTGCCTCAACTGATCTCTCCCGAACAAGCGGCTTTTGTTAGTGGACGCCATATTCAGGACAATATCCTAGTGATCCAGGAGATTATACATCAAATCAAAATCAGGAAGCGACAACGAAATTTCCCAGCAATTGTTCGTATGGACATGCAGAAGGCCTATGACAGGGTAGAATGGGATTTTCTGATAGCCTACCTACATAAGCTCGGCTTCCACCCCCGATGGGTTCAATGGATATCCCAATGTATTTCTACTATCTCTATCAGTATCAAGTTCAATGGCAAACAGCTGGCTTACTTCCGCCCTACCCGAGGTATCCGTCAAAGGGACCCTTTATCTCCATATCTATTCATCCTTTTAACTAACCTCCTATCCACTCTCATTCACAACGCCATCGACATGCGACAGCTGAAAGGTATCAAAATTAACAGGTTCAGCCCTACCCTCTCTCACTTGTTTTTCGCCGATGATGCTATATTCTTTGTTAATGGCACTTCCACTGAATACCACAATCTAACAAGCATCCTAGCTCAATTCTGCCTAGCGTCTGGTCAGCTCATTAATAGAAATAAATCTGGTATCTTCCTAAGCAAGGACTGCCCTAGCTCTCTCAAGGCTAATCTAGCCAGTGAGTTACGAATCCCTGTGATGGAATGTATGGGAAAATATCTAGGCATCCCATCTGACTGGGCCGCTCAAAAGTCGAGCTGTTTTCCTGGATCTTAGGCAGAGTGCACTCTAAAATGGAAGGTTGGAAGGAAAACCTTATAGCTAAGGGCGGTAAAGAGGTTCTAATCAAAACCGTTGTACAAGCCATCCCCCAGTTTGCAATGTCTGTTTTTAAAATCCCTATATCTATTTGCAAGTCAATCGAAAAGAAGATTGCTAGGTTCCGGTGGCAGACAGATAGTCACAAAGCGGGAATACACTGGAAACATTAAGATATCTTGAAAAGTACCAAAGCTGTGGGAGGTCTCGGTTTTCGAGACTTGGTTACCTTTAACAAGGCGATGCTCGGTAAACAAGCATGGCGCCTCATCCAATCTCCGTCCTCATTATGGAGCCAACTATTCAAAGCAATATACTTCCCGACACAGGATTTTCGCTATGCTTAGAAAGGAGTTCGCCCCTCATGGGGCTGGCAGAGCCTTCTGGTCGGACGAGAGGCTATTCTTCCTAATCTACATTGGTCTGTTGGCGACGGCGCATCAATAAATATCAGGCAGGACCGATGGCTCCCTAGGGGTATCCTTGGAGGACCTGTGCAGCGCGACGAACCAACACTAGTCGCTGAGCTAATGGACCAGAATTCAGATAGTTGGGATTTGGCAAAACTACATTCCTACTACGATGCACAGACTATAAAAGACATTCTCAGCATTCCAGTGCGACACAACCTGACAACTGACAAACTGATATGGACCGCTACAACCAAAGGCTACTATACAGTCAGAAGTTGCTATCATTCAATCAGGAAAGCAGAGAACAGTACCTTTATCCCACACGCCTCAACATCGTATCAGCAGCCCCGCCACCTTTGGAAGAGCATCTGGAACATAAATCTCCCGCCGAAGCTCAAGATTTTCTTCTGGACTATCTGCCACAATGGATTGCCAACCAAAGAGAATCTCTTCCATCGCCGCATTGCCCTGAATCCTCTATGCTCTCTCTGCTATGACCAACTACCGGAATCAATAGAACACCTCCTTTTGTTCTGCCCCTGGACACGTTACGTCTGGTCACACCCGCTGATTGCCCTCTCTCTGGCTGACACTAACATATGCCGTATTGATGAATGGCTTGCTAGTCGGATTATTGATAAACAGAGCTCACCTCCGCTGGAACTTCTTATTGCGGTGTGCTGGCAAATATGGAAAGCGCGAAACAGGGCCATCTTCTTCAACGAACGCCTGGATCCGTCTTTTGTTGTTCTTGCCTCCACAGCCCAAGTCCGCGCTGCTGCATCTCTCTATCTTTCTTCACCGTGTAAAAGGCAAATGCGCGAACCCTTGGAACACCTCTGGCGGTATCCTGCTCCGGGCTCCCTACAAATCAACATCGATGGGGCCTTTTCCCTGGGCGACACGGAGGGATCGGTGGCTGTAATCTGTCGGGATCATCACGGAACGCTGAAGGAAGGCTTGTCCAGATCTGTGCAAGATGAGTCTGCTCTGCAAACTGAGGCTCAGGCGCTTACTTGTGCCATCCACCACGTTCTGCAACAACAATTGGCGAATACTCCCCTCCAGATCAACTCCGACTGCTCCATCCTGGTCGACGCCGTGAACAGCGAACAAGAGCCACCATGGGAGATTCGCACGATCGTTCTTGATGTTGCACGCCTCCGCAGATCCCTTCCCCTGCTGGAAATTAGGTTTTGTAATCGGGCCGCTAACGCTGTCGCCGATTGGGTCGCACGAGCCCACAAAAAGGGATGCCTATGTCCTTCGTGGGCCGCTTCCCCCCCCCCCTCTCCTTTATTGGACTTGCTTATCTCAGACAGTATAGCTGCTGATTGTGCTTCGCTCTTCTATAAATAAATTCATTTCCTGATAATAAAAAAAAAACCTTAATTAGACTCATAAACTCAAAGCTAGAAGCTCCACTCGAGTTCTATCAATTACTTTTTTTTTTCTCGCTCAAACTCAACTCGATATAAAACGTGGCATACTCGGATTATGTGGATAAAACTCAACTTACTCTATTATTTCCAGCTCAATCGAATTCGACTTGATTTGACATACTCACACGTCCCCCTTTTTGTTTATTTTTAAGATTATATTAGAGGCTGAAAATGTGTAATTATGTGGTCGAATAATATCACATGTATATTATTTATTATATGTCACAAAAAAAAAATCCTATAATTTATAAATACTCGGTTAAGCAAGCGAGCCAATCAAGTCAAGCATCTTCATATTCGAACTCGACTAGACAAGCTACTCCGTCTTAGTGGTCATGTTAGGTAGCTTGCTTCCAAATCAACCCGACCATGAAAAATTAAGAATCAATACTGGTGTTAGTCATGCTTGTAAGCTACTCTCTCATGTGAAACGTTAATATATCTAATGCGGTGCCTAGTTGGCACTATGTCAGCCACGTCACCACCACATACGCAAATGAGAATGGGGCAAACGTTTCTAGGTTATCCAACACATCAATCTGGCATAGCAACTTAGCTAGAGAGCTAACGGTTCATGGACAATTTTGAAAATCAAGAACAATAGAGGTAAGGAACTTCAAGCAAAATGACAGGCCAGTCCATTGGTGGCATCATTGCTCATCCCTTTCGTTTGCATTCGAAAGATGCTCGTTACTTAGTGTTTGTTGGTACTGACCGGAGTTAATGGAATTTGACACATTGCGGTTGCATATTGCAATGTTGAGTTGCCTCTTTATCCTCATATCCTAATCATTTGGGCTTTGCTCCACCACTTGAGCATAGTGCTCCACTTTCATTGGGTTGCTCTTGTTTGTCTCAGTGAAAGAGGAAAGAGGATGTTCTCTTTGTCTAAGGGCTTTATACCATTCGATTTCTCTACTTTGAGAGAGGAATCTTGTATAATGTTTTTCGGAAAATTATAATCAAAGGGTGACAATTTGCGCTATTCTAGGTAGGTAATCAAGTTCCAATTTCCGATAAATATTTTAAAGTTTTAGAATATTATTGAGATATTGCAGTGGAAGTCAATATCTTCGGCTAAGCAAATTGTAAAGGGAGAGTTCAATCCAAACCTATCAACATATCTAATTAGATCAACATTCTCTTAAAAGTTTCGATGAGTTATAGGTTAATTATAGTACACTAATTACTTCATGTTACATCACATGATGTGGTACTTCATCCACTTAACACCCTCACATGTGCACTTTAACAGATCTTCCTCCCACGTGTGAGCCTTTTGTGTCACCCTGCTCCTTCTTAGTGGGAATTCCTTCCGTACTAATATTATTTCAACTCAAATCTCCACCTTGGCCAAGCCAAGTCTCCATCTTGGCCCAGCCAAGTTTGGCGGGAAGTCAAGGGATACCATCTGCCATCTTGATTAGAGAGTCACATATGAGATATTCACCAAACATCTATTCATGTTAGCAACAGCAATCTACTATTAGCTCTAGTACCACTTGTTGGGTCAACGTAGTAGAAACCCAATAAATTCATCAAGAATATTGTCAAGGGAGTGCATAAGTTTGAGCCCTTCAACATTACCTATTGGGCTCACATTGTCTCAAAAGTTTAAACTATGGACTAATATGTCGATTAATATATTTAATTGTTCCAAATTACATCAGTTGTGGGACTTTTGCTGCCTAATGCCTTCAGAAGTGCACCTTAAAAAAATTAAAGCTGAAGTTCAATCTATTACAATTTCAGTACACACAAGTTCCTCAATTCAATTTCACATATGCTTGGATCGGTAAATCCCACACATTGTTCATTAACAGCTAAACATCCTTAACTATGTTGTTAAGATGATGACGATGAAGAATGAATAAATGAGCACAGATTGGTGCAGACTCTTGATCATTCAAGCAACTCTTTGGGAGATGATATATTCTTTTGCTAATTGAAATGAGCTAAAATATTATCGAAGTTTTCGGTTAACATTTTCCATATATATGTTGAATAATTCAACATGCATATAATCTTGCAAAATCATTATGACAAACTACATGAATTACTTTTCTTTCATATCAATTGAAGCCTAAGTGAATAAAGGGTTTCATGAATCAGCCACGATCCGTGCAGTTGTCATTAGGAAATGGGCGTCTCAAGGGTTGTGAATGGCGAAGATGAAGTTGGATTTAAAAGAAGTAAAGTTTAGTTATGCTAAAAAATGGTAGATAGATTATGTCACGAAGGTATCTTCTTAGGCATTATCAAGATACAAGACTGAACAAATGCTACTAGATAAAATTTGTTAAGTGATGGATCAAATCAATCACAGTCTAAATTAAACTCGGATTTATGTCCTTTCTTTGTCAAATATATCTATGCTCGGATCCTCGACACCACAAATGCTTTTGAGAGCGAGAGAGAGAGAGTTCCCCTTTTATAGTGCAAAGTTGAAAGATGGATTTTAGATATTAGCCCCACAAAACACAGTTCCAAATTCTAGGATAGAGACTATGACAGAGCATCCCATTTCACATCATCTCCTAACAAAATGCAGTAGGAAGCAGTCCTATCCACTATCCTTGCCCCTTTGATTTTGTTGTGGAGCGTCTCCAAAGTGGAACTAATAACATCGCCCATCTATATCCCCTTCGTATCGAAATTATTTGTAAGTATTTATAGAGTACAATATCCTGTCCGATTAAACTAATTATCATATGCTAAATTTAAGATTACTTCTATCTCTTTTGAAATGATAATATTTCGAATGTGAGAAAATTATCCAAAATGTCATAAATATATTGTAAGACAAATGAGTCAGACTTAAACCTTTCAATCTTATCAATTTAATTCTAAATCTTTTGACAACTTACCAATTTAGTCTTAAACCTTTCATTCGTGTCAATTTAGTAATAAACCTTTTGAAAATTTGCCGATTTAATCCTAAACCTTTTAAATATTTGTCAATTTAGTCCTTCAAAATAATTTTAACCGAAATTACTGAAGTGGATGCTAGCTAGCCATTGACCATTCTACGTGGTATGACCGGCGCTAAAGTTAATAATTTTTACATTTTTTTAAATTTTTTTTCCTTTTTAGCCCTTTTCTTTCCCTTTGGCCAAAAATGAAAACAAAAAAGCAAAAATTATTTACATCAATAATTTTCAGTCAAAATTAGCAAGTCATGGAAAGATTTAGGATTAAATTGGTATAATTAAAATATTTAGAATTGAATTAGTTACCGTATAATAAGTTTAGAACTTTTTGAATAATTATCCCCTTCAAATATGGTCATTTATTTGTATAGAAATAAATGTACTTGCTGAATACATGCCAATCTTCTTTCTAGATTCATTCCGATCGTACTTTAGATGACCTTTCTCTTACTTTTGCTCTCCATCATATAAACATATAATAGCACACTGGCTCTACCTCTCGCCCAAAGGACAAAACCACTCCACATGGTTTTACCAAAAAATATGAATAGACTACTAAAAATCAAGTCAAATTGTGATAATACACCACGAGACTACGGGTAAGTGATGTCTCTGTCCATTTGCTTGGCTTTTCTTTCTTCGCTTTATATTTGATTGATTGCTTCTCGTCAGTAGCAGAAACCCTAGAAAGAATTTCATGTCACAATCCTTTTTCAAATCTTAAACATGTCCAATTCCGGAAAATATGCTCAAATTCATCATAGTAGATTTCAACCGTCGGGAATAAATTCTAGAAGAAGTGTATGTATTACATAATAAGAAAATGTCAAG
This sequence comes from Eucalyptus pauciflora, assembly GCA_007663325.1. Taxonomy (NCBI): domain Eukaryota; kingdom Viridiplantae; phylum Streptophyta; class Magnoliopsida; order Myrtales; family Myrtaceae; genus Eucalyptus; species Eucalyptus pauciflora. The sequence goes on along the minus strand of VMYD01000291.1, from coordinate 4,021,076 downwards.
AATCCCTGTGCCTTTGTTCAAGTTTTTTTTTTTTTTTTTTAATAATTATGCAAATCTCTCTTTTGTGATTTTATCAACCCCGAAAAAGAAAACTATAATAAAAAGAAAAAAATTCATAGTGGATAGAATTATGTGCCGAACGACAGCTGGAAGTTGTTGATAGGGGAGAGGAACAGAAAGGGTCAAATCATTGCCCACCAGAGGCCAACTCCGATAGCTTTTTCTAAATTTTCCATATGTTAGAATACTTTAGTTTCTCTATTCTCCTTCAAATAAAATAATGGAGGGGCCGAAGTTAAGCTCGTGAATATCCATTTCCATGAACAAAGTGCAACTCAGTGGAATCAACCTTTTTAGGGCCACCTATCCCCTCTCAGATTAAACAAATAACAATTATGGTAAATGACTCTTTGCATTCCGAAAGCTCATTGTGTCTCTCCCACTTTCCATTTGAATATGATTGTGTTAATGGAATTCCCAATCACAGTAGTTTGTCACTTCATGGGGCTGGATCTTCATTATCTATTATAATACGGGGAATGTGAACTTATAAAATTTGCTAAACTCCAGCATTGAATTGACTATCGTGTGCATATCATCCTTAAATTGTAGATTTGTGACATGCCTAGTCGACTTCTTGAGGCAAGCACCTCGATTGTACTTATTCATATGATTGTAGTTTATGCTGTTAGGTTGTACATGTGAGATCATGGAGGTGCTGAACTCTTGGCTCCTAATTATCCCAAGTTAAAAAAAAAAAAAAATTAAGTTGCTTAGTGGGTTTAACGTAAGTGCGACCAGCTAGTAGGTACCTGTATTTTTTTTTTAATGAATTTGATAGAAAAGTCAGGTTTTATATGACAAAATCGAGTATCTCCCACTTTACGATAGTCAATTATTTGCACAAACCCATGCTTGATTCAGAAACTATACATGTATACATGCTTCAAGAAAAACCAGTCATTTACTTGTTTTGCATGCTAGACTTACAAAATTTGGCGGGAAAATTAAGTCTTTGGTTCACTTCAACAGAACCATGTAAATCGCTAATGTGCTTATGGATTGATTTCTGTCATTATTAGTAAACGTTGGTGTGACTTGACTCGATCATGTGATGACTTGTTATATATACTACAATGACTTGCAATACATTTGAATAACATCCTTTTCTATTTGAGTGTGGCTTCGACTATTCCTCAAGCCTGTCAATTCACTACACACCATTAACCAAAATATGTCTAAAGTTAACTAATTGGCATATATGTTCGAAGAATATTGCACGTCAATGACCACAAGGATTCTAACTTTTTCAACAGTTGATTTGTAATAAAGCACTCTCAAGTGCTCTTAGTGGACTATGTTTGAAATATATTTATTTTTATTGCCTAGCTCTCTTTTCGTGGGCAAATATAAACCATCATATGCGAAAGAGAGTGCGTTGCCTCTACCTCTCCATTGTCGTTAATATTAATTTCTTTTCAATATGGGTGCACTCCCTTTTAGGGTGTTTGATTAGTGTGGAAATTATGTTGACATGCAAACCTTCCTAATATATATATATAAAGTGCAATATTTTTCATGCCAAGACATTAGGTCTCTAAATACTCCTCCTCACGTCCAAGCTAGATAAAAAAATAATTAAATAAAATTATTTTTGAACGATTATGGAGTAAGTCCTAAAACTTGTTGTGATAAGGTAATTGAGTTCTAAAATTTTCATTCCGTCCATTTAAGTTCTAACACTTGCAATTTCGACACACTTGAGTTCTTCCTATCAACTCTATTAGTTTTAAGTAGACGGAAAATGTTACATGGCGATTTTGTAGCTATGAATAAAAAAGTCACATAGATTTCCATCCGCTAAGCCAAAGGAGATGATAATAAGGGAAGCACTAAAGTGTACAACTATGATAACTTTTTAAAACTTAACGATAAGAAGTGAAAGTTTTAGGATTTGAATGCATTATTGTGATAAATTTTAGGACTCTTTTGTAATTGTCCAGCTTTTTTTTCTTTTTTCTTTTTTTAAATGGAAGATATGACAAACGTAAATAAGAATCCATATGCAAGATGAGCACATGAAAGGTGCATAAAGAAATGGTATAAAACTCTAATGTCACGTCTAGTCCAATTTGTTAGATAACTATGAAACTTATTTGATACCTCAAGATCGGGGGCGTTTTAAAAAATTTAAGTTCTGTATCGTTTATGCATACGTATGCATGCACGTACTAGTCTCTATGATTCCCTTTTATTATAATGTTTTCACATTGTGAAAGCAAAAACAGCAATAGCCGCCATAACCACTAGACCAATTTTGAATAGAAAATTCTCTACCAGCAATATTACTTTTTGAAATGAATTTTTAAACTTAATGGATTATATTTTTGTCCCTATTTCTGTGGTCTAAATTTTCAATTCTAACCGAATTATAGAAGTGTTCAATCCTATTATAGACCTTGGTGTCAATTTAAGTTCTATTGATCCTAATAGCATGAGCAATGGGATAGTTAATTAGGTTCCGACAACAAACAAATAATATATATATATATATATATTATTAACCATGATTAAAAAAATTGAGTAAATATCTCTCATGAACTAGAAAGAAAGGGAGTATTACATGATTTGGTATTGATCGTTTAAGATTGTCATAGTTATATTGTATTATCACTCTGCTGTGGATGTAATGTAACTCTACTTTTTAACTACACCCCTCAACCTACGCCTTTTCTTCTCCAACCAAGTACTCGAAATTTCAATTTATTTGATCAAGTTCACAAGTTTTATTTGATCAAGTTCACGAGCTTGCATAAAATTTCTAATCAAGCCCCTCAAACACCAATTTTATTCAATTTTGAGCTTAATTGTTTGTCGAACCATGCTGGAATACGACTTGGAAAAAAAAAAAAATTGCCTCCATGGACAAGTCGTCATGAAAAAACTTTACCTCTAGAATTGCATAAATTTTCTTTTCGCCCATTTCATTCTCCATGATGGCTTGTCAATGGTGCAAAAGTTTTTAGATGTCATACTAGCATGGTCCAGTGGGTTATGTAGCTCGAATCAACTAGAATTGATGCATGACAGGATTGATCAGAAAACTTAAACAGGCACGAGGGCTTATTTAAACAAATAATCAAAACGAAGTTCAATGATTTGATTGGGAAAAGCATGTAGGCTCAAGAACGACAAGTAGAATATCATGGTGATATATCAAACATTATATAATTTATTTGTGTAAAATAAGAGGGAGGGTCGTAGCTATCAGCTTCGGCAACCCTTTTGAGGTGTTAATATAGGTGTTAAGCACCCGTCATAAAGTTAGCGGTAAGCAAAAAAGCCGAGTTAATTTGAAGAGACAGCTAATCATGGGTTAATGCAGACAATTAGTTGTTAACTATCTAAGATTGTCTTTGTCAAGTGAAGTTGTGAAAAAGAGGCACAAAAAAGGCTGAGGATTTCAAAAGTAGGGTGTGATGTGATTATTCTAACTTTATTTGGATGGCCTCAGACCCATCCCCTGTGTCACTGTCGAATTTTTATGTTCATAAGATTTTATTTTATTTTAGTTGGGGTATTGGTCGGACCAAAATCGAGACTCCGACCGGAGCACAGTGAACCAACCATGAACATATTACCCATGTTCTTTATTTATATATATTTTTGTAAATTACGAAAGCATCTAAATATTTTATGGTCCCTGGAAACATACAATTATTTCAAAATTTATGAAGTACAATTTTGAAATTTGGAAGTATCATCCATCGGTGAAAAGGGTGAATTTTTTTTTTTTTTTTTATCGAAGGCACAGCAAATATTTATTTGATTGGCTTTTATAAAATAGTATTTTACCTACCTAAAAGACGAGATGTTTATTGTCGAGCTTTAAATTAGCAACGTTCTTGAATTGATAGCAGATTTCAGATTGATAGTTACTTTGTCAACCCAATATGAAAGAAGAAAAGGGAGAAAAAGAAGAAGAAAATAATAGAAAATAATAATTCTCCTCCTCCCTTATAATTTGGTGGCACGGAAAAAATGAATTTCTTTCCATTTTCTACTAAAGTAAGGAGGAAATAATAAAAAGATGAACCAAGTGAAGACACTTCCCTACTATTTCTACTGATATCTCTTATTCTCTCTCCCTCCCTCTCTCCCTCTCCCAAAAAACGTACTCAAAACGAAGTAAATTTTAGGAAATTACAAAATAAGATGTACTGGCAATGGCAAAAACATCCATTCATGAGATGTGATCTCACGTGGACTTGGCGGAAGGCATACGCAATGAGATCGAACCGCGCTTTCCAACGAGATCGATTAATATGTTGTGACTGACCAATCATTTTGGTTGTGTGATTATATGATTGTCATCTTACATGACATGAAAACATTTTTTTATGACACATTGTGATATGCTTTTCATGATATATTTTTCATCCTATGTGTCATAAAATTCTTTTGAAATCGCCCTTTTTTTTGTTCACTCCATACAATTCCTACCCCTGTCGCGTGAAATAATCACATGAAATACCGTCTCATGTCTTCTAGACAAAGTTGTGAAAAAAGCAGGTTTAGAGTCAAGAGTGTGATCCTTACTTCGTTTATTCCCATGGGACCATAATTGAATGTGGAAATATTCCCTATCCACATTCATCGGCTGAGAGCTTTTTCATTTATTTTCTTATTAATGACGTTAATGAAATTCGAAAAAATAAAAAATAAAGAGGCACACAGGACAAAGATTGGGGTTCGATGAGTTTAAATTCTTCGGCCACAACTTATAGTTAAATGGAATTTTCTTCTTTGGAGATCTAATTTATTTGTCATGAGGTGCTCGACAATTTGTATCCAACCAAGAAGAAAGTATATCATAATTGCATATGGTGCGCACTATAGTGGCGAAGAGGTATCCAAATTGAAATTAAGTTGTTAGTGGTTGGACTTGTGGTTGTTGTGCTAACTTTTTTTCTTTTTTTTTTTAAATAAATTTGAAGAATTGGAGTAATTTATATATAAGAAAAATTGTGTCTCTTGCTATACCATAGCAATCTCCATTCATGAATGATGACTCATGCTCGATGTATAAGTAGAGATTCACCTTAAAAGAGTCATCACTTAAGTGTTTCTTTTTTTGGATTTGATCCACGTTAATCGGGTGAAGCTGTCCTGCTTGATATTAGAGCATTACACCAATCGGAAAAATAGCAACACATAAGTACCACGTAGCATGAAATCTTTCGGTCCGTTTGGAACTAGTATTATGGAAAGACATACCGTATATTGCCAGCGTAAAGGAAAATTTTACAAAAGTATCATAACCCTCATTGATTTGAAGATTAAAACTATCTTCTCTCTTAAACAAATAGTGTATAAAGTCGTTTTTGTTAGAAAAATAAAATAAAATTACACCTCCAAAGTTTGCTATAATTACTCAAGTACCATATGATATTTTTTGTCGGAATCCAAATAAAAATGAATGTTATACGGTGCGATCCACCTAAAATTAATGTTGTAGCCTACGCAATCCAAGTTGCAAAAAGATGATGGCATTCACAAATGTGAAAATTTCCTATTGCTTTAATCCCCTCACCATTATGGAGTTGATGATTTAGCATACTTAGATGTTCTTATGATGCTAGCCTAGTCCCCTAAAAGAACTCTACTAGCCATTAGAATAAATCACTCCCTAATAACATTATTTTCATTATTTTCATTTTAAAGATTCATATTTTTCCCCATCTCTAATCGGAGAAAACTTCTCCAACCAAACTTTTTAATCGGTAAATTAATAATAGAAATCATTCAAATTCAAATCCAAATTATTTCGCATAAGAGAGATGCCCATATTTGTACCCCTAACAAAAGATCCTAATCCATTATCGGATGTATGGAAATATAATCCATAATCAAATATCAAACATTTTGATGCGACATAAAAAAAAAAGTAGTAGTAGTAGCGTTAGGAACATCATTATTTGCGCGGGATGCAGGCCCTCCAAAATTATTGGTCCTAGGAGATTTTATTTTAGAGCAGTATCAATGCACAAGCAGTAGATGGTCGCAGACTCAGACATAGAGATGGATTAATATTGTACGCATAACCCATGCACCCTTTTTTGTACACATCTCATATCTCTTACCAGTCGAGATCAGCGGTTAATTACTTGCTAAAAATAAAACTACCCATATCGGTGGCATAAGACATCGGGTGTGTAGAAAAAGAGGAATTTGCTTTGTCCAACACTTGTTCTCTTTGTATTTGACCTAATTTTTCCAATGACAAATGACCAGGGAGAGAGAGCTTACCAGCCGCCCACGCACACATTTTGGTGCGGACAAAGTCCTAACTTTTGTGCTCGACCTTGACTATAGTTAAGCTTTGTCGACTCCGTTCGATCGGACTACACTCCAACACAAATCCGCACACGCAAAGAGAGAGAGAGATTATGTCGAGAGTTAACTTTTAACCACAATGATTTATATTATATGATAAAATTAAGTGGAAGTTCGAGATAGATAACGGCACGACTCAAAAAGCGTGCACTGGCATAGTTCATAAAGGTGTTGTCATTGTGTGTACCACGTACGGGGCTAGAGAGAGAATATGAGGAGAATTGTGCTTCCAATAGAGGAAAGGCAATTTAGATCCGTGTCCACACACCGTCCGTCTGATTCTGCTACGACAACCCGTGCATGACTCATCTTCTCTTAGGGTTTCGATTGGCAGAAGAGTCCTAATCGGAACTATGAGACTCGGTCCAACTCGAAGTCAACCATATTCGTAAGTTGTCGCTAATAGGAGGGCGATGGTGTTCCACTACTAATTTCTTAAGTCTAAAAAGGACGAGCGTTATAAGCTTTTTTAAGCTGAAAAAGCAATGGACATCCACGTTGGAGCCGGCTTAATTAAACTAAATTAGGAAATCATTATGTCTGGTTTAACTTAGATGACACCAAATTCCAGCCGGATCGGGGCTCGATTCAAGGGTTTTGTGCTCCTCATAGCTTATTCTGCTCATCATATTAAGATCAGATCTTAGAACCCTTGCAAATTTGAACGGAACTGGCGTAAATATATGCAAAAGATTAAGTAATAAGGAAGCGGCACGAAACGCTTGAGAATATACAACACCATAAAGAGAATAATCTCGATCTTACGTTGTTCTTGTTCATGCGGGTGTCCACGCATGCACGCATCTTTATTTATCTCTGTATGCTTTGGGCAGTGGAGAAGAATATGCTCCACGACCCTACCTTTTTACCTAGGGCTTGGGTTTATTCCCAGAATACCTATTAGTGTCCTGGACACGAAAGAACTGACTTCCAAAAAGTTTGCGTGCGACCCTTTTAGGATTGGTGATTGGTGATGCGAAGGGGACGCAACATGCATCGATTCCATTCAATCCAAGCGAATCCCATCAGCATTTGGAGAATATACTTCCCAACATACTTCTCCCCTTCATGCTACAGACAAGACCTTTGTTGCTTTTTCCATCATCAAACACCCAAATGAATTCTAAACATTGGATATTCGATGACATTAGCATTTGCACAAGAATTATCAGTCTCTTGTTAAGATACTCAGATCGGTACTTCCACGGAAAAGATTAAAAAAAAAAAAAAAAAGGGTTCGAGAAAAATATCAACTGATCGAAAGGAAATACAATAATGTGTATTAGAACCTTAAGATTATCGCCTCAAACAGCTGAACTTACTACATAATGCAATCAAAACAGTAACTTTTGCCTTTATACTCACATGGACTCGGCCGATAACCATAACGATCTTGTTTTCATGTAGCATATGAGATTAAATTTGTTCAAGATCATGGTCCCTTGTAGTTAGCATAGGGACCTTGAAATGGAGCTTGAATATGAAGCTACTTTAGGGCAAGATACAAAGCGAAGGGCAAGAACAAGCACTTTGTAGGCCGACTGAAAAGGTGAATTTCAATTAAATCTATGCACGATCTTTTTGATCCCACAGGTGGAAAAGCTAAAGCCCTTCAAAAGGTTATTAGTTAGGATTCGGTCGCTTTCATCTCTCAGCTTTCCACCTAGATTCTGCCCAGTTGATGTTTGAATTAGCTCTCTTATTTTTTTACAATTTTTTTCCTCTCTGCAAGAACAACTAGAGTTGGGTTGTTGCCAAATAATCAATGCACTAATTGTGCCCTTCAATAATGGCATGCACCTAAAGGAATGCAGTTCATGACGAGATATACCGTGTATGCTCAAGTTGCAGCTTTTCATCTTTCAATTCAATTGTAAGTTTCTTCACCATATATAAGCATGACGTTCGCCTTCACATCATGAAGCACTTGCCACAATTAGTAAATATCGACGTTGTGCGTTGGAAGACAATCCTGATTTTCAATGGAGGATCAAATTGTAGCTTTGCAAGGCACAAAACTGTGTGAAGGCACATGTTTGTCTGAAAATGGCATCAATCAAGGAAGAGTGACAGAACCATTTGATGCGGATGATGCCATTTTTCTTTCCTTTTCCAACACGTAGAGTTTGGGAAGCGATTGATAAACTAATTTAGTAAATGCCCACCAAGAAACACAAGTGCACATGACTCAGTTTTACTGGTTAAAAACCTTTTTTTCTTGGGCAATTGGGCAGTCCCTTTCTTTTGGCCAACAAGAGCAGGATCCAGTTGCGTTTTTACAAGGAATCATCAGGATCTAGCTGAGGAATCTTGGTGAAGACTTTTGGTAAGGATTATTCCCAAGTATATTCTTGATCCTATCCAAAATTGCTCCTTTATCAGTGCAAATTCTGGTTTATTTACAAACTAAAAGTAGGACACACGTGCTAAAGTTGAATAATGTCAAGCGGCAGACAATGTGAGACCCAAAACGAAGCTTGGATCACAGGAAAAAGAGGGGGAAATAGTCATTAGAAAAACGAGTCACGGTGGGATTCAACGTTCCTCGTTAGTGCACTCTTCTATTGGTCCACTTTGGGTTGTCATATTTTGCAGGTATTGATTGGACCTTAAAGTTCATATAATAGTCAGTTGTTGGCAACCGCATAAGACCGACGGTCTTATTAAAAAAAAAATCATACTTTCGTATAAATTTCACATTAAATTAGTCGATGAAAAGAACCACAACGGTCGGATTTTTCTTGATTTGTTCTCCTCAAAACTCTTAGCTCTTTAATTATATTCTGTATGCTCGAAATCGATAAACTCAATCATAAAAACAGATTATTGTCTTCATCTCCACTGTGTAGAAAGCAAACTCAACGAAAGATTTGACCTCATAATATTATTATCCAAATGTTATTTAAATTGCCCACGTTGTGTTAAGATGTGCTACACTAACGCGATACGATGAAATAGGCTAAACCGTGATTTGAATAGTCAAGTTATTTATCAACTAATTTCACAAGGGAAAATTGTTCAAAAAGTCCTAAACCTATTGTCGGCAGCCAATACGGTCCTAAACTTCTTAATTGTGCTAATTTAGTCTTAAACCTTTTGATGATTTGTCAATTTAGTTTTAAAATTTTTAATTGTGCCAATTTAGTCCTAAACCTTGACGATTTGTTAATTTAATTATAAATATTTTGGCTATTTACCAACTTAGTGAACCTTTTGATGATTTATTAATTTAATCCTTCCAACTAATTATCCAAATAATAGTTTTATAACTAAATTAGTACAATTGAAACGTATATGACCGAATTGATCACTGTATAATAGATTTAGGACATTTAATACAATTTTTCCAATTTTGTAAACACTGTACTTTTTAAAGTTCAACAATTAAAAGTTATTTCCTCAAAACTCATCGACATCGCTTTCTTTTTCTCTCTCGGCTTCACATATATATTGGTTTTTTTCTTAAGTTCGCGCTCTTTTTGCTAGTGAATAGAAAAGTGAATTTTTTAGCCAATCTTGACCACGGATGTTCAACTATTGATCACTTGTTGATTAAGTCAATAACAAGCTAGTTTTCCAATTCCTTGCATTTATAATCGTTGAATCATCACAATATTCAATCTTGATACTTGATGATGGATCGCTATGCCACGGTACAATGGTCCTCCAATTTGTAATTTGACGAGAGAGGAGAGATCTGGCAAAAAAGGGAAAATCCTAAGAGAGAGGGGGGCAGTATCGTAGTTTCCCGGGTTCCGGCAGGTGTCAGTGTTAAGGCAGATAAGTACAGTTGTATGTTCTGCTGACACTGTTTGGTATATTCTGTGTCTTTTTTGGTCATTATATCTCCCATTTTGGATGTGAAAGCACCCGTCTGTCTCTCTCTCTCCGCCCCCAAGAACCCAAGACTCAATCCAAGAAGCTTCTCTCTCTCTCTCTCTCTCGTGCAATGTTCTCCACGGACATTTATGGCATAAGGGATGTGATTCAGAGAGGACCTCAGCCTCTCTGAATTTTCCAGGAGGATTCTGGTTTCTTGAAAGAGAGCTTTCTGGGCCAAGAAAATATTCAAGAAAGAAGAAATTCTCTTCGGTTCGGTTCAGGTTCTGGGTGGCGCTTTCCCTGAGACCGAAGCTCATGAAGCTTTCATGCAAGTTCCACGTGTCCGTCCCTTAACGTCAACCATGATTCGTGGGCGGGTATGCAATGACGGAACTATGGTACTCTTTCTCCTTGCTTCGCCTGCGATAGTGTTTCTTTCATTTCTAGTGTTATCAATGTTGAATTAATGTTGGTCGTGGTGAATTGGTCGTTTTCTTTCGTGGTATTTATGTTTTGCTTGTTCAGTTTCCTCATCTCTATGAGGTTGTGTTTGCCGTTTACCGTTTCCCCTTTGCTATTGAACTTGTGAGAGAGTTTTGGCTAGTTGAAGTTTTTGCTGCAGTTGGAGGAGAGGTTTTTATTCATGCTTGTGCACGCTTATTTGCTCTGAAAATGTTGAAAAGATGAGGCAATTGAGGTTTACGCGTTCCGGGCACTGGATTTCTTGATTTGTATCACTGTTGATAAGGACGGGATCATTTGATTGTGGACTTGGTTGATGCCCCGAGAAGGAAAACGTTATTCCTGAATCCTATATTTGGTTAATGCTTCGTGTATGTTCAGCAGGGTTCTATGCTTTAAATTCGAGGAATCCGAAATTGTGTTGAACTCTTTTTGGCTTGATGTCATAACGAGCTGTAGTACTTCAACCTCTGTTTTGTTCTGTGGTACTAAAGGCTCACCCTTGAGCTTATTCCCCTGTCAACGTCATTCCGGGTGAAAATTTAGAGTCGTTTGCTCTATGAATTGAGTACTTTTATACCTCTCCTGAGTTGTGTCATTCGTGTGGCTATCTGATGCTTTTTTCTAAGTTGATAAATGTAATGTTTAGTATCTTGAATTTGATCCAAAACTTTTTTTTTGCAATCGAGAATCTTTGACACACTTTGTATATTCAGTTGCTTTCCTTCCTGGAAGGTATACCTATTAGATGGATATAATCGATACTAAACTAGGATGACCAAATCAGCAATCAGGTGCTGATATTTATATCTTGGTTGAGTTGGTTCTTAACTAGATATGTACGACATCATACTTGCTTTGCCATCGCCCATCATGCTCATGGATCCACTTTTCTGCTTCAGTTTTAGTTTAAATTCAATGTCCCTCATGCAAATTTTTCTGTCATTGGTGAAATTGATTCTCTAGTAGACAGTAGTTGACCATTGGGCAGTAGGGAATAACGATGGAACAAGTTGATGTGTATTCTTTCTTTGCTTTTATCAGTTTATATTTCTTGTGCTCTATCAGAATATCTGAATTGGTATTTACTTGGGTTTTTGGTGTACAGGGTTCATGGAGAGCTAAGGCCTGACTATTGATTTCTTCGTGGAGGCTTGGAATCACGGCAATATAAATTTAGACTGGCAACGGCTTTCTTAGACTCTAGTTATAGTAGGGCAAATCTCCTTTGGCAACATATTCAGGTTTCTAACTGAAACCATTCAGGCTTTGGTGGACACTTCAAACTTTCATCTGCTCAGTGAAACTTCAGCATCGCGGAAAAGCTTGAGGAGCCTTATTTTGATGAATTATCTGACAACGTGTTGCACATGCTCACTTTTTCCGCGACTCCATCCTTGCAATCTTTGGGAGCTTCACTCAGACCTGTGCAAGAAGTCATCGCTTGTCAGACTTCTGTGACTGGAAAACTATCTCAAAAGTTTCTGCTGCTGGAAACTTCAGCTTAAAGTCCATTTTTCTGGGCAAATCTCCTTTGGCATTTCGGAGTCCTTAGTTGGCTCCATCTATCCCTGTAAACTGGGGGCAAATCTCCTTTGGCATCGGTTCTCCAGATTTAACAGTTGCAGTCTCTTAAGAGATTACGACTTGTTATCTGCACCGAAAAAGTATATCTACATATATTAAAGTGTATACCAATAGAACAATCAATACATAGTGTGTTGTCAAGTGACGCATCAAGAACTCACTTGTATCTGAAGATTGAGCACAAGTTGTTCTAAAATTTCTCAAGCTAGTGCAAGTTTGGAGGTATTTCTCAGTCTCCGTCCTTCATTATCACTGATGGCATGCATTCTTTTGTCTATGATAATATTTGCTATAGTTAGGACTCTAATAAAATTCGTTCCCTGGCTATAAAGTTTGCTGTAGCCAGCACTTCATTTTTATCAATATCTTGGCTCTTCTAAAGAAAAAATGAGCTGAGGAACTTTAAGCACATAATCTCAATCATATTTAGACCATTGTGTTGAAGGATCTGGCTTCTTTGAATAATGTTCTTGAGCTTTGTAATATCGTTTTGCCATTGTTAACTTCAGATGGAATTTCATGTTTAATGTCAGTGATGATGACAAGTTATATGCTTCTGTAGGTTTTTGAGAAATGGATTCTCCCTTCAGCGAGTCTGATTGGGATAGTTTCAGTGAGAGCAGTGAGGATATGGATATACTGTTCGGAGGTCAGGCTGTGAACCTCTTGTCTAACCTGGAGGAGAGCATCGGCAAGATCGATGACTTCCTTTCTTTTGAAAGAGGATTTTTTCATGGTGACATAGTGTGCTCTGTACAAGACCCATCTGGCCAATTGGGCAAGGTCATAAACGTAGATATGTTCGTTGACTTGGAGAACGCTCATGGGAAAGTCATCAGAGACATAAACTCCAAGAAACTAATTAAAATTTGCTCAATTTCAGTGGGTGATCATGTTGTTTTTGGGCACTGGCTTGGAAGAGTGGTTAAAGTAATTGATCATGTCACCATACTGTTTGATGACGGGGCAAAGTGTGATTTCACTGGAGTTGATCAAGAAAAACTCATTCCTATTTCTCCAAACATTTTTGATGACTCGCAATATCTACATTATCCTGGACAGAGGGTGAAGGTTATGGCTCCAACTGCTTCTCGATCTGCAAGATGGCTATGTGGAAGTTGGAAGGCGAACCAAGAAGAAGGAACAGTGTGCGCTGTAAAAGCTGGTTTTGTGCATGTGGATTGGCTCGGATCTGTTCTCCTGGATGGTGATCTACATTTGCCCCAACCCTCAAAATTGCAAGAGGCAAAAGACCTTACCCTTTTAAGCTCTTTTCCACATGCATACTGGCAGCTTGGCGATTGGTGTATGCTTCCAGGCACAGACTATAAGAATCATCACAACAGTTGTGGAAAATTGGACAAATTCTTTCAGAGACCGGGCATTAATTTAAGTTCTGCACCAGTGTTTATTATTGCAAGGATGAAAACAAAGGTCGATGTTGTTTGGCAGGACGGTAGTTGTTCGGTTGGAGTAGATTCACAGTCTTTGCTTCCCATAAATATTATCGACTCTCATGAGTTTTGGCCTGAACAGTTTGTCCTAGAAAAAAGCAGTTGTGATGATCCACATGCTCCAATTAGTCAGAAATGGGGTGTTGTCCGAAGCATGGATGCTAAGGAAAAGACCGTAAGGATAATATGGAAAAACGCTTCAATGGAGACACCTGATCATATTGGTGGAGAACATCTTGAGGAAACCATGAGTGCTTATGAGCTACTCGAGCACCCAGATTACTCCTACTGCCTTGGTGATGTTGTCTTTAGAGTGGTTCAAAATCAGACTGTTGTCAAAGCTACGGAGGATCTTGTGGAGAGAGAAGCTACAAAGGCTGAGGAGGCCGACCTCGACATCGAAAAGTTTGGGAGAGATCACAGGGGTGACCCGAATAATTTTTACTTGTCCTGTATTGGCAACGTTGAAGGCTTCAAAGATGGTGCTGTCAAGGTGAAATGGGCAAATGGTCTTACAACAAAGGTACAAAGTCTGGTCATCTGATGGTTTGCTATTTTGAGTATGAACTGATTTGGAACATTACTAAGTAGTCCACAACCTGTGTTATAATGAGAAATTATGTGTTTAGTCGTATACATGATACAATGGGGTTTTTGGTCCTAAAAGAACATAAAGCAATGCTGGTATTTCATGGTTTCTAGTTGGCCGAGTGTTTGCTTCTTTAATTCTCATCTTCAAGAAGAAATGAAGTTTTATGTTGGGTTCTCATCCTTACCCTCCTATTACCTTTATTTACCCATCTTTGTCATACATTCTTGTGCAAAGTAAATGGGATGGGGTCGTGAATATCCTCTGCTATTATTTCAGGTTGCACCCTATGAGATCATTCGATGTGATAAATATGAGTGCTCAACTCCATCTCCATTGCCATTTGATGGAAACATTGAGCAGATTAATCAGCAGGTGGTTGAAAATGAGATACTACCAATCCAGAAAGAGAAGGTAAAGTCTCTCCCGCCCAAAAAAAAAAAAGTGCGTGCGTGTCTACAATCTTGATGTTAATTATTTCTCAGATGCATTATGAGAAGATAGATACAAATGTTAGGATTAATAATTTGTACAACATAGCCTAAAATCGCATGGTCTCTCCCTTCCAAAGTAGCCTGATGGCGGTGTGTTGATGAGGATGTTATCCGCATGTTAAAGTGAGACAGAATCAGTACGTGCAATTAGGATTTCAAAGTTAATTATACATATTAAAGTCCATTTCTCTCGATATGTATTATTAAACCCTCTTGGCCTTATGGATTTAGCCATCTGACAGAGCACTAGAGCAAGATGAAACTTAGAATCTTTGTAGATTGCTGACGCATTCGGAAATTGCTTCAGCTGCGACTCTCTGAGCACAAACTGTATATGTCTGTTGTGCAGGATTTGGTGTTCCCTTGTACAACTGATGAAGAATGTCAAAAGCCCTCTTCTGGAAGCACCTCCCTTTCACTCCCACAGAATGCCATGCGATTTTTAACCAGTGTTGCAGCGACCCTATTCGGATCCTTCGGCTCAGTGTCAGAGTCAGGCGCTGTGCAATTTTCTCTGATATCTGAAGACGAAAACGGATCTCAAGCTTCTTTTGAAAATCCAGTAGTAGAGACTTGCTGTGATACCAGTTCTGAGATTCAATCTTCTGCGGAGAATGAGCTGCCAGCGTCCGAATGGACAAGTTTCAAAGTTGAAGTAAAAGATGATCAAGAAGAGGGGGGCCTTTTAAGTTTGTCCGAGGGCAAGGATGTGGAACAATTCAAGCAGTTTGACATGGTCACGGATTGCTCCGATCACCACTTTCTCAATGGTGCTGACAAAGGAGTGGCTTCATCTCAGGTTAGACAGAATGACAAAAAAAAGAAATAACTCGAAAAGAAACAAACCAATTAATTATTGTGTAGCAAGAAGACAGGATGAGTGATGATATTTTTTTCCCTTTTACGTAGGTCAAAAAAGCTTGGTTGAAGAAGGTTCAGCAAGAGTGGAGCATCTTGGAGAAAAATCTTCCTGGTTAGCTTAAACTGCCTGAAATCTGTTGTGCTTCTCTTTGATATGATTTTTCTCTATTCGCTAGTCTTTGAAATGTGACTGCTCGGTTCGGCACTTAATCTTCTATCTGACTAGCATACTAATGGATTGTTCGAGTAGAATTGGACTGTCCCAATCAACCTAGTAACATAATCTCACTGACAAAATATCAAAGCTGCTAATGAAAAGGAAAATGTGCTATTGGCTGTGCTAACATGCCAGTCCTGTATCTCATGAGCCCTTGTTGTACCTCGACAGAGACAATCTACGTCCGTGCCTATGAAGAAAGGATCGATCTCCTACGAGCAGCTGTTGTTGGTCCTCCAGGAACTCCCTATCATGACGGCCTTTTCTTCTTCGACATTTTCCTCCCCCCAGAATATCCGAACGAGCCACCGGTAATGATGAATCATGGTTTTTCATTGCGAACCACTTTTGTTATATGCTTAAATATGTGAGTGCCAATTTCGATCAACAAATTGTCTTCCCGCAAAATAAAATTAACACATTTATGTGTTGCAGATGGTACACTACCACTCGGGAGGGCTTCGTGTGAACCCTAACCTCTATGAATCTGGAAAAGTCTGTCTCAGCCTTCTGAATACTTGGACGGGCTCGGGCTCTGAAGTATGGAACCCTGGAAATTCCACCGTTCTTCAGGTTCTTGTGTCCCTCCAGGCCCTCGTGCTTAATGACAAGCCCTACTTCAACGAAGCCGGGTATGACAAGCAACTTGGAAAAATGGAGGGGGAGCGAAACTCCGTTAGTTACAATGAAAATGCATTCCTCATGACGTGCAAGTCCATGCTGTATCTTCTTCGCAAGCCGCCCAAGGTAAAGTAATTTCTGAGTGTCCGATCCAATTCACCATGATCCCCTCTCATGAACATTGGCTGTTAGAATGGCTAACAATGGTTATGGGTGTCAAAATGTTGCCAATATCAAATAGGATATTGTCAAATTCTTCATACCGAGGCTGATTGAATTACGGTATAATGCAGCATTTCGAGGCACTTGTGGAAGAGCACTTCAGCAACCGCAGTGACAATATTCTCTATGCTTGCAAGGAATATATGAAAGGCGCACCAGTAGGATTTGCTTTTGGAGGTGGAGAAAAAGCACAAGAAACTCAAAAAGGAAGCTCCACTGGTTTTAAGATCATGCTCACCAAGCTCTTCACTAAGCTCGTCGATGCATTCACAGAAAAGGGGATTGACTGCAGCCAGTTTCTCGGTGCATGAATACCGAATCTATATGGCTCTGTCGACAAGAATCACTGAACAATAATTACTCCTATGTTATACATAAGGTGTGGAGTTTGTCCTGTGTTTGCCTTATCGGCAATTTGTATATAGATGTTGCTCTGTGTGTGCGGTTGATCAAGAGTAAAACACCTTAGTGATGCAGGTGATAGCTTGCATCGGACCCCAAAAAAAAAAAAAAAAAGGGAAGTCGCTTGCGTATGCTTGCTGTATTCTGATCTATCATTATGTAATGGCTATGGTGTAAAAGCTTGAGAATAACGATGGCATGAGGACTGTCATGTCCTGCTTGGCTGTTGCCTTGTGTCATGCTACCTGTTAAAAAATTCCTATGAGTGTTTTGAGTTACATGCTGTCATGTTTGAGTTACATGCTGAAAATATCTCCCTCCCGGAAATTGGTTTAGCTCGTGCTTGCCATCACGGGCAGGTTTCGTTACAGGTTATTGCATCAGAAAACATCTACTTGTGTCTTTTGAGAAGACTATGTTTAATTCTTCAGGTTCTGCGGTACCATAGTGCTTACGAAAGACTTACAGCGACTGAACTTCGTTACCTTTTAAGAGGAGAGAATGAGAATAAAATTGCCAAAAATGCCTCTCAACTGCCTTTTCTTCAATATATTAGCTTGAAATCTACAGCGGAGTTGCGGACAATATTTACAAACGCATGCTCGAGGAATACATGGGTCATGAGCTGAACACTAATCTATCAACTGCTAAAACTACATCAATTACAGACAAAACTCGTGGACGGATGAATATTAGCCCCTGCAAATCCACATTCGCTGCAAGATTATGCTGCTGAAGGACACTTTGCCAGAGACTCCAGAATTTCCTCCCAGCAATAGCGACATTAACATCCAAGATCAAATGGACTTGCCTAGGTTGACTATACAACCAGCTCCCTTACTCTCCATAGAATCTGAAATAAATTCATCCTGGCCAATCATGTGAACTGCCAATAAAAGACAATGAGAAACAAGCACAGATAAAAAAGTATTATGAAGTCAATTGCAAGAGTTTGAATTAGCATGGTAAAGCTTATCTAGCGGGTTAAAAATGGCGCTCTGGTAAGAAGTACGAAACCTCGCCAAAGAAGGAATAGAGAAAAAAGCAGAGTGGGTTGAAACAAACACCACAACATAAAAGCACGACATCTTCAGATGATAAGAGGCCATTCCTGCAGCCTGTCAAGCTAAGTCCAATGTGGGAAGTCATATAAATTCAACAATCATAGCAAGAGTAAACTGAGATCTAGTTAAATACTACTCCCCTTTATAGGGCTAGATTTCACTTGTTCCAAACTTGATACAATCTTCATCCATTAGCTATGATACCACCACAACCTAATCATAGCAAAATTGGCATGTCAATTTGCAAGCTTGTTCTCAATCTCCTGTCTTGTTCACTTTTCTCTCCTTGGTTCCTGTCACCTCCTCTTAAGTTCCTCCCCTGCTACTATGAACTCGCGCAATCAAACGACTATTGTAAACATAATTAAAAAGGCAGACCTAGCTCTGGATCAAAAGATCCTACAGCCTGATGTACATGCTAATACAATATGCGTCATTGCATAATTTTTATTTGGAATAGGCTTAGGCCCCATGATAGCTGCTTGGGCAAATTGAGGAACAAGAATCTTCAACTTGCCAACGCATAGTAACTATAAGGAAGACTCATCCCGAGCTGGTTATCTTTACCCCCGACAAGGAAAAATCCACAATGGCAGGAAAAGGTATGTGGGGACAACTAGAAAGAGGAACACAAGTTAATTAAATCAACATTGCTTATTCACCTAAAATAATGGCTTAGTTTAGCTTCTTAAATAAATCGAGAACAATTACTAGCCTCGAACAAAAGAAACAAATTTAAAACCAAAAAAAAAAGTGCAAGGAATTCACATGTGACGACATGTCATTAGACAAAACTAGAAATGTGAAAGTTCAAGGACTACTTAAAGGTATTGACTTACCTCAACTTGGATCAGCTGGACTTCTTGCCTGTGAGAATACGGGATATTTGGAGGCCCCGGCTAAATGCTTCATTAAACAAGATTCTTATCTGCATTTCCTGGAATCCCGGCAACCATGAGAGCAAAGCCACGGGAGCCATCACGATAATTCCAAACAGCATTTCGTACAGCCGGGCCAACGAAACCACAGTCTCCCACACGACAGTGGACTGCAAGAATGGTCTAAGTACCAGGGCAATGGATATAAGGCCCCATCCTGTGGGGACAAATGCAAGGAGGCTCTTGACAAGGTCGAGGAATTCGAAAGAAGTGAACTTCAGCAATAAGATGATCACAAGAAGCACGACCACAATGACAAGAAACTGTACGAGACGATAGTATATGTGTTCCTTAGCAGCATATTTATCTCGAGCATATGCCATGATCACATGAATAGCGACGGCCACAACCATGTATATCCATGATAGCAAGTATACAGCAATGCTAGTGTTACCCTGGATTATATTCAACTGATATACAACACCATACTGAAAAAGGAGGAAACGAAGGTCTAGAATGATCTCCAAAAGCTTGCCCCAAAGTCCGGTCGTCCTCAAATGGTCTTGTTCCTCGTACCACCAGGTCTCCCAGCTCTGGTCCGCCCTAGCAAACATCCCTGCATCATTCCATATCCACTTCATGAAATCGTTGTAATCATACACGGTCTTCAACCAATCAAAGCCTGAAGGGTTAAATATAAATGGTGACATCATCCACGAGACAACTAGAAACCAGCTGGAGATGGTCATGGCTATGTAAACGAATGTGTCCTTGGCCAATGGGCTTTGTGAGGCATACACTACCAGAATAACCCCAAGCTCGATGCCCTTCACAAAGTGACTGCGGGCATACATTCGATAGTTCTCGCCGAAGCTTTTGTGCTCCACCACGAAACCACGGCCAGTGGCTCGGTATTTTGCACCCCCATGAAGAATAGTCCGGCCAAAAAAGTGCGCCTGAGTCCCCAAAGAGAATGTGTAGAAGAATGACGCAAGCTGCAACTGCATAGTAATGAAGTCCCAAACTGCTTGGAGGAATCCATGCTCGAGAGAGTTCTCTACAATCATTGGAAGAGCAGTGAAGATGCCAAGCTGGACAGCAAACTGCTGGTTGAGAATAGCCCCGAGAGCTTCAGCACTGACACTATTATTCTTAGCTGCCGCTTCGATGCCACTAAGAGCAAGGTACAGGCGGCCCCACAAAAATGTGTAAATGGTAATAACCACTATCAACGAGTTGAAGTAGAACCCTACAGTTGTGTAGAAGACAGACAGCATCCGGAAAAAGTCTAAGCAGTGACCCAGCCTATATATGTCTCTGCTCAGAACCTGCTCACCATTGCCGCTAGCAACCTTGGCCTCAAACATAGCTATCTGATTCAACCCAACATCCCTTCCCTTACCCACTTGGATATATTCGTGGTGTGTTACATTCCCTCCTCTCAATGTACAGTTGAAGCCAGCAAATATATCCTCACTGATGTTGATCACCATGGAAGCCTTGCTTAGCCCTCCACGGGTTAAGAACCAAAACCTATCGAAAACATCTGGGTGACCATAATGCATACGTACCTTCAAAGGGTTCGCCAGAACACGCTGCCCCAAAGTCACGAAACTCGTTTCCTGGGAAGACATAAACCAGGCAAGAGAAGACACGGAGCCAGTGAAAATATTTTCACGTACTCCTAAAATCGTTGGCTTCCTGATCCCGTAAAATTTCTTAAATTCTTCCAACAGATTACGCATTTTGAGTGCCTCCTCAAAGTAATTGTCTTGGTTCATGTCGATGGTTTGGAGCGCATCCCCCCGAGTGAAGATTATTGCGTGGTTCTGATTCTCTGGCTTTCCTTCCCCGAGCTTCACAGGGCCCGGCAACTGGATCCGGTAGATCTCGACCTCCCTCTGCAGTCGCTGGTCGTACTTCACCAGAACAGAGTAAAATTCTACTTCGTCCCTCCCCGAGTGAACCTCATCAACGTATGCAACTCGAAGGGCCTCATTCTTCTTCATAAGATACAAAATATCATTGGCACGCTGGTCTTTATTTGCCTTCTGAACGCCATAGACCTGACAGGTGATCACATACGTGAACTTCATTAGGGCGTACGCATTCTCACTCCCCTTCAACAGAAGACTCACACCACTAGGTGCTCTATCAAGCGTCCGTGAAGCCGGCATGTGGACGGAAGGAGGACCATTCAAGCTGGCATTGGACCTGAGTGAATGATGAGAAGCGATGTTTTGTATACCCATCCTTATGTCAATCTCTGAAGCGTCGTCTAGATATGAAAGCATCTCAAGAGCCCTATAGTAGTACATCATCCCTCTCACGGTGCGGGACAATGTCTGGCCCCTGTAAGATGCCCAGAGACGCAGCTCTGTTGCCTTAGAATTCCAAATATCTTCCACATTCTCCAAGCCTTCTCTGCGCATCCTTTCCAAGAAGTTCACCCACTCATTCTCGTAGACCTTCTGCAGATAAAAAAGAGTTGAAATTCCATCCTCATTCTCTTTTCGAAGGCTGCCTTCTGCGTACAAGACATCTTCGTCGTAATAGGGAGTCAATACAGTGAAAGCCATCATCTTGTCCACGCGAGGGGCACGAGGCATGTTCATGAAGAGCGAATTGCTAAAGAAAGCAATGCGACGCCTAGCCTCGAGATTCAATGGGACATAGTGCATAGAGTCTCTGGATGTAAGAATTGTATGTACCCGGCGCACATGTCTGTAGAAATCAGGATCCTCAGGAAGCTCGACAGCATTTTCAAAGAGGAATCCTGAATCAGTGGCTTGGCCTAGGGCTGCCAGACCCTCATGCTGCAAAGCTATAATCGACTTCTTATCCTTTGGGAATTCTCGAACGGAAAGTTCGTAGAGAGCCTGCAGTACATTCACTATCTGGCTCATATCTTTTGTTTCCCTCAACAGAAGCTGAAGGAGTTGGCTTAATTTTGCATGAATATCTGTAAGAATCATCATTTTATGAAGTTTCGTGAGCTCCCCATTCTGAATATGTATATCAATACAATCAAACAACTTCATGACAATAGATTTCTCTTCAGTTTCATCTTTGATAATCGTGATGATTAAGTACTTGATGCTATCATATGCTTCGATGACAGCACATCGCCTATACTCGTTGACGCAAATCCTCAACCAAAGATACCGGTCAGAAAAATCCTCCAACTCACTTGCCTGACTCAGGGCTAGAAGCAGTTCATTGCAGAGGAGGGCACAAGGCCAGCGGATTACCCTAATGTCCCAACAGTTGGGCGGTAGCTCCAAAAGCTCAAATTCTGGGTCACTAATGAGATCTTCTTCCCTGAGAGTTTTAATGATTTCATTCCAAATCAATGCAAACCTTGTCGCATCCACTTGACTGGATTCTATCTTTTTGTAGGGCTGACCAAGACCATAACGCAGTTTCAGCCGCTGGATCGCATCACGCAACTTCTTGACCATCGTCGCGTTAGCACTAAAAATCTGCTCCCCTGGCATTAGATTAAACTGTAGTGCACTAGCGAAAAACTGAAACCTAAGCCGCAGCTGCTCAATATTCCGTATTTCGCCCAAATGTGAAAACAGCCCAATCGCAGCGCCAACAAGAGAAGAGAAGATAGAGTACCAAATTTGCAAGTCCATAAGGTATATCAAGATAACAGGAGTCCACAACAGTATCACAGCCATCCTATTAGTTTTACCGAAGAATTCGTGCCACGTGTACTTTACATTGCGAAGAGCTAAAAGAGCCTTTGTTGGAGCAACTAGAGGCTTGATTTGCAGGAAATAACTGAACGAAATTTTGCTAACCAACACCACAACCCAAAAGAGCGCATACTTTATGTTATTCACAAGCCCTTCTCTCACGCCGCGACCCACAAAAATTCGAGTGTGGAACCACCATGTAAACAGATACAATACGGTCCAATTAAACTTTTCAATCTCGATCCGGATCCAAGGAAGAATGAAAAGCGCCAAGGCCAGCAACTCTGGAATTACGTACACTAACGCAGTCTTGAGATATACAATGATCCTCCGATTAGCCTCTTGGGACCAATTGCCATCAGCATTCTTCTGACTCCATATTCTCGCATAGAACACCGAAAACAGGACTATCCAAGTCACAGCAACAAGACTCTTCAACACCATCCTCAACCCGAGAAAGAACGTCTCTCTCGAAACCAAACTATACTGCGTCCCCGCGTCAAGCACGGATTGCAGCAACCTAAGTCCACTCCAGGTGATAAACACCGTCAATAGCTTCACCTGCACATCCCTCCCCTTCAATGCCTGCCAGGGGTTTTTCTTCTTCTTCTCCTCCTCCTCCCAAGCGATGATTACCATCGCCTGAAGCAAGAGAATCAACAAAACCCAGAGCCTATCGAAGCTACGGAAGACATTCCAAAACGACCTCTGCTCCACAAACCCCGTCTTCCCCACCCTCTCACTCTTTCTTGCAGTTGCAAAGTAATTGCAACTCGACTTCAACGGCCATTGCAGCGTCTTGAAACATCTCCTTCTCCAAAAGTACTCATTCAGATCATCGTAATTCCGCCAAGCGGAATGCGGGGCGCTCCCGTTCCTACTGTCCTCGACCTCAGTCTGAATGGTCTGATAAATGGGTATCACGACGGACTTCAAGAATGCACTTTTGCCGGTGAACGAGGGCAAGAACGGCCTGCCCGTGCGCTTATCAATCCTTTCCTCGAGAAAGAGGTTCAATTCATCGGCCATATGGTGAAACACATAGCAAATGCACTCGGGCATTAACCGCAAGTTCGCGGACTCGCCCCAGATGAGCAGATAGAGAGACACGTACATCAATTCGCGGCGGAGGGTCGGGACGTCGACGCGGAAGGCGGAGAGCCCGAGGAGTTTGTGGCGCTTGCCGAGGTAGGAGCACCAGAGGGTGTAGTTTTTGAGGAGCTTCTTGCGGAAGGAGCGGACGACGTCGGGGTCGAGGGCGTCGGCGTTCCGCGGTGGGGGGTTGAGGCGCATTTGGGCGTTGGCGAGGTGGAGGACCAGGTGCTCCCGCTGGTTGCGGACGTTGTCGGCCTGGAAGCCGAAGAGGGCGGCGAGCCAGTCGAGGAGGTCGGCGCGGTGGCCGGGGGACCGGTCGGCGAAGGGCGGCCGGCGGAGGTCGTCGACGATTAGGAGGGCGGCGGAGACGGCGCGCACCTCCGCGAACCGGAGGGAGGGGTGGTCGATGACGGGGCTGTGGATGGGGATGATGTTGTAGACCTCGTCCGGCGGCGGCGGCGGCGGCGCGTATACGGGCACGCGCCCGCGCGTGCGCGTGGGATGGAGACGCTGGCGTGTGTTCATGGAGGATTGGGTCGGCTACGCGCTCGCTCGGCTATGGAGTTCGTCCGTCGCCATCATCATCACTGCGGGAGCGATGCAGAAGCAGCTGCTGCTGCTGAGAAAGTGGAAGAGTTTTTTCAGTTTCAAACTTTTCAAGAGAGAGAGAGAGAGAGAGAGTATTATTACCTAAATTATTTAATTGCATGCATGCTTGGAAAATTGAAAATATTTTCTCTCTCTCTCTTTTTTTTTTACCGTTTTCTCTTTCGACAAGAAATCCAAGAGAAAATAAAAAAGAAAAGCGACAACCCCACTTCTGTACTCGAAAGTGCTCGTGGGCTTGCAACTTCATTTTTTTCTCTCTTTTTTTTACTTTTTTGGGTCTTGGTAAGTGCAAAAAATCCAGTCAGTACAAATTTCTTGACTCAAGTAGCTTTTTTTCTTTTTCTTTTCTTTTTGGGGTGTAAGGAAAAGAGAGAAGAAATAATGATTGAGCTACGACAACAATTTGCAATTTGAAACCCTTCCTTACAAAAATTTCAAACTGTCATTTCTTTCTTTTAGATTTAATATCATCAAAAATCCTGACCGATACATTTTTGATAAATCTATCTTAAAATAAACTTTTTATCACAAAAAATTCCAAATTAGTACATTCATGATAAATTTACTTCAAATTACTTTTGTGGTAACCAATACCTCAAAACTGGTACACTTATCATAAAATTATCATTTGTATATTTTCGTTAAATTTTACCATTAAAGTTGAATAACACGTGATAGTTGATAAATATACAAATTTGGATTTTACCCTTCGTTTGTTACAAAAATATTCCAATTTTGTAATTTTTCTTGATATTAATCAAGTTTAATAGACGGGATATTAGTCATAAATATATTAATTTGGGTTTTTGCAGTTAGAACATAGTTTTTTTGTAAATTTATCACAAATATATCAATTTGAGATTGTCAAAAAATTAATTTATAACAAATTTATCAATTTTAAAGTTTTCATGATATCAACCCATTTCATTTTCATCCCTCGCTCTTCTTTTCATTTTTCTCAAACAAAGCATCAATCTAATGATCAATTATCAATTGCACATATGCTTCATTTATGGTATTCTCAATACCATTTAGTGAAACGATCGGAATGAACTACCATAAATAAATCATTATCTATGCATTTCAAGAATAAGGTTGCAATATAATGAGTGGGTTTTTGTAGTCAGAACATAGTTTTTTGTAAATTTATCACAAGTATATCAGTTTGAAATTGTCAAAAAATTAATTTATAACAAATTTATCAATTTTAAAGTTTTCATGGTATTAACCCATTTCATTTTTATCCCTCGCTCTTCTTTTCATTTTTCTCAAACAAAGCATCAATCTAATGATCAATTATCAATTGCACATATGCTTCATATTATGATATTCTCGATACCATTTAGTGAGACGATCGGAATGAACTACCATACATAAATCATTATCTATTAATTTCAAAAGTGGGTTTCGACTCCCACGCCTTGCAAGGAGGCAGAGCAAAAATCTGAGAGTAAGTGTTAAAATATGATTAGCGTATGACCGACCAAAAATAAAATAAAATATATATAATGATGCCATAAATAGGTCATTTGAGCTTCTTTGTTCCTAAACAATTATTACAACAGAATACTCGCAATCCATCACTTGCTCGCTTCGTATTTATTTAAACTGAAATATACATAATATGGAGATACTTTACCGCCATCATTATCTTGATCGAATTACAACGATAGACTTATCAATCTAGCACTTTCGAATTGCGGTGGTGGCGGAATAGTCATGACTCGATCCCAACACTAGCGTAAGCAAATCGCCAGCCTTTCGCCCTATCTTTTTTTTTTTTTTGATCTTTTTGGTCGTAAAGCTTTTTCATCCCATTTTCGCTCGTGGGAAAAAAACCTGCGGTACTTGACCTGTCCGGATAACGCACGCAAGCGATGCTTGAAGACTTGAATAACGTCCGTGTCTCTTCTTTTTCCTCCTTTTTTCACTTATTATTCCTCTCTTCTCGAGCGATCTTGTCGACGACGCGCCGCCAAGGGAGAGTGAAGTCCACACGCCAATAGGATAACGGGAAGTGGCGCTCACGTCCCGGTCTCGCCAGTCGCTGTCGTGTACTATCAGGGAATAAATGAAGAGACACAGCAAATTAATTAATTAATTACAATTTCAATAAAAGACTTTCTTATCTATTTTTTTTTGCCAAAATATTCATGTCTATTCAAGATACATATAATCATTTTATTTTCGAGAATAATTTTTTTATTTTTTTCTGAGAACAATTTCTGAGCATTTGAAAATATTTGATAAAATCCTTAAAATTTATAATACAAATCATTTTCTTTTAATTTTTTAATAATTTTATTAAATTTTTCTCTCTTTTTCTTTACTTTCTCCCTTTTCATCTTCTCCTTCCTCTATGGCCGGCGACCTCGTCAAAGCATGCCGACCTCTAGCAACCCGAGCCACGGCGAGGCAACCTCAGCTAGCAGAGGCAAGGCCGAGACTCGCCAAGCCACAGCGAGGCTCATCGATTTAAGCCTTGCTATGGCTCGGCATCTCCGACCCTTGTCTAGTGGTCATTGGCCATGGCCAAGGCCGATCGGCCAACGACGACCAGCCAAAAGGAGGAGGAAGAACAAGAACAAGAAGAAAAGGAAAGAGAAGATAAAACAAGAAAAATTAGACTTGATTCTATAATTATTCTTAGAAATAAGAAGCAAATTTTTTATTCTTTATCTTATTTCAAATCTATTTCCGCAAATTAAAAAAAAACGAATTTTTGTTCCTGAGAACAAAAAATTTACCAAACGGATTTTTTTTTTTAGAAAATAAAATAATTGAATCAGGAACTATCTGGAGCATTACCAAATAGGGCTTATCAACCCCAACTATGACGGCGTTGCAGCTTGCTACCACCATGTGACATACGATGGTCGTGGACAGTAGCACAAGCTCTTTTCGTGGGAAATGTTAATTCCCTCTTTCTTCGAAAAAAGATCATATCAAGATCGTAAATTCTTGCACCCACAAAAAACTCAAAACCAACTAAAAACAAATCGTCAGACCTTACTGAGATGGTTAGGCGAGCTTTCGATGTTGGCGTTTTTGTTTGGAGGCACGTGAGCTGCTTTTTAGAACAAAAATAGAAATCTATAAGTGGTTGGTGGGTTAGGTTAGACATGAAGTATGTTCATTGAATCACGTGAATTTCACGTAAAATCTACCTAATTAACTGATCATTTTGGGTTGGGCTCGTATGTATCAGGATCATGTCGGGAAATTTTCCCAATTTGTAAGCCTCTAGCAATATTGTTCATAGCTTACCGTGATTCGACTTATTTAATGTGCTATATCTAGAAACTTTTAAGAACACATATCCACATGCAAAAATTTATCATAATTTCTCGTAAAAGAACCTTCGGTTAAAAAGATAAAATTTGACAGAAAGCAACACAATTACAAGCAAGTAATGGATATAATTATTTTTAAATTCGTAATGTTACGATGAGTATAATTATAAATGATTAATGATTTTTTTTTTTACATTTTCTATTTTTGCTAGTTCCCAATTTTATGTGGTTCACTTGCTTAGGATTTGTTCATCATTCTTTGATTATCCAATTAACATCTACTTAATTATCGAAGTTACACAAGCCTATGCTTCAAAAGTAATTTCAAAAGAATGCGCAAATGTGATCATTCAAACCACGCCTAAAGTGAGGAGAGGAAGACGAGCAGGTTGTTAAGGATCATTATAAGAAAAAAAAAAGAACTTATTTACAATTAAATTGATGAAAGACATTACTTATTTTCACATGCAATTATTGTGATTTTAAATTATTTAATTGCATGCATGCCTGGGAAATGGATTATTTTTTTTCTACCGTTCTTTCTTTCGACACGAAATCCCAAGAAAAAACAAAAAAGGAAAAGCGAAAACCCACTTTTGGACTTGAAAGTGCTCGTGAGACTAGCAACTTCATTTTTCGCTTTTTCTTTTTCTTTTTTGGGGGGCTTTGCTAGGTGCAAAAATCGAGTCACTTGAAATTTCTTGACTAAGTAGCTTTTTTTCTTTGGGTGTAAAGGAGAGGAAAAAGAAATAGTGAATGAGCTACGAAAACAATTTGGAATTTGGAATTCTTTCTTGCAAGAATTTCAAGCTTTTATCTTTTCCTTTTTCGTTCCTCGCTCTACTTCCCATTTTTTCTCAAACCAAGTCTCGATCTAACGATAGACCGTCAATCATACTTTCAATAGATATACATCTTGACCATCGACTATCACTTAACATTTTCTTCTTGTGCAAATGCTTCTTATTAGGGTAATTACTATATATCGTCTGGTAAGACGACATGAATGAACTACCATAAATAAATCGTCGTCTACGAGCTTCAAGAATAAGATTACAGTATAACAATTTCATGATAGTGAATCATCACATTTAATAAAAGTCCCTATCATAAAATGAAAGTTCATGCTAGCGGTTCTAAATCATACACTCATCATCGGATGACAGAGAGTAAGAAAAATATAAAATACTTGTTTCGGATTTCAAGTTTCAGGGTTCATGTTTTTAGGTTCTAAATCTCACCTACCTAGAACCTAAATACTACCCATCGAAATAGGTTTCCCAATCTTTAGATTCGGGAGTCTACTCCGTATACATTAAAACCTATAAACGGACCGACCGAATAGATTTTCATCGGTCCGGCTTTTTTATTATAGATTCTACCATGAAACTATATTCACTCCAATTGTATCCTATATAGAGATATCTCACCGCCATTGGCATCTCAGTAAGACTAATAATAAGCACGTTAATCTTGTACTTTCGAATTATAGTGATAAACACATCCAGTACAAATATATTTTATAGCCATCATTATCTCAATCGAGTTACAATGACAGGCTTATCAATATGGCACTTTCGAAATGCGGTGGCCACCCTTCCAACATGGAAGGGGGAGGTGAGAGGTTCAAATCCCCACATTCTCAGGGGGGGATGGGGGTGGGGACGCGTAAGTTTCAAGAGTGGGTTTCGACTCCTACGCCCTGCAAGAGGCAGGGCAAAAGTCCGAGAGTGAGTGTATAATAGAAATAGAGTAGGACTGACAAAAAAAAAAAAATGCGGTGGCGGCGTAACGATCATGACTCGATCCCGACGGTGGCGTAAGCGAATCGCCGGCCTTTCGCCCTCCCTTTTTTTGGATCGAAAGGTTGTTCCGCCCCTTCGGCTCGTGGGAAAAAAAACCTGCGGGCGCTTCGGTTGTCCGGACAACGCACGCAAGCGACGCTTTGAAGTGTTGAAATACGACGTCCGTGTCTCTTCTTCTTCCCTCCTTTTCTTAAATTATCATTCCTCTCTTTTCGTGCGGTGCGGTCGTGTCGGGGACGCGCCGCCGAGAGGGAGAGTGAGGTCCACGCGCCAATGGATATACGGGAAGTGGCGCTCCCTCGGGTGGGGTCTCGCCAGTCGCTGTCGTGTGTACCATCTGGGAAAAAGCGAAGAGATACAGCAAATTAATTCATCGATTAAAAATTTAAATTAAAAATATATATTCTTGTCTAATTGCCAACCCCGGATACGACGGCGTCGCCGCCCGCTTGCCACCGTGTAACGTACGGCGGCCGTGGACATTAGCGCCAGCTCTTTTCACGGGAAATACTATTTTTTATTCTCTCTCACCTTATCCCAAAAAAAATATATATTTCGAAACTAACAAAAAATCAAAAAATCAAATCTATTAAGATTTGAATCCTCTTCCGTCTTCTTAAGGGATGGAACGAGGATGAAATTTTTTGACTCATATACCCTTATAATAGACAAGACAAGAGTTTGATAATGAATTAAGAGTTAAAATAGGATTGATAAAAAAAAAAAAATCGTAAAATGAGTTTATAAGGAGGGCGGTTTGGTCCTTTGGTGGTTAGGTTTTTTGTTAGGAGGTACGTGAACTGCTTTTTTTCTATAAAAAAAAAGTAGTACGTAAGTAGTTGATATGTTGGACTAGACGTCACGCATGGTCGCAATATTTTCCATAATCTAAAGTAAGCACGAGACTCCAAAGCTATGTGGGGCCATTATTACACAATCCGAGCTCAATGCATGTGCACCATTGAATCACGTGAGTTTCGCGTGGAATCCACATAACCGACCGATTCATTTGAATTAGGCTCGTATGTATCGGGATCAGGCTAGGAAATTTTTCTCATTTGTAAGCCTCTCGCATATTGTTTGTAGTTCTAATTATCTTATTTTTTTCGTAGCTTAAAGTGATTTGACTTATTTAATGTGCTATATCTAGAAATTTTTAAAAACACATATCAACATTTATACTGCATGCGAAATTTTATCGTATTTCTCGTAAAAGAACCTTTGGTGATAAAAATAAAAATTGACAGAAAGCGACAAATTACAAAAATGGAAATAATTATTTTAAATTAGTAATGTTATGACGATTATAATTACAAACAGGTGATAGATTTTTCTTCTTTCTATTTTATTTATTTATTTTTGCTAGTTCCCAATTTTATGCGGTTCACTTGCTTAGGGTTCGTTCATCACTCTTTGATTATCCAATCAATGTCTACCGAATTATCGAAGTCACACAAGCCTATGCTTCAAAAGCGGTTTCAAGAGAATGCGTAAATGTGATAATTCGAAACAATACCTAAAGTGAGGAGAGGAAGATGAGCGGGTTGTTGAGGAACATTATAAAATAAATTAAAAAATAGAACGTTATTTACAATTAAATTGATGAAAGACATTACTTATTTTCAAATGCAATTATTGTAATTTTCAAAGGGCTTTAAGTATTCCTATCACACAAAAATCAAAGTACAAAACGTGGAAACGAAGGTCACCTAGAAAAATCCAACGGTACTATTTTTTTTCCTCCCCCGAAATAGTGATTTTCGTGCGTTACCCGCAACATGCGGGTGTTAAGTACTAATCCTGACATAATTACAATTCCGACGAATGGAGGAGTGCCACGTGGCACCCGCATCTGCCGTTTCTTTTTTCCTCCATTTTAGCTCAACCAAGCAAGCACTGAGCAGCTGAGCTGCCCAATTGTACGCTGCACAAAATAATTTTTTTATAAATTAAAACAACAAAAAATTTCAAATTATGCATAATTTGACATAAATACCTCGAACTCCGAACTTTTTTGGTTTCATAAAAAATTTCAAATTTATATCATCATGATAAATATACAAAATGAAAATGACATATATGTGATGGTATAGTTTATCTGAAGGAATATTTTATCTTTCTAATAATGATGCGGTCCCCACCACGGGATATCTTTTCAAAAGCAAGCAACGGATCTGTCTGCTGCACACTGGAAAAGGAAAAATGGACGGGCGTGATGCGCCCATTTGAAACGTGGCCACGGATGGGGCCCACTCCTGGTATTCTTTTTAAGGCTCCTTTATGGGCTCTCTCTTTTTTATTTATTTATTTATTTTTTAATATTTTGGGGAATATTGTGGAGATAGTGGGGACTGACAGAATCTTTGCTTGGATTTGTCCTCTCTAGGTCAAATTTGCAATTCTCAAATTGAGATCTAAGGTAAAGCGGACTGTCTTTTTGATTACGCCCTTGTCTTACTTATAATGTTAACCCCCCCTGAAAAAGCCAACCTTTTTGCACTCATTGCTCTTATGTCACATTTGCTTGCTCTCATGTCACATTATTTCATGGAAGCAAAAGGTATCTTCAGAAAAAGCGCGGAGTTGAATAGAATTGAATCGAACCGAACCATGCCCTACTTGAAATGTCGATTGATCGGAATCCAATACTTACTTTTAATGCGTTTTTTTTTTCCCTAAAGAATTTTACAGTGTTGGCTTGAATAAATGGTTGGAGCGGGCCGCCGGCCCACCAAAAACAAGCCCTAGAAAACTTCCATCTATTTCACTAATTCATTAGTGTAATTTTTTTTTATTGGTCCCACTCTTTTCTTAATTTAACTCTCGCTTTCAAGTTTTTAATCTACCTCATTGTAAGGTATGAAAGTCGAAACTCACATCTAAGTCAAGTTGTCCCCATTTCAACCCCTTGGGAGAATGTAGGAATTCATTGATGTAATTCGGTTGCTTGATTTGTGCCCATTTCATAATCCAATGAGAATTTTTTTTTTTGGTGGCAGGAAGAATTAGCTTGCACTGACAGTGCGCCGTAAACCCTCTGGTGATGCTAGCAGGGAAACCACCACCCTGACGCCACGCTTAAATCGCCTAATGATCCGCCAGCCTCCCTGCAACGCAAGTTGCAGGGGCTTCGAACTCCCGACCTCCCCGAGGAGGACGTTGTAGAGCCTACCTAGCGGAGCCACCTGAGCTGGTGGTATCCAATGAGAAATTTTACATCCCATGAAAAATAGGAATTTGCAGCTTCGAGGAATAAAATTGTTCCAACTACCGTAAGCATGAAGCATCCAAATAAACATCTAATTGATTTGATCTACTCTTTTTGCATACCCATATAAACAAGTCTTGAGTTATACTAAGCTCATTACAGTCGCTGATTTTTCCCTCCTTTCTTACCCTATACTTTGTTGAATAAAATTTGTCTAAGACATACCTTAGAATACATCACCGAAAGTATACATCAATTGGCTCCATCGATATGTGTAGTAAAATTATAGTAAGAGATTACTCCATTAAGAGAGAGATCATATGCAGTAGTAAAGATAATGTCATGAAATTTATTTAGAACGGGAACAAAATGTGTGAAATGGTTGTTTGTTTATGATTGATCGAAGCATAAATTTGACGGCATCGCAAGTTGACGTGATCATCGCCATAAATAGATATCGCAAGCCCAATGTAAACCCAGCTCGTTTGAGCCAACTAATTTAATTTGTCAAATTGCGAAAGACCCACAACAACGAAATTTATTCGATCAATGGTTTTCGATGGATTGGGCTTCACATGAGCTAAACTTTTTTTTTTTTTTTTGACGACATGAGCTAAACTTGGGTGAGCATTTATACATGCACAAAGTGATGGAATCAGCTTATTACAATACAAAATACGGTGAAATATTTGCCATGTTTTACTGGAAAATGAGTTGTCTAGATTGATCAAGAGGCTAATCTTTAAAACGATAGGCATGATTTGCTCGCGATAGACATTATTCAAGAGGATGAAAATATCACTCTGTCACTAAATTATGATTGATTATATCTATCAGATAGGTATTAACGGAAAAAAAATCTTAAAAAATAGGAATTTTTCTCGAACTAGATTCATTTGTTTTACCTAATTTTTGAAAATCAATCATCACATCGACCTTTCTTGTGAATTTATTTCTCAATAAAATGAGGAAAATGAACAAATGATGTTTAATCCTTTTGACATTTTCGTACAAACCGTCTAGATGTTGTTGATTACTTCTGGACTTTCTAGAGCAAAGCCATCATTTCAAAAGCCCTCTCATCCACTACATTTTCTAACCTTCCATGTCATTTGTCCGCAAATAGCATCCACCTACATACTCAGCGTCAAAGCATGTACGAGGGTTCAACATTATCAATGATGGCTTGGACAAATGGTTGGAGTGGGCCGACAACGCAACAAAAATAAGCCCTAGAAAATTCCCACCAAATTCACTAAATCATTAGTATAATTCGACTGCTTGATCGGGCCCATTTCAAAGTCCAGTAAGAAGGTTTACACCCCACGAAAGATAAGAATTTGCAGCTACAAAGAGTAGAGCAGATTAGGTTATGTGATGACGACCATAAAGTTGTTCGTAGTACAATAAGCACGAGGTATTCAAATATATATATATATATATATATATATATATTGATTTGATTGACTCTTTGCATTACTATGTAAACACGTCTAGAGTTAAAACAAGCCCATTGTGGTCACTGATTGTGCCCTCTTTTCTTGCCCTATAAGTTGGCAAACAAAATTCGTTTGATACATATCTTAAATTGCATCATAAGCCATCATGCAAAATGTAATAACCGAAGCCAATATCACTAACCCTCCTATAAGTTTCCAAAAATTATACATCCATGGGCTCCGACGACATGTGTAGTAAAATTGTAGTAAGGGATCACTCCATTAATGCATACAATATAACTTATCCTTACTCATATGCATTACATAGCCCATGAGGTAGTATCGAAAATGAAGTATACATTATAAGAAATGCAAAAATTCACTTGCTAAGTAGCCGATATTACAAGAGCCGGCATGGCAATTAGAGCGCCGGTGACCTGCTCGCAAAACTTGGGGACTTGCCCACAAATTGGTAACCAACCCGGCATGGCTATTCCCTTTCTTGCCCACCTGGCCTATCGCCACTGCAGCTGAAATGCTGGAGCTCAGGAGCATTGCAATGACCTAGGGATGGACATAGAGAAATCATACCCACACACATATATATATATTAGGAAAGACAATGTCATGAAATTTATTTAGAATGAGAGTGAAATGTATGAAATGATTGTCTACGATTGCTCAAAGCATAGACTCAACCGTTGCAAGTTGATGTCATCATCATCGTAAATGGATGTCAGAAGCCCAATATAAACCTGGCTCATTTGAGCTAAGTAATTTAAATTGTTAGATTGCGAAAGTCCCACAGCGATGTTATCTACCCAATCAATGGTTCTAGATGGAATGAGGTTCACACAACCATTTACAAAAGTAGTGGAATTAGGTTATTACAGGGCAAAGTAAAGTGAAATGTCCGCCTTGTTTTGCTGGAAAACGAGTTGTTTAGATTCATTTCGAGAGGCTACTCCATAAAATCATAAGCACAAGTTGCTCGCAACAAAAACTATCCAAGAGGATGAAAAAGTCACGCTATCACTATATATATATATATATATATATATATATATATGTATGTATGTATTTTCTCAGATCCTATGTGGACATAGAGAAATCATAC
The DNA here is from genome assembly GCA_007663325.1 of Eucalyptus pauciflora. Lineage (NCBI taxonomy): Eukaryota > Viridiplantae > Streptophyta > Magnoliopsida > Myrtales > Myrtaceae > Eucalyptus > Eucalyptus pauciflora. The sequence continues at coordinate 3,985,737 of VMYD01000291.1, read as the reverse complement.
ACACACACACACATATATATATATATATATATTTTCTCAGATCCTATGTGGACATATATCTTTTCCGAAACCCTTATCAATCAAACGTATGGAAATCAATCCTAATAACGATATTTAAATTACTAGACCTTACACATATTTTCCTATGTAGAACAAGAAAATACATGAATTACATAACTCTGAGATATGTTAGAAGCTGTGTTCGAAGCTAAAAGCTCTCATTCGCCTATTAATTTCTAAGTTGTATTCATGTTGCTTTGTAATCATGTAAAAGATTAGGTGTACGAGAGTAAGTGCGGTTGTTGAATCCTGATAGTGTGATTTATCATCTAAAAAGGATTGGTATTTGCAATTTGTAACTTGTTATACGGATTATTAGTACAATCCAACTTGACTTATGATCGTTAGTAAGGAAAATGGAATTAGGCTTGAGAATGAAACTAGAATCACTATATATATCATTGTGTGCATTTATTTTTCTTACTCTTACTAGCTTTAGCACACAACTTAAATCACTCTCATTGAAATATTTGCTTGACCTAATCTTTGCAAAAGTTGCTAACACTTTCCACAATTTCCATGCAACCAATTCAGCCTCCCTCTAAGTTGTATTATTAGCCCCAACAAAAGGACACTAATTAGACGATTAGTGTAACCAATTTCCTAAACCTAAAATCTCTAATTTGAGGATGGTGAAATGCCATCCCGCATTTCACTTGGCCCTTTATTGGCCTAGGATAGGTTAGTGGCTGTTTCAAAATGAAAATAAAAATAAAAATATGGCTAATCATAATAAACCGAGTCAACTAAATGTCACAGATTGGTAAGAACTAACACATGACAACATGCTGTTAGACAAAACTAGAAATGTAAAAGTTCAAGGACTACTTAATGGTATGGAATTACCTCAAGTTGGACATCAGCGGGATCGCTGGCCTTTGAGGATACGGGATATTTGGAGGCCCCGTCTAAATGCTTCATTAAACAAGATTCTTATCTGCATCTCCTGGATTCCCGGCAACCATGAGAGCAAAGCCACAGGAGCCATCACGATAATTCCAAACAGCATATCATACAGACGGGCCAACGAAACCACGGTGTCCCACGCCACAGTGGACTCCAAAAATGGTCTAAGTACCAGGGCAATGGATATAAGGCCCCATCCTGTGGGGACAAATGCAAGAAGGCCCTTGACAAGATCGAGGAATTCGAAATGAGTGAACTCCACTGATACAACGGTCACAAAAAGCACGACCAAAATGACAAGAAGCTGTATGAGACGATAGTATATGTGTTCCTTAGCAGCATATTTATCTCGAGCATATGCCATGATCACATATATAGCAATGGCCACAACCATGTATATCCATGATAGCATGTATATAGCAACACTAGTGTTACCCCGTGTTATACCCAACTGATATACGACACCATACTGAAAAAGGAAGAATCGAAGGTCTAGAATGATCTCCGAAAGCTTGCCCCAACGTCCTGTCATCCTCAAATGGTCTTGCTCCTCATACCACCAGATCTCCCAGCTCCGGTCCGCCCTAGTTAACTTCCCTTCACGATTCCATATCCACTTCATGAAATCATCGTAATCATACACGGTCTTCAGCCAATCAAAGCCCGAAGGGTTAAATATAAATGGCGACATTATCCATGAGACGACTAGAAACCAGCTAGAAATGGTCATGGGTATGTAAAAGAATGCGTCCTTGGCCATGGGGCTCTGTGAGGCATACAATACCAGAATAGCCCCGAGCTCGATGCCCTTCACAAAGTGACTGCGAGCATACATTCGATAGTTCTCAGCGAAGCTTTTGTACTCCACCATGAAACCACGACCAGTGGCTTGGTATTTTGCACCCCCGTGAAGAATAGTCCGACCAAAATAGTGCACGCGAGTCCCCAAAGAAAATGTGTAGAAGAATGAGGCAAGCTGCAACTGCATCGTAATGAAGTCCCAAACTGCTGGGAGGAATCCATGCTCGAGAGAGTTCTCTACAATCATTGGAAGAGCAGTCAAGAGGCCAAGCTGGACGACAAACTGTGGGTTGAGAATAGCCCCGAGAGCTTTATTGTTGACACTATCATTCATAGCTCTCCCTTCGATGCCACTTAGAGCAATATACAGGTGACCCCACAAAAATGTGTAAACGGTAATAACCACTATCAACGAGTTGAAGTAGAACCCTACGGTTGTGTAGAAGACAGACAGCATCCGGAAAAAGTCTAAGCGGTGACCCAGCCTATATATGTCTCTGCTCAGAACTTGCTCACCGTTGCCGCTAGCGACCTTGGCCTCAAATATAGATATCTGATTCAACCCAACATCCCTTCCCTTACCCACTTGAATATATTCATGGTGTGTTACATTCCCTCCTCTCAATGTACAGTTGAAGCCAGCAAATATATCCTCGCTGATGTTGATCACCTTGGAAGCCTTGCTTATCCCTCCGCGGGTTAAGAACCAAAACCTATCAAAAACATCGGGGTGACCATAATGCATACGTACCTTCAAAGGGTTCGCCAGAACACGCTGTCCCAAAGTCACGAAACTCATTTCCTGGGCAGACATAAACCAGGCAAGAGAGGACACAGAGCCAGAGAAAACATTTTCACGTACTCCTAAAATCGTTGGCCTCCGGATCCCATAATATTTCTTGAATTCTTCCAACAGATTACGCATTTTGAGTGCCTCCTCAAAGTAATTGTCTTGGTTCATGTCGATGGTTTGGAGCGCATCCCCCCGAGTGAAGATTATTGCATGGTTCTGATTCTCTGGCTTTCCTTCCCCGAGCTTCACAGGGCCTGGCAACTGGATCCGGTAGATCTCGACCTCCCTCTGCAGTCGCTGGTCGTACTTCACCAGAACAGAGTAAAATTCTACTTCGTCCCTCCCCGAGTGAACCTCATCAACGTATGCAACTCGAAGGGCCTCATTCTTCTTCATAAGATACAAAATATCATTGGCACGCTGGTCTTTATTTGCCTTCTGAACGCCATAGACCTGACAGGTGATCACATACGTGAACTTCATTAGGGCGCACGCATTCTCACTCCCCGTCAACAGAAGACTCACACCACTAGGTGTTCTATCAAGCGTCCGTGAAGCCGGCATGTGGACGGAAGGAGGACCATTCAAGCTGGCATTGGACCTGAGTGAATGATGAGAAGCGATGTTTTGTATACCCATCCTTATGTCAATCTCTGAAGCGTCGTCTAGATATGAAAGCATCTCAAGAGCCCTATAGTAGTACATCATCCCTCTCACGGTGCGGGACAATGTCTGGCCCCTGTAAGATGCCCAGAGACGCAGCTCTGTTGCCTTCAAATTCCAAATATCTTCATCATTACTCACGCGCATCCTTTCCAAGAAGTTTGCCCACTCATCCTCGTAGACCTTCTGCAGATAAAACAGAGTTGAAATTCCATCTTTATTCTCTTTTCGAAGGCCGCCTTCCGCATACAAGACATCTTCTTCGTAATATGGAGTCAATACGGTGAAAGCCATCATCTTTTCCACGTTAGGGGCACGAGGCATTTTCATGAAGAGCGAATTGCTAAAGAAAGCAATGCGACGCCTAGCCTCGATATTCACTGGGACATTGTGCATCGAGTCCCTGGATGTAAGAATTGTATGTACCCGGCGCAGATGTCTGTAGAAATTAGGATCCTCAGGAATCTCGACAGCATTTTCAAAGAGCAATCCTGCATCAGTGGCTTGGCCTAGGGGTGCCAGACCCCCCTGCTGCAAAGCTATAATCGACTTCTTATCCTTTGGGAATTCTCGAACGGAAAGTTCATAGAGAGCCTGCAGTTCATTCACTATCTGGCTCATATCTTTTGTTTCCCTCAACAGAAGCTGAAGGAGTAGGCTTAATTTTGCATGAATATCTGTAAGAATTGTCATTTTATGAAGTTTCGTGATCTCCCCATTCTGAATATGCATATCAATACAATCGAACAACTTCATGACAATAGATTTCTCTTCGGTATTGTCTTTGATAATCGTGATGATTAAGTACTTGATGCTATCATATGCTTCGATGACAGCACATCGCCGATTTTCATTCGTGCAAATCTTAAACCAAAGGTACCGGTCAGAATTTTCTGCCAACTCACTTGCCTGACTCAGGGCAAGAAGCAGTTCATTGCAAAGGAGGGCACAGGGCCAGCGGGTTACCCTAATGTTCCAACAGTTGGGCGGTAGCTCCAAAAGCTCAAATTCTCTGTCACTAATGAGATCTTCTTCCCTGAGAATTGTGATGATTTCATTCCAAATCAATGCAACCCTCATCGCTTCCACTGGACTGGATTCTATCTTTCTGTAGGGCTGACCAAGACCATGACGCAGTTTCAGCCGCCGGAACAGATCACGCAGGTTCTTGAATTTCATTGCCTTAGGACTTTGCGTCTGCTCCTCTGGCATTAGATTAAACTGTATTGCGCTAGCGAAAAACTGAAACCTAAGCCGCAGCTGCTTGATATTACGTATTTCGCCCAAATGTGAATACAGCCCAATCGTTGCTCCAACAAGAGAAGAGAAGATAGAGTACCAAATTTGCAAGTCCATAAGGTATATCAAGATGACAGGAGTCCACAACAGTATTACAGCCATCCTGTTAGTTCCGCCGAAGAATTCGGGCCACTTGTACGGTATGTTGCGAAGATCTAAAAGAGACTTTGTTGGAGCGACTAAAGGCTTGATTTGCAGGAAATAACTGAACGAAATTTTACTAACCAACACCAAAACCCAAAAGAACGTGTACTTTATGTTATTCACAAAACCTTCTCCCCTGCCGCGACCCACGAAAATTCGAGTGTGGAACCACCATGTAAACAGATACAATATGCTCCAATCCGACTCTTCTATCACGATCCGGATCCAAGGAAGAATGAAAAGCGCCAAGGCCAGCAACTCTGGAATTACGTACACTAACGCAGTCTTGAGATATACAACGATCCTCCGATCAGCCTCTTGGGACCAATTGCCATCAACATTCTTCTGACTCCATATTCTCGCATAGAACACCGAAAACACGACTATCCAAGTCACAGCAACAAGACTCTTCAACACCATCCTCAACCCGAGAAAGAACGTCTCTCTCGAAACCAAACTATACTGCGTCCCCGCGTCGAGCACGGATTGCAGCAACCTAAGTCCACTCCAGGTGATAAACACCGTCAATAGCTTCACCTGCACATCCCTCCTCTCCAATGCCTGCCAGGGGTACTCCGTCCCCTCCCAAGCGATGATTATCATCGCCTGCAGCAAGAGAATCAACAAAACCCAGAGCCTATGGAAGCTACGGAAGACGTTCCAAAACGACCTCTGTTCCACAAACCCCATCTTCCCTACCCTCTCACTCTTGTTTGCAGTTGCAAAGTAATTGCAACTCAAATCCAACGGCCATTTCAGCGTCTTGAAACATCTCCTGCTCCAAAAGTACTCATTCAGATCATCGTAATTCCGCCAAGCGGAGTGCGGGGCGCTCCCGTTCCTACTGCCCTCAACCTCAGTCTGAATGATCCGATAAATGGGCATCACGACGGACTTCAAGAACGCACTTTTGCCGGTGAACGAGGGCAAGAACGGCCTGCCCGTGCGCCTATCAATCCTTTCCTCGAGAAAGAGGTTCAAATCATCGGCCATATGGTGAAACACATAGCAAATGCACTCGGGCATGAACCGCAAGTTCGCGGACTCGCCCCAGATGAGCAGATAGAGAGACACGTACAGCAATTCGCGGCGGAGGGTCGGGACGTCGACGCGGAAGGCGGAGAGCCCGAGGAGTTTGTGGCGCTTGCCGAGGTAGGAGCACCAGAGGGTGTAGTTTTGGAGGAGCTTCTTGCGGAAGGAGCGGACGACGTCGGGGTCGAGGGCGTCGGCGTTCCGCGGCGGGGGGTTGAGGCGCATTTGGGCATTGGCGAGGTGGAGGACCAGGTGCTCCCGCTGGTTGCGGACGTTGTCGGTCTGGAAGCCGAAGAGGGCGGCGAGCCAGTCGAGGAGGTCGGCGCGGTGGCCGGGGGACCAGTCGGCGAAGGGCGGCCGGCGGAGGTCGTCGACGATTAGGAGGGCGGCGGAGACGGCGCGCACCTCCGCGAACCGGAGGGAGGGGTGGTCGATGACGGGGCTGTGGATGGGGATGATGTTGTAGACCTCGTCCGGCGGCGGCGGCGGCGCGTATAGGGGCACGCGCCCCCGTGTGGGCTGGAGACGCTGGCGTATGTTCATGGAGGGTTGGGTCGGCTACGCGCTTGCTCGGTTATGGATCCCGCCCGTTGCCATCATCTTCACGGTGGTGATGCGGAAGCTGCTGCTGCTGCTGCCGAGAAAGTGGAAGAGTTTTTCAGTTTTAAAAAGAGAAAGAGAGGGAAAGAGAGGGAGAGAGTATATTATTATGTAAATTAGTTATTTAACTGCACGCGTCCTTGAGATTCCTCGCGGCCGCCATCATCTCGACAGGTTTTTTCGTTTCGTTTTTTTTTTTTCGGTAACCTGCGGAGCCGTGGGAAAGAAAACGTGCGGCATTTCGCTTGTCCGGAAAACTCACTGCTTGGTCGTGTCGGAAGGCGACTGAACTGTGATACGCGAAAGGTCTCGCCAGTCGCAAGTCGCAGGTCGCTGCCACCGTGTAACGTCCGGCGGTGGTGGAAAGTAGCGCCAGCTCCTTTCGCGGAAAAAAACTAATTTTTTGTTTTTCTCTCTCTCTCTCTCTCCTTTCGAAAATGACCTTATCAAAATCGAAAATTCTCGTACCCAATCAAAAAGAAAAAAGTGATTAAAACTAACTAAAAATCAAATCATTAAACCTTAAGAGCTCGAATCTCCATCTTTTCGAAAGATTGGGATGAGGATGATTAACTTTAAATATATGTTTCGACTCAAACATCTATAAAAAAATAAGACAAAAGTTTAAGAATGAGTTAAGAGTTAAAATAAGATCGATAAAAAATACAAATTTTGGGAAAACGGTAGGATGAGTGTAGGAGGAGGGTGATTTGTTCTTTTGATGGTGGGGTGTTTGGTTTGGAGGTACGTGAACTGCCTTTTTTGTTTTTAATTCTGTAAAAGATATAAAAGTCTATTATGTAGTTGGCAAGTTTGACTAAATGTGACGCATGTTTGTCCACGATCTAAAGTGAGGATGAGAATTCAAAGGTATGTGGGGGCATTACACGGTCCTAGTGCACATGCAATGCGGTATTTTTTGTAGTTTTTATTTTTATTTTTCATAGCTTACTGTAATTCGACTTATTTAGTGTGCTATATCTAAAAAATTTCAAAAACATATAATAACGTGTATAATGCATGTGGATTTTTCTCATAATTTCTAGTAAAAGAACCTTTTGTAATAAAAAATAATTTGAAGCAACACAATTACAAACAAGTAATGGAAGTGACTATTTTAAATTTGTAATGATAAGATTATTATAATTACGAACAAGTAATGGATTTTTCTTCTTATTATTATTTTTATTTTTGCTAGTTCCCGATTTTACATGGTTCATCTACTCACAATTTGTTTGCAATTCTTCAATTGTCCAATCAATGTCCACCGAACTATCGAAGTCACACTAGACTATGCTCTGAATCGCAACCATGAGAGAATGCACAAATGTGATAATTCGAAACAAGACGTAAGCGAGGAGAGGAAGGTGAGTGGGTTGTCAAGGAACATTATCGTAAAAAGAAAAAAGAAAAAAGCAGAACGTTAATAAATTGACGAAAGACATTACTTATTTTCACATGCGATTATTGTAATTTTAAAAGGGCTTTAGGTATTTCTATTACACAAAAACAAAATTACAAAACATGAAAATGGAGGTAACCTAGAAAAATCCAATGGTATTAATTTTTTTCTCCCCCTAAATAGTGATACTCGTGCGTCACCCGCAACATGCAGGTGTTAAGTACTAATCTTGACATAATTACAATTTCACTAAATCATTAGTATAATTCGACTGCTTGATCGCGCCCATTTTGAAGTCCAATAAGAAGGTTTACATCCCACGAAGGATAGGAATTTGCAGCTACAAAGAATAGAGCAGATTAGGTTATGTGATGATGGCCATAAAGTTGTTCGTAGCACAATAAGCACAAGGTATTCAAATGATCTTTTTAATTGGTCTGATCGACTCTTTGCATTACTATATAAACATGTCTTGAGTTAAAACGAGCTCACGATGGTCACTGAAAAACTCTTTTATTATAAGTTGGCAAACAAAATTCTTTTAATATATCTCAAATTACATCATAAGCCATTGTGCAAAACGTAATAACCCAAGTCGATATCACTAACCACCCTATAAATTTCCAAAAATTATACATCCATGGGCTCCATCGACATGTGCTGTAAAAATGTAGTAAGAGATTACTTCATTAATGCATACAATATATGAAATGCAAAATTCATTTGCTAAGTAGCCGATATTACAAGAGCCTAAGGTTTTAGGACAAAAAGAGAGTGGAGGGAGCATAAGAGGAGGATAAGGTAAATCACCACTGCGACAAAGCCGGCAATGATAGCGTAGATGACCTGGTCGTAAAACTTGGGGACTTGCCCACAAATTGGTAATTAACCGGCATGGCTATTCCCTTTCTTGCCCACCTTGCCTATCGCCACTGCAGCTGAAATGCTGGAGCTCAGGAGCATTGCAATGACCTAGGGATGGACACGGAGAGAAATCATAAATATATTAGGAAAGATAATGTCATGAAATTTATTTAGGACGAGAGTGAAATGTATGAAACGATTGTCTATAATCGCTCAAAGTAGAGACTCGACCATTGTAAGTTGATGTCATCATCATCGTAAATGGATGCCAGAAGCCCGATATAAACCCGGCTCGTTTGAGCTAAGTAATTTAAATTGTTAGATTGTGAAAGACCCACGGCGATGTTATCTACCCAATCAATGGTTCTAGATGGAATGAGGTTCACACAACCATCCACAAAAGTAGTGGAATTAGGTTATTACATGGCAAAGTAAAGTGAAATGTCCGCCTTGTTTTGCTGGAAAACGAGTTGTTTAGATTCATTTCGAGAGGCTACTCTGTAAAATCATAGGCACAAGTCGCTCGCAACAGAAACTATCCAAGAGGATGAAAAATTCATGCTATCACTAAATTATGATTGGTTCTATTGATTACGTCAATAAATATATATATGTGGACATATATCTTTTCCGAAACCCTTATCAATCAAACGTATGGAAATCAATCCTAGTAACGATATTTAAATTACTTTATGCTCCCATTTCTCCGGGACGGCTCGGCGAAGAAGACCTTGAACCTATTTTCCAGTGTAGAACAAGAAAATACATGAATTACATAACTCTAAGATATGTTAAGCTGTGTTCGAAGCTAAAAGCTCTCATCCGCCTATTAATTTCTAAGTCATATTCATGTTGCTTTGTAATCGTGTAAAAGATTAGGTGTACAAGAGTAAGTGCAGTTGTTGAATCCTGATAGTGTGATTTATCAAATGAAAAGGATTGGTATTTGCAATTTGTAACTTGTTGTATATATTATTAGTGTAATCCAACTCGACTTATGATCGTTAGTAAGAAAAATGGAACTAGGCTTGAGAATGAAACCATAATCACTATATATCATTATGTGCACTTATTTTTCTTACTCTTATTGGCTTTAGCACACAACTTGAATCACTCTGATAGAAATATCTGCTTGACCTAATCTTCGCAAAAGTTGCCAACACTTTCCACAATTTCTATGCAACCAATTCAGCCTCCCTCTAAGTTGTATTATTAGCCCCAACAAAAGGACACTAATTGTGACATTCTAGATTTTCAATATTGTTTTATATTGAATAAATCAGGCATTTCATTGACGCCCATATAGGGCTGTTTTCAGAGCTGATCACTCTCGAAATAACTAAACTATCTGGGGAGACCATTAAGGAATTTTAAAGCAATAGACTTGAAAATTCGATCAGGAATCGACTTCTCGACCGTATTCATCTTTAGAAGTCATTACGACACAGTTAAAAATCGAATTGAGATCAGAGATAGGTTGGTTCAATTGAGAGGTGTTGCTAATATTGGGTGACACCGCTAAATTAGAAAATTCTCATCGGCCGGCACTAGACCGATTTTTTTTATTGTTTTGGTACCCTGTGTCCGTATTTGAATCTTCGAGATTTTCACAACAACCGAGAGTCGCCAATATGTCAAGTGGGTTCATTGTGGCTCGAAGAAAATTGACCACGGGTCATTTGCACTGAAAAGTTTTGAAAGTTACCCGATAGCCTAGGTCACGCTAAAAACGCGCCGAATGGAAATTAACTGCGAATTCGAGTCCAATTTCAGAAATTGAAGATTATGTTTTGTCACAATAAATTCTAGGAGCGTCGACTCAGTCTCAAAAGATTTTTCTGCAACCCGAGACTTTTTGGGAAAAAGTCGAGGTAGGGTCGTTTTTGTCCAGAAAAAGTTAGGGACCGTTTTTTATCGCGCAATTGGGATGTAAGACAGATCAATTGATGAGGAAAAATACCAATTTGATTGTTGAGGTGCTAATTGAATTTATGAGGGCCAAATTGGATTGAATCAAAAGAGATTTGGTGTCCAATTGAGGGAGAAAATGTGAAATTCGTAGCTCCCCCTTGCCTAGGTCTTTTGGACTATTTCAAATGTTGTAAATGGAGCATTGTTGGCTGAATTTCAGCCAAGGAAGACATCCCACCTTTGAAGACCGGTCAAGGGAGCATTTTGACAGAAAATGAGGCCAAGTGGTCCCCCTTGGTCTCCTTAGCTCTTTCCCCTCTCTTCCCCTGTTATGCGACCGTTCCTCCTCATTCCTTGGTGTTCTTTGAAGACTTCAAAACCTCAACAAGCTGCAGAGGAGCCACCAGCGTTGTTGAAGCTCGCCCGTCCCCGCCGCACGCATCATCATCGCCATTGTCGTCCTCGCGTGCCACCACCGCTTGCGCGTGCGCCCTCCGACCAACCGCGTCGCCTCACCGCCTCCTTCTCGAGCCCCGTGAGTTGCCGTGGACACCTAGATTGCCGTGAGTAGTTGCCGGCCGCCGTTCGAGCTCCACCGAGTCCTTCCTAGGTTCGGTTTTGCTCCCTCGATCCATTTCTACCTCAAATGAGCCACCACCTCGCCTTTTCAGCCACCAAACAACCAAGAACAGAGGTTGAGGAAGTGGGTATTCTAGCATCTTGTAGGCCCGTTTTTGCCCACTTTCCGGCATCGAAAGCTAAGCCCACTTTGGGGAAAGTCGAGTTCCGTTGGGTTCCCGTCGATTCGAACCGACCGACTTGCCGAACTAGTGAGTTTAACTCACTAATCCTTGCTTAGTAGGCTAATGATGCTTAGGAGTTGATTAGATTTAATTAAGTATGATTAAGTGGATATATTATATTAGAGTAATTAATTTAGCGCTTTACTGATGCATGTTAGGTGGTTAATTGTAGCAATTAGCAAGTAAATAGGTTATAGTATTTATTGAATGAATCTTGAAATTTTTCCGGGTCTATTTCAGCTTTCAATTAGGCATTACGGGCATAAGTTGGATTTATTGACATTTATTTAATATTTTATGTAATTAATTAATTAATTAATTATTTATTTATTTTTCGGAAATTAGACCGGGATAGTCGGTGACCGGAATTTCGTGCTGATTGCAGTGGTACTCTCTGTTTATTTATTTGAGTACCTGATTGTGCAAATTGAGTGAAATTGTGTTGGTGGGTATTTTATTCCAAAAATGGATAAATTTGGTAATTAATTGGAGAATTACCGGGCGTCGGTCTATAGCGCCAAAAATCTATTTTGGGACTGTTGAAAATAGTAGGAGGTTCAAAAGTGAAAACCTTGTATTTTGGCTAAGGCCGGCCTTGTACCCACACACGTGTATTTTATTGGGTGTGATAAAAATGACAAATTGTTTGTACAATCAAAATAATATACACTACCGGCTCGATGACTCTATATGTCGACTTGGAGAAAAAACGGTATGCAATATCGACTTGGTGACTCTATATGTCATCTTGGAGAAATGACGATATTTATATAATACCGGCTCGGTGACTCTATATGTCATCTTAGAGAAAGAACGGTATGTAATATCAGCTCGGTGACTCTATATGTCATCTTGGAGAATGGACGTTATGTTTTATATGCTCGGTGACTCTATATGTCATTTCGGAGAATGAATATTATAATATTCTAGCTCGGTAACTCGATATGTTATCTTGGAGAATGAATAGTATATTATAGTGACTCGGTGACTTAGTGTGTCATCTTGGAGAATGAATATGATAATGTACTGGTTTGGTAACTCGATAGGTTATCTTGGAGAATGGATAGTATTGAATGGAATGATCGGGAAATGGTCTGATTGACATGTAATTGATTATGTCGATTGATCGATGTTTCGATCTGTGGTGATTGATTGGGTGCCTATTCAAACTGTGTTGACTTACAGGTGGAATCTGAGGCCAAGGTAAGTCCTCTGACCCGTGTTGTGCATAGGCAGCCCTTATGGCATATTGGCTTCCTAATCGAGTCTTAAGGAGTAGAACTCGTTGAGATATAGTCTCACTGGTTATTGTATAACTATTTTCAGGTCCTTAGATGGTGTTGGTGGAGGACTGAAAACCCTAGAGTCTAGGAAGGTGGAGACCGAAGAATCGGCGAACGTATCCGACTAGTGGGTCATGAGACAGTTCCCTTTTGTTATTAAGTTGATATTTTGTAAAGAGCTTGATATGGTATATAAACCTGTTTGTTTATAAAAGGCCATTTGGTTGGAAAATTTGTAGTCCTACTTTTCTATCTCATTGATTTATTGTCTGAGGATTATTTATATGCTTCCGTATTCGTATCAAACTAAAAGGGTTGGCGATGCATCTTGGGACGTCGCTATTATATCGACCAGGTAAGAGATGGGTGTGTGTCCGAGGATCGGGGCATGACACTAATTAGATGATTAGTGTAACCAATTTCCTAAACCTAAAATCTCTAATTTGAGAATGGTGAAATGTTATCCTGCATTTCATTTGGCCCTTTATTGGCCTAGGATAGGTTAATGGCTGTTTCAAAATGCAAAAAAATATGGCTAATTAGAATGAACTGAGTCAACTAAATGTCACATATTGGTAAAAACTCACACATGACAACATGTTGTTAGACAAAATAGAAATGTAAAAGTTCAAAGACTACTCAATGGTATGGAATTACCTCAAGTTGGACATCAGTGAGACCGCTGGCCTCTAAGAATATGGGATATTTGGAGGCCCCGTCTAAATGCTTCATTAAACAAGATTCTTATTTGCATCTCCTGGATTCTCGGCAACCATGAGAGCAAAGCCACATGAGTCATCATGATAATTCCAAATAGCATATCATATAGCCGGGCCAATGAAACCACGGTGCCCCACACCATAGTGGACTGCAAAAATGGTCTAAGTACCAGGGCAATGGATATAAGGCCCCATCTTGTGGGGACAAATGCAAGGAGGCCCTTGACAAGGTCGAGGAATTTGAAATGAGTGAACTCCAGCAATACAATGATCACAAAAAGCACGACAACAATGACAAGAAGCTGTATGAGACGATAATATTTGTGTTCCTTGGTAGCATATTTATCGCAAGCATATGCCATGATCACATATATAGCAATGGCCACAACCATGTATATCCATGATAACAGGTATATAGCAACGCTAGTGTTACCCTGTGTTATACCCAACCGATATATGACACCATACTGAAAAAGGAAGAATCGAAGGTCTAAAATGATCTCCAAAAGCTTGCCCCCAACGTCCTGTCATCCTCAAATGGTCTTGTTCCTCATACCACCAGGTCTCCCAGCTCTAGTCCACCTTAGTAGACAACCCTCTACGATTCCATATCCATTTCATGAAATCATCGTAATCATACACGGTCTTCAGCCAATCAAAGCCTGAAGGGTTAAATATAAATGACGACATTATCCACGAGACGACTAGAAACCAGCTAGAGATGATCATGGGTATGTAAACGAATGTGTCCTTGGCCATGGGGCTCTGTGAGGCATGCAATACCATAATAGCCCCGAGCTCGATGCCCTTCACAAAGTGACTGCGAGCATACAGTCGATAGTTCTCAGTGAAGCTTTTGTGCTCCACCACGAAACCACGGCCAGTGGCTTGGTATTTTGCACGCCTGTGAAGAATAGTTCGACCAAAATATTGCATGCGAGTCCCCAAAGAGAATGTGTAGAAGAATGAGGCAAGCCGCAACTGCATTGTAATGAAGTCCCAAAGTGCTAGGAGGAATCCATGCTCAAGAGAGTTCTCTACAATCATTGGAAGAGCAGTCAAGAGGCCAAGTTGAATGGCAAATTGCTGGTTGAGAATAGCCCCGAGAGCTTCAACGTTGACACTATCATTCTTAGCTGTCGCTTCAATGCCACTAAGAGCAAGATACAGGCGGGCCCACAAAAATGTGCAAACGGTAGTAACCACTATCAATGAGTTGAAGTAGAACCCTATGGTTGTGTAGAAGATAGACATCATCCAGAAAAAGTTTAAGCGGTGACCCAGCCTATATATGTCTCTGCTCAGAACCTATTCACCATTGCCGCTAGCGACCTTGACCTCAAATGTAGATATCTGATTCAACCCAACATCCCTTCCCTTACCCACTTGAATATATTCGTGGTGTGTTACATTCCCCCCTCTCAATGTACAGTTGAAGCCGGCAAATATATCCTCACTGATGTTGATCACCTTGGAAGCCTTGCTTATCCCTCCGCAGGTTAAGAACCAAAACTTGTCGAAAACATCGGGGTGACCATAATGCATACGTACCTTCAAAGGGTTCACCAGAACACGCAGCCCCAAAGTCACGAAACTCATTTCCTGGGCAAAAATAAACCAAGCAAGAGAGGACACAGAGCTAGAGAAATCATTTTCTTGTACTCCTAAAATCGTCGGCCTCCTGATCCCATAATATTTATGTTAAAATTATTGATCCAATTTCTAGAAACTTCAAGATTGATATTAGTTAGAAAATACAAGAAAAATCCTTAAAAAAGAAAATCTAGCTTAGGTGGCAAAGAAAAGTGTAGAAGCACAAATGTAGAAGTCTCTAGAAGAAGAGTGGCTAAACTACAATCTAGAATTTCCTAGATGAAGCATACAAGGACATCATTCTATAGAAATCTAGAATGTTGTACTTAGTCGATGGAGCACCCTATAAATAGGAAAGAGGGGGGAGCGTAGCAAACCAACAAATGTAAGCAAGCTCCTCCCATTACCTTTGTACTATAATCAATAATAAAAAAGTTCTTTTTTGTTCCCTTGTACTTCTCTTCTAACACTCCCTTGCACACACATTAACACATGCTTTCGCAAAAACACCAACAGTGGTATCGATCATCGACACGTGTCCAATGATATTTAACATCAATATGTTTCGATCTAGAATGAAAAGATGAATTCTTATCAAGATGAATTGCGTTTTGATTATCACAAAATATCACATACCTCTTTTGCTTAAACCCAAGTTCTTCTAAGAACTTCTTCATCCATAGCATCTCTTTACTAGCTTTAGTCGCTGCAATAAATTCAGCTTCGGTTGTAGAAAGTACAACACACTGCAATCCTGACTTCCATGACACAGCTCCACCCGCAAAAGAAATTAAATAACCAGAAGTAGATTTACGAGTATCAATATCTTCTGCCGAGTCGGAATCTATGTATCCAACTAACTCAAGTTTCTCGGTCCCGAAACCGAGTTTCAGATTTGAAGTTCCCCGAAGATACCTCATAATCCACTTCATTGCATTCTAGTGCTCTCTGCTTGGATTTAACAAATAGCAACTAACAATGCCAACTGCGTGCACCAAGTCTGGGCGTGTACATACCATCACATACATTAAGCTTCCTACAGCTAAGGCATATGGAACACTTTCCATATCTTTCTTCTCTTTATTAGTCGTAGGACTTTGCTTCATATTTAACTTAAAGTGGGCAGTAAGAGAAGTACTAACCACTTTAGCCTTGTCCATGTAAAATTTCTGAAGGATCTTCTCAATATATTTCTCTTACGACAAAAACAACTTCTTAGCATCTCTGTCTCGGGTAATTCTAATGCCAAGAATTTGCTTTGCCGAGCCCAAGTCTTTCATGGCAAAAGACTTGCTCAATTGTTTCTTCAATAACTTAATTCTTGAAGCATTCCTGCCAACAATCAACATATCATCAACATAAAGCAAGAGAATAATAAAGTCATCATCAGAAAATTTTTGGACAAACACACAGTTATTTGAGGAAGTCTTCTTATAGCCCTGTTCTGTTATAACTGACGCAAACTTTTTGTACCACTGCCTCGGTGCTTGTTTTAGGCCATAGAGACTTTTCTTTAATTTGCACACATAATTCTCTTTCCCTTTCACTTTAAAACCCTCAGGTTGCTCCATCTATATCTCTTCCTCCAAGTCACCATGTAGGAAGGCTGTTTTGACATCCATTTGCTCAATTTCCAAATCTAGGGTAGCTGCCAAGCCTAGTACTACACGGATAGAAGACATTTTCACTATCGGAGAAAATATATCATCAAAATCAATACCCTTTCTCTGACTGAATCCCTTAACAGCCAATCTAGCTTTGTACAGTGGTTGTGAAGTATGTTTATCTTGCTTTAGCCTATATACCCACTTATTCTTCAAAGCTTTTTTACGTTTAGGTAACTTCACCAACTCAAAAGTATGATTATCATAAAGTGACTGCATCTCATCTCGCATAGCATCAAACCAATTGCTTTTGTACTCATCTTCTATTACTTCTGCATAACACTCTAGTTCACCTGCATTAGTCAATAATACATACTCATCTTCAGAATACTTGGTGGAAGGTTGTCGGTCTCTAACGGATCTCCAGATTGGAACATCTAATGGAACATCTAATGGAACATCTAATTGAGCCTCTAGTTCAGGAATAGTATTATCTGTTTCAACATGTTTAGGAACATGTGTGTTATTTGGAACATTGACTTCCTGTGGCTCTTCATCAACTTGTGTAGGAATATTTGTAAAAGGAACTGGATCCAAATCAATCAAATTATCATTAACCTGTGGTGCTGTAATCATCTCTGCTTTCTCAATATCCTCTATTGTTTGATCTTCCATAAACACAATGTCTCTGCTTCTTACAATTTTCTTTTCAATCGGATCATAAAATTTGTAGCCAAACATATCCTGTCCATAATCAATAAATATGCACTGTTGTGTTTTCACATCAATTTTAGACCTCTCATCTTTGAGAATATGCACAAATGCTTTGCACCCAAAGACACGCAAATAATCATAAGAAACATCTTTGCCTGTCCAAACTCTATTAGGAACATCGAACTCTAAAGGAACGCATGGAGTAAGATTTAATACATGCACAACTGTACTTAAAGCCTCACCCTAAAAGGATCCGGGTAGCTTTGATTGTGAAAGTAAGCATCTTACCCTTTCAACCAGTGTTCTATTCATTCTCTCAGTTAAGCCATTTAACTGAGGCGTCTTGGGAGGTGTCTTTTGATGTCGAATACCTTGTTGTCTGCAATATTCATCAAAAGGTCCAATATGCTCTCCCCCGTTATCAAAACTGATACATTTCAATTTCTTTCCAGTCTATTTCTCAACTGAAGCCCGAAATTGCTTAAAAGCATCTAATACTTGATCTTTAATTTTTAAGAAATGAATCCAAATTTTCCTTGAAAAATCATCTATGATGGTAACAAAATAAAGAGAGACACTAAGTGATTTTGTTTTCATAGGACCGCAAACATCACAATGCGCTAATATCCAATATACCTAACTTTCTTGAAGGAGGGGAGCTTTTAAATGCAACTCTGTTCAGTTTTCCTGCTAAACAGTGAGCACACTTTTTTAGTGCCGAACTTTTCAATTTTGAAAGGAGTTTCTTCTTGGCCAATATTGATAAACCCTTCTCACTGATGTGACTGAGTCTCTTATGCCATAACTCAGCTGTATCTTCGTTGTCTACTGCATTAATTTTGTCTGTGGATAACTTTGCTTGCATAATGTACAATGAAGGAATATTTTTCACCTCTAGCCACAACAAGAGAACCTTTGGTGAGCTTCCATTGACCATTATTGAAGGTGCTGCAATACCCCTCATCATCCAACTTGCCTGTAGAAATCAAATTCAAGTGGATATCAGGTATATGTTTAACATTATTCAATACCAACCTTGTGCCATTGCTAGTTTCTAGGCACACATCATCGAGCCTACAGTTTGAGCTAGCCCATTGTTTCCCATCTTTACAAATCTGAAGTTACCCGACCTGTATGATGTAAAGAAATCCCTACGAGATGTAGCATGAATAGATGCACCACTATCAATTACCCAACTGGTCTCATGAGATACAAAATTCACCAAATCACCATAAAAAATAATGAGAAAGTCTTCTTTAAGTGCAACAACATGATTGTCATCATTGTCATTATCACTTTTCTTCTCTTTACCTTTCTCCTTTTGTTTCTCCCTTTTTAACTGGCGACAAAACCTCTGAATATGTCCATTTTGATGACAATAATGGCACTCAACATTAACAAATTTATTATACTTACCTCTGCTTTTATCTCGACTTTTATCTCTATTTCTTGGATCTCGAGACTCACTTCTTCCCATTTTCTCAACAACCAAGGCATCAGAATGTGAAAAGGACGATCTTTGTGTCTTCCTTCTCATCTCTTCATTCAAAATACTACTCTTGACCAAATACATGGTAATCGTACCATTCGGGGTAGAATTAGATAAAGATGTTCGGAACGTCTCCCATGAGTCCGACAAAGTACCAAGCAACCATAGTACTTGTATCTCATTATCAAACTTGATTCCCATCGCAACCAGTTGATTTATAATTCCTTGAAAAGAATTTAAATGATCGGTCAAACGAGTACCATCTTGATATCTTAGAGCCATAATCTGTTTTATAAAAAAATAACTTATTATTCCCAGTCTTTCAAGCATATAACTGTTCGAGCTTATCCCATAAACTGCGTGCATGTGTTTCCTTAATAATATGGTTCAAAACATTATCATCCACCCACTGCCTGATATACCCACACACTTGACGATGAAATATACACCATTCAGCATCAGTTTTATTCTCCGGTTTCTCCTCAGCAAATACGGGCAAATAAAAATCTTTCACATATAAAAGGTCTTCCATCTTCCCTTTTCAAATATGATAATTCGAACAATTCAATATAACCATTCTACTCGTATTCATTTCCATTGTTTAAAACAAGGTAGAAAAATCAAGCAATAACCAAATGCTCTGATACCACTCTAATGGGAGAACGGTAACAATTCGAACAATATCGAATTAACGCAGTGGAATAAAATAATCTCCCCTCTTGTGTAAACCTAATAGGAACGATATAGTTGAGTAAAATAAATACCAAACACGCGAACACAAGACGATTTTTTACGTGGAAAACCTCTTCGATGTGAGGAGATTAAAAACCACGTGACCGGAGTCCACCCGAAAATCTTCACTATCAACAAAATTGGGTGAACAATGTTCTTCTCTAGCAAATACTAGAGACACATAGCAGCAAAGACCTGAAGAACATAATTCTTGGCGATACACATGAATTTCACAAGAGATCAATGATAAATCTGACCAAAAACGCAGGTTTTGATCAAATCCACAAAAAACCTGATGTAGGGAGCTTCAAACGAAAATCAAACCGTTCAGATTCGAGAAGATTGCGGCATGAACATGCTGACAAAATTTCAGCTCAATCGGACCACGAATCGGCTTCCGATGCCAGCTTGATGTAAATCAGACTTTGTCCTAACCCCCAGATTTTCTGCTTTCTCTTTTTCTTTTGTTACTACGTTTTTTTACGGCTACCACTTTTTGATAGTGAGAAACCCTATTTCTCCATATAACTTCTTATATGGGCTCAAGCTTTTTTTGGGCTTGCAACTCATTGGGTTTCCTCCACATAGGAATAAACCCAGCTAACACTAGGTGCTCTATCAAGCATCTGTGAAGCCGGCATGTGGACGGAAGGAGGACCATTCAAGTTGCCATTGGACCTGAGTGGATGATGAGAAGCGATTTTTTGTAGTCCCATCCTTATGTCCATCTCTGAAGCGTTGTCTAAATATGAAAGCATCTCAAGAGCCCTATAGTAGTACATCATCCCTCTCACGGTGTGGGACAATGTCCGACCCTTGTAAGATGCCTAGAGATGCAGCTCTGTTGCCTTAAAATTCCAAATATCTTCCACATTCTCCAAGCCATCTCTGCGCATCCTTTCCAAGAAGTTTGCCCACTCATCCTCGTAGACCTTCTGCAGATAAAACAGAGTTGAATTTCCATCCTCATTCTCTTTTCGAAGGCCGCCTCCTGCATACAAGACATCTTCGTCGTAATAGGGAGTCAATACAGTAAAAGCCACCATCTTTTCCACGCGAGGGGCGAGAGGCATGTTCATGAAGAGCGAATTGCTAAAGAAAGCAATGCGACGCCTAGCCTCGAGATTCAATGGGACATTGTGCATTGAGTCCCTAAATGTAAGAATTGTATGTACCCGGCGCAGATGTCTGTAGAAATCAGGATCCTCAGGAAGGGTCTAAGTTCATGAATCGTGGTGGCGACGCAGAAGCTAATGGAGTTCATGGAGGTTCGGGTCTGCGAGGCGCTTGGCCGCTTATGCAGTTCGTCCGTTGCCATCATCATCATGGTGGCGACGCAGAAGCTGCTTCTGAGAAAGTGAGGGTATTTCAGTTCGAGAGAGAGAGAGAATAATTGCATGCATGCTTGGAGCCCTCATGGTGGCCCATCCATTTCTTTTTATAAATATATTTTCTTTGCTCTTTCTTTGATTATTATTTGTCTTTCCGTGCGGTCGTAGCGGGCACGGCGAGGGCGGGTGAAGTCCACGCACCAATAGAATACGCGGGAAGTGGCGCCCTCCTGGGACCCGCTGTCGTGTATCATCGGGGAGTTGGGGAAGAGAAAAGGACGTTCTCGTGTAATCACCAATCCCGATTCGCCGGCGTTGCAGCTCGCCGCCTCCGCGTGACCTTATCAAGACCGTAAATTCTCGCGCAAAAAGACCAAAAAAAAAAAAAAAAAAAACCCAAAACCAACTGAAAATCATATCATGAAATCTTAGAGGTTCCAATCCCCACATTTTTAGGAGATTGGGTGAGGACAATTAACTTCAAATGTAAGTTTTGACTTCTATATCCTATATAGAGATTATACAAAAATCTAAAAGTAAGTTGAGAATTAAAGTAGGAACGATCAAATAAAAGTATTTGGGGAAATGGTAGAATGGGTTTACAATGAGAGCAATTTGGTCTTTCAACGATGGGGCTTTTTGTTTGGAGGTCTGTGTGCTACTTTTTCTTTTTTTTCTCTATAAATAAAATTAGAAGTCTGTAAGTAGTTAATGGGTTAGAGTAGGCGTGACGTATATTTGTGATGTTCCCGTAATCTAAAGTGAGGATGAGACTTCAAAGGCACTATGGGGCCATGAGTACACTATTCCAATGTATGTCAGCTCAATGCATATGAACCATTGAATCATATGAGTTTCACGTGAAATCCATCTGATCGACCAATTCTTTTGAGTTGGGCTCGCATGTATTAGGATCATGCTAGATAATTTTCCCAATTTGTAAGCCTCTCACAGTTTTGTTTGCAGTTTTAATTTTTATTTTTCATAGCTTATGGTAGTTCAACTTATTTAATGTGCTATATCTAGAAATTTTCAAAAACATATAATAACATGTACCATGCATGTGAATTTTTTCTCATAATTTCTCATAAGAGAACCTTTTTGTAATAAAACATAATTTGACAGAAAGCAACACAATTGCAAACGAGTAATGGAATTAACTATTTTAAATTTGTAATCTTAAGATGATTATAATTACGAACAAGTAATGGATTTTTCTTCTTGTTATTATTTTTATTTTTGCTAGTTCCTGATTTTACGTGGTTCACCTACTCACAATTTGTTCACAATTCTTCAATTGTCCAATCAATGTCTACCGAACCATCAAAGTCACATTATTCTATGCTCATAATATGGCCTTAAAAGAATGTGCAAATATGATTATTTGAAGCAATACGTAAAATGAGGATAGGAAGATGAGCAGGCTGTTAAGGAACATTATTAGAGAGAGAGAAGAACGTTATTTACAATTAAATTGACGAAAGACATTACTTATTTTCACATGCAATTGTTGTAATTTTAAAAGGACTTTAGGTATTCCTATTAATTAAAAATCAAAATACAAAACGTGAATATTCCCCTAAATAGTGATATTCGTGCGTCACCCGCAACATGCGGGTGCTAATTACTAATCTTGACATAATTATAATTCCAGCCAACGGAGCAGTGCTGCATGGCACTCGCGTTGTCTTTCCTTTTTCCCTCCATTTTCTTGGCTGAGCAAGCATTGGGCAACTGAGCTGGCTTATTGGACGTTACACAAAATAATCTTTTTCTGAATTAATAGTCTTTCCTTTTTCCTTCCATTTTCTTGGTTGAGCAGCTGAGCTGGCTTATTAGATGTTGCACAAAATAATCTTTTTCGGAATTAATAACAAAAATTCCGGATTATGTCCAATGTAATATAAATACCTTCAATTTTCTTTTACATCACTAAAAATCTTAAACTTATCCTTCATGACACATGAACATTTTTTGTCTCATAAAGATTCTAAAATTATATTAATATGATAAATATACCCAGATGAAAATGAAACAAAGGGTTCAGTTTTTTCATAACACAAAAGAAATTGATATAATTGTGTAATAATAAGTGTCATTGGAGGTTTTTTTTTTTTTTTTTTTTTTTGCGGTATTTATTTTTTCTATATTTGCGATGGAATAGTTTTTCTTTCCAATAATGATTACCGGGGGACAATTTTTCCAAAGAGCGGCAACGGATCCATCTGTCTACAGCAAACTGGAAAAGGGCGCCCATTTGGGGGGCCACTTCTGTTGTTTTTTAGCTCTCTTTTTTATTTTATTTTTTTATATTTTGAGAAAAATATTTTGGCCCCCCGGCCGGGTTTGACAGAATTTTTGCTTGGATTTATTCTCTCTAGGCCAGATTTGCAATATTTTCAATTAAGATCTAAGGTAAAGCCGACCGTCTTTTTAATTACGCCCTTGTCTTATTTATAATGTTAAGCCCCCGTGAAAAAGCCAACCTTTTTGCACACATTGCTGCCATGTCGCATTATTTTAGGAGGAGCAAAAGGTATATTGAGAAAAAGTGTGGAGTCGAGTTGAATCAAATCGAATCAAACCGTGCCTTACTTGAAAATTTCTATTAATGATTGGATTTGAATTGAGTCCATGAATTCTATTAGCCAGAGAAACCGGTACGTACTTTTAATTAATGCATTTAATTTTGTTTTTCTGAAGATTTTTTCAATGTCGTCTTGGACAAAAGGGTTGGAATGGGCTGCCAACCCACCAAAAATAAGACCTAGAAAATTCCCACCGATTTCACTAGATCGTTAGTGTAATTCGGTTGCTTGATTTGTGCCCATTTCATAGTCCAAAGAGAAGTTTTACATCCCATGAAAAATAGGGATTTGCAGCTATGAGGAATAAAATTGTTCCTACTACAATAAGCAGGAGGCGTTCAAATTAACTTCTCATTGATTTGATCTACTCTTTCTGCATACCTATCTAAACATATCTTGAGCTAAAACTGAGCTCACTATGGTCATTAATTTTCTCCTCTTTTCTTACCTTATATGTCGTTGAACAAAATCCATTTTAACACATACTTTAGAATGTGTCGCGAGCTATCATGAAAAATGTAAAACCCGAGTCAGTTTCACTTTATTTCCTATAAATTTCCAAAATTATACATCCAACGGCTCAGTCAACATGTGTAGTAAAATTGTCATAAGAGATTACTTCATTAATGCATACAATATAACCAATCCTCACTCGTACATGTTACATGCCCCCACAGGGTAGTATCGAAAAGAGAAGTATACATATATGTAATGCAAAAATTTAAGTACGTGCTAGGAGTTGATATTACTAGAGCCTAGGGTTTGAGTGCGAAGAGAGAGCGGAGGGAGCATAAGAGGAGGACCAGGTAAATCACTGCCGCGACAACGCCGGCGATGAGAGCGCCGGTGACCTGGTCGCAAAACTTGGGGACTTGCCCACAAATTGGTAACCAACCGGCATGGCTGTTCCCTTTCTTGCCCACCTGGCCTATTGCCACTGCAGCTGAAATGCTGGAGCTCAGGAGCATTGCAATGACCTAGGGATAGAGAGAGAGAGAGAAATCATATGCAGCAGAAAAGATTATCGTGAAATTAAAAAAGAACGAGAGCAAAATGCGCAAAATGATTGTTTGCGATCAACCAAAGCATAGACTCGACCACATCGCAAGTTCATGTGATCATCCCCATAAATGGATACCGCAAGCCTGATATAAACCTAGATCGTCTGAGGTAAGTAATTTATATCGTAAGATCTCAAAAGACCCACATCGAGATTTACCCAATCAAATGGTTTTCGATGGATTTAAGGTTCACATGAGCTGAACTTGTGCAGACATTTATCCATCCACAAAGTGGTGGAATCAGCTTATTACAGTGCAAAGTGAAGTGAAATGTCGGCCTTGTTTTGCTGGAAATTTAGCTATCTAGAACGATTCCGAGAGGCTACTCCGCAAAATGATAGGCATTTGATGATACTATCCAAGATGATGAAGAAATCATTTCGCTACTAAATTATGATTGGTTCTATCCATCACGTCAGTAACGAAATAAGTTTAGGAAATAGATATATATATATTTCTTTTCCTCAGATCCTAGGTGGAGACACATTTTCCGAAACCATTATCAATCAGACATATTGAAATCAATCTTAGTAACGATATTTAAATTACTTGACCTTGACCGTATTTTCCATGTAGACAAAAAATTGCCAAGTGCCAAGAAGTTAGAAACGTTCTAGTCTGCCTAAAAGATCGAGTTGCCTGCTTCAAACCTATAAGCCAGCAACCCCATGGGTCATGCGTTGCTTTTTGATCGAGAGAATCCATCGAAAGAACACACACCAAGAACTGAAAGAGCGTTCGGAGACTCACTTACCACATCCATCATCATCACAAATCGCCAGAACACCGGCTTGCAAGATAGCAGCAGAGAGACCAAGCTGTATCCGCCGGCAATGGCTTCTGCAATCACAAAGTACCTGCGCCACCGGAATCGAAATATGAACAAGAACCCCACCAAGAAACGAGTGAGAGAGAGAGGAAATGAAAGCTTTATGTACATGTGAAGGTTAAAGAGCTTACACGAATGCTGACGTGTTGCTGTACTTGGCATCGAAGCTCAGGTTGAGAACCTTGGCAGTCTCGTGGCTGGTGATCATGACCGCGATGGCTGCAGCCGTCGAGCCCACGGCTAGCAGCCTGAGCACTAGCGAAATCTTGGCCTTGGTCATGAAGTCTCTCGGCTTTCAGGCGGTGGCGATCAGACTGAAATGTGACCAAGCTACGGCGAGGCCTATACTTTGATGTCCGAACACCCGATCACTCTAGATTTGAGGGAGAGACAAGAGGAGGCGAAGCGTGTTCTCCCACTGGTAAGCAGATAATTCGTTTCGGAGGGCGGGCTTCGGACATCGATTTGGAAGAGCGATGTCTGGATTTTGGGAGTTGTTTATACATGCTGAAGTGCATACGTGCAGCTGTACTAGGTCAACTGCCCGATGCCTCTCGTCCGCCCGTTCGTCTCTGGAGGAGGCAGAGCGAGTGCGGCTTCGGCGCTCTCTCCAGCTGCAACGTTTTACTTTCCTCCAGCGTCTGGTTGAACTACCAATTTTTAGCATCTGCCGAGGCCTTTCGTCGCCCGCCGCGTGTGGTCGTGAGGCTCCAAAACTGAGGTGTCGTGGTCAGTGCTTTCTCTTCACTCGTGGCAGATCT
This sequence comes from Eucalyptus pauciflora, assembly GCA_007663325.1. Classification (NCBI taxonomy): domain Eukaryota; kingdom Viridiplantae; phylum Streptophyta; class Magnoliopsida; order Myrtales; family Myrtaceae; genus Eucalyptus; species Eucalyptus pauciflora. The sequence continues at coordinate 3,959,755 of VMYD01000291.1, read as the reverse complement.
CTGCTAAATGCTCTAAAATATTGAGGGAGGAGGACGAGAATAGTGGAAACTGGAAAGTCGGAATTCTATAAGTAGGTGACCGTACACGAAGATGCATGGTGCCAAGCAGGAAAATTTCTAAGTACACCTACCGCGGCTACGTACATCTTCATCGGATTTAACTAATGCTAGGGAAAGAATCCTAGAATCTTCATTTTTGGAGGTACAGATTTGAATTTCTACACCAATTAAGGGTGGAATGGTGCAAACGATCCATGATCCATGAACTTCAGCTTAATACTTAATATAATTCATAAATTCTATATTTTTTTTTATTGTGATCCTTGAATTTCCTAAACTTTTAATTTGTTTAATATGGTATATGAATTTTTGGTATATATTCAATTTAGTTCCTAAATTATATGAAAATGTTCAACATTATCCTTTCACTCATTCGAATTCAGTCATCCGACGGGAAGTCCTTATTTGAGGCATTTCTTGAAAATGACCCGAGTCTTCTTCAACACATTGAAAGTTTTGTTGTCTTGCATTTCCGCGAACATGCATAAAGCGACTCCGAAATGCAATTCTCATTAGAAAGGAATAAATTACCAGTTTTTTTCTTTTTCAAGGACTCGTCAAGTCCAGCAATCTTATCAGCCCAACATAACTGAATATATCATTACACAGTTATGAACATTTTATTGAGAAAAAATCGGAGGGAGCTCAATCATGGTTCATCGAGGATCTGCATAGGTTACAAGTTAGTTTATCAGGGAAATATCCAGTTTTTCGGGTAGTCTCTCAAGTTGCATAACCACGTCACTATTTGCATTTTCATTATATTATTAAGGTAATAATATATGTACTTTTTGCCTATAAAAAATTCTATGCTTTACCCTACAATATTTTCCTTTACGCTCTAGAAATCTGCAGTGCAGATGAAGAAGCATGAGTCAAAGTAAATATAGCTGGCAGTAATCCGCATTTACCATCTCGAAAGATAGCCTGCAGATGAGAAGTTTTCACACTACATATCATGGTTGCATCAGATAAAGTCATCTCTAAACGAAAACATATCACCACGGTCGACCTCATTCAACATAATAATCACAATAGTTTTCCTCACTTATATCGAATCAAGCTATGCAAAGGTCTTGTGAAAAATCGGCATTTTATCTTCCCTAATTATGACGGTTCATTTTAACTGAAAGTAATCCCAAGCTCTTTGTCAAGATAGTACATTTTCGGGGACATTACTTAATCGATAATCATGAAATTTCTAGTTCATTGTTGATCTAGCATGGTCTCCAGGGTCAAGCCACATGAAAATAATTTCCGATCTATTTGCTTTCACCTGTTTTTGTAGATGGTCTCTCTACGACGGAAGTTTATGGGCCAACTAGACGGTACCCGCCATAGAACGGGCCAATTAACGGGCCCATTTTTATAGCCGGACCATCTTTGTTAATTGGACCACCTCAATCCTTAAATTCCTCTCTAATCGAAGGGTTAAGCAGGTGGTCATCAACCCCATGGGTTGTCCTACGCTTTAAGAAAGCATGGTCTTGCCTTTTTGTGGAAACCCGATCAGGGTCACGGCACACGTTCGATTCTTCAGTCCGCCAAATGTGAAAACTTCGATGTTCGAGTCGATCATCCTGCTCAATGGCTCGTTCGTGCCTCACCTAATCTATGAAATTACTAGGAAATTTCGCAGGTCTGAGATTTATTCATGTATGTAAGCTTATGATAAAAACAAAATTAGAAGCCAACGCAAATGTGATTCTGAATGTTTCACGTTCCATCTATAAATTAAAGTTTTTTGTTAATTGTACGATGAGGACAAGGATTACACCATTGAAGGAGACCCACACGTATGAAAATGGAATTTCAGACGTGGGATCGGCGACAAAGATAAGAGGTCGGACTCCATGAAAGCTCATGGAAGTTGCGGAGATGCACCGCTTTCAGTTCTGGTCGGTCCAAAGATCATGTCAAATCGATACATGAGTCTCACGATGGTCCCTCCTCGTGCTCATGTCTTTCCTTTGAGTGAGTTGCAAGTCGAGAATACAATTCACAATTCTCCTTCTAGAGTTTGGAAATTTGCGAAAAGAATAAAGTTACACTGAACTCTTGGCCCTGGGAGTTTGTCCAGTCGACGGCGAGCGCCGACTTTTAGATGGCCAAGGGGGCTAGGTAACACCATGTCATCAAAGTCTCAAATGGTTGGGACAGGGTTGAGAAATTCAACAAGAGATTTCAAAGGGCACGATTGCATCATGATAAAGTCAAAAATTAATCATTTAATTAGTAACGATTTGCCTACTGATTTGCCTCGCGGACTACATATATACACGGACGATCGAGCTAGTCTAACAAAAAATAAATAAAAATCTCCTTGCCAAAAGTTCCGCCGGTTCTTGAAATAGCTTAATTCATCCGGAAACTTAAAAGGGTGTCCAAGGTTGTTCTTCGTAATCCCTCCTGCAAGAGATTATGGAAAAGATCAATGGAAGGTTGTGCTTTGATTTGGACAATTAAGGATATGAAAATGGTTGGAAGTTGGTCACCTAAGTGGGGTCGATTTTGGTAACCTGCAATGCTACAAAACCGGGCCATCTTTGTAAATTGGACCGGCTCAATCCTTAAAATTCCTCTCCAATCACTGCCTTAAAATGGTCGTCATCAACCCCATGGGTTGACCAAGGCTTCAAGAAAGCATGGTCTTGCCTTTTCGTGTGGAAGCCCGATCACCGTGGCGGCACAGGCTCGATTCTTCAGTCCACCGAATGCAAAAACTTCAATGTTCGAGTCGATCAATCTTGCTCATGGCTCGTGCCTCCCCTAATCCATGAAACTGACGAGATATTTCGCAGGTCCGAGATTTATTCATGTACACAAGCTCACGATAAAACAAAATTAAAAGCTGGTGCCAAAGAGATTTTGAGACCGAACCCTAATGATTAGCAAGAGCAACCGATTGTATCTAATAAAAAGCTTGAACAATTGACGTTCGTCCCTCCAGATTTAAAAATAGGTCGTTTGTTAGAGTGCGCATGATAAAATTTCTGAAACAGAAATTGATTTCTAGCTAAAAATTGAGAAGTTACAAATTTTAGCTTTTGATTTCTTCTTCAAATCTATTTCTGGAATAGAAATCTATTCCAGAAATGAAAAAATCAAATTGCGTTACCAAACGGATTTCTGTTCCAAATCTATTCCGGGGAATAGAGAAACAGAGAAATAGAGAAGTAGAAATTTTATCTTGCGTGCCCTTAATCTCCAAGCTTGTTGTGAGATAGGAGATAGAAGAAGGAATGAAACAGGAATGAAAGTGGAAGAACCGAAGGTTAACTCATTTTCGTTAACTGTACGATGAGTACTTGTACTACATTTGATTGTTTGAATTTTTAACTAGAATAGGACTAGAGAGGACAAGTTATGAAATCTAGAGGATTCTACTATATCCTATTAATTATTTGGTGATTACAATAATAAAATCGGATATATTCACATCACATCATATATATTGTTGGGGATAAACGGCACATCAATATAAATGAATAATAAATTTTATAAATGGAGATGGTAGAAATCTCTCACGATACTCTTGTCTACTTTATTTTTATCTACTTTTTTAATTTTATTTTCCTCTATTTTTTAATTTGTTTCTTTTTTATTTCTTTCTTCCCCTTCCATCATCTCTAATAAAATTTTATTAAATAGAAAACTGTACTAATATACCTAAAATACCAAAACACTTAAAATATGTAATAAATATATATTCATATATCAAATTTATATTATAAGATAAAATTAAATTCGAATATATAAATAAAAATAAGATTAAACTAAAAAACTAAATTTTTATTTTTTGTTATTTTGAATTTCTTATATTAGAATATAAATATTATTCATATTGATATATAATTTTAAATTTGTTAATTTAAGAAATTTTTTATTTGAGAAAAATAACTTTCCTTTTAGAGATATTATAAATCTTATTTACCTTTAACCCACCTTTCCATGTGAACATTTTATCGATCTATATTCCTCTTATATCCGATTTTGCCATATCTTCAGTAGGCATCAAACATAAGATAGGACAAATCTTATCTTATCCTGACCCCCAAAAGGTGGCCTAGGAGTACACCATTAAAGGAGACCACATGCAAGACGTGGGGACGACGAAGATAAGAGAGGTCGAACTGACTAAAAAAGTCATGGAAGTTGCAGAGATGCATCGCGTCCAGTTCTTGTAGGTCCAAAGAGCATGTGAAATCGAGACATGGAGGCGTACATGGGTCACACGATGGTCCCTCCTCGTGCTCGTGTCTTTCCTTTGAGCGAGTTGCCAGTCAAGAATTTAATTCACAAGTCCCCTTCCACAGTCTGGAAAATTTGTAAAAAGAGTAATGTTACACTGAACTCTTGGCCCTCGGAGTTTGTCCGCGATTTCGTCCAAGTCTCCAATGGTTGGGATAGAGCTGAGAAATTTAACAAGAGATTTCGAAGGGCACCATCGCACGAGTTATGAAAATCACGACGAATGCTTGACGTTTAGAGAAGAATTTGTCTTTTGGGGCCAAGTCATGGAGCGACTCTCCTAGGCTCTTTCAACGCGGGAATTCAATACTTTCGTCATGAAGTGAAAATTGACCATTTCATTATTGACGATTTATCTAGTAATCCACCTCCCGAATTACATATATACACAGATGATTAAGATAGTCGAACAAAAAAATTTTGCCCCTTGCCCAAAAGTTCCTCCGGTTCTTGATATAGCATAATTCATCCGGAAACTTAAAAGGGTGCCCACGGTTGTTCTTCGTAATCCCTCTTGCAAGAGATTATGGGAAAGACCGGTGGAAGGTTGTGCTTTGATTTGGACAACCGAGGACATGAAAATGGTTGGAAGTTGGTCACCAAAAGTGGGGTCGATTTTGGTAATCTGCAATGCTACAAAAGAAGAAATTCATCCTCATCACCGATCAACGTTCTAGAGAATACACATATATTTTATATTTTGTTAAAAATACGTTTGAGACACTCGATAAGTAATTAAAGGGGAAAGTATGGCAAGTTTTCAATGCACTGGCCAATCGTCGTGATAATATGCACGATCAATTTCATGAAAAAAATTAATGTTTCATCATTAAAAAATGTTTTGACTATTATTGATAGATGCTACCTTGGAATGATGACCTATTCATGCCATTTAAGGTCTAGGAAGAAGCCACTTTTCTATTGGGGACATTGAAATTCATTCTCTTCACCAATCAACATTCTAGAGGATACATATATTTTATATTTTGTTAAAAATATGTTTGAAACATGAATAAGTAATTTGAACAGGAATTAAAAATATGTTTGAAACATGAATAAGTAATTTGAACAGGAAAGTACAGCAAGTTTTCAATGCACCGACCGTTCTCATAACGTGCTCGATCAATTTCATGGAAAATCGAACATTTCATCATAAATGATGTTTGGCTATTATTGGTAGATAAGATTTTTTTTTTATACATATTTTTTGCCAAAAAATTCAAGATGCTACCTTGGAATGATGACCTATTATCACATTAGATGTGACTAACCCATCGGAGATTCCCAAAATGGAAGGGTCAGAGTTTTTGAATTCGTGCCATTTAAGGTCTAGGAAGAAGCCACTTTTCTATCGAGGACGTTGAAATTCATCCTCTTCACCAATCAACATTCTAGAGAATACATGTATTTTATATTTTGTTAAAAATATGTTTGAGACATGAATAAGTAATTTGAACAGAAAAGTATTGCAGTTTTCAATGCACCAATCGTGCTCATAACGTGCTCGATCAATTTCATGGAAAATCGAATATTTCATCATAAACGATGTTTGGCTATTATTGGTAGATAAGATTTTTTTTTTTTATACATATTTTTGCCAAAAAAGTCAAGGTGCTACCTTGGAATGATGACCTATTATCACATTAGATGTGACTAACCCATCGGAGATTCCCAAAATGGACGGGTCAGAGTTTTGAATTCGTGCCATTTAAGGTCCAGGAAGAAGCCACCTTTCTATGGAGGACGTTGAAATTCGTTCTCTTCACCAATCAACATTCTAGAGGATACATGTATTTTATATTTTGTTAAAAATATGTTTGAGACATGAATAAGTAATTTGAACAGAAAAGTACTGCAGTTTTCAATGCACCGATCGTGCTCATAACGTGCTCGATCAATTTAATGGAAAATCGAATATTTCATCATAAATGATTTTTGGCTATTATTGGTAGATAAGATTTTTTTTTTATACATATTTTTTGTCAAAAAAGTCAAGGTGCTACCTTGGAATGATGACCTATTATCACATTAGATGCGCCTAACCCATCGAAAGTTCCCAAAAAGGAAGGGTCAAAGTTTTTGAATTCGCGGCATTTAAGTTCTGGGAAGAAGCCGCTTCTCAGGGTTAAGCAACCGAAATTCTTACAATAATAGAAAAAATGGAGCCGGAATCCTCGGCTAGACCTCGCATGAAGTGAACGACTTTCTCGCCAAAATAGCTAGCAAAAACGTCCCAAATCAAATATTAGAAATTCGATCACACGATTCAAAATAATATAGAAAAATTCCAAATAGTACCATCATTTTTTCAAATAAGAGTTTAAGGTGGATATTATTTTAAATAAATACCCAAAGTGTCTTAAATTTCTCAAATAATAGCTTGAAATATATTTTGCTTCAAATAAGGGTCTAAAGTGGCCATATTAATCTTAGATATGGGTCTAAACTCAATATTTGGTGAAGGGCAATTCCATGTTTTAATTTTTTTTCCTTTTTTCTTTTTTTTTCTTTTTTTTCTTACCCAAAAAACTAAAAAAAATTAAAACTTTAAAAAGAAAAACACACACACAAAGGGGGAGAGCTCCCTCCCCCCTATGACCGCTGCCCTAGTGCCGATGTAGCGATGATGATGGCCGACGCTTGGATAGGGGCTACCGACCCTTGCTGACCAGAGGCAAGGGACCCTTATATTTTTGGAATTTTCCCCAAAAAATATTGTTGCTAAATCAATTGAAATATTTGAGGTACTCAATAATAATCTCTCTATGAATTGTATTATGATGGATGAATGTACAAAGGGAAATGCTTGGTGAAAAAGTTTTTTTATTTTTTAATTTCTATAATGTGATATGTTTTCTCAAATGTACAGTCTACTTTAAAATCACGTCGTTGATTTGACAAACTTTGAAATTGGAAATGGTTTTAATGTATGTTGCTAGTGGAAAAGTGCTTGTGATAACGAGTTAGATTGTCATGAAATTGTTAAGTCAAAAATACTCCTTTAAAATGAAATTTTTAAGAATATTTTGTACTATAGACGTTGATATTAATATATGTGCGGTGTTGTTTATAAAATGGTGGCAATAAATTTCTTGTTTACTTGCATTGTTTGTCAATTCTCAAATTTGCCTAACTCAGGCCTTAAATCAAACCAATTTAATCTTATTTGATCATTTAGTTGATACATCAAGAACCACGTAAGAGAGAGAAAATGTGGCGAGGGGTGGCTCTGTAAGAGTTTTTCTAATGTGTACTACATTAATTGATATTATAATTTACCGTTTTACGGTTACTGTTTTTACGGGGTTAGTTTAAGGTGAGATAAAATGTTTCTTAATTAATCTAATATGGGACCGGCTAATGTGGGCCAAGTTGAGTCTGACCCATAATGAGAGGGTCTGGTTGGAAACTCTATAAATAGTGCTAAAATCTCTCCTCTAACCCTAATTCTTACAAGTATCTTCACATAAGGAGCGTTTACCTAGCGCTAAAGGGTGAGGGGCCGTCTCATTAAGCTAATGATACGGAGGGCAATAGAGGAGAAGAACTTGTGCGTGGATCATCACTTTTCGCTTCCACATCAAGAACGATGGATTCCAAATCAGGTGTGTTAATATTTCCACTCAATCATCTGTGTTCTTGTTCTAGTTATGAAGATCTTGGGATTGCACATTTTGAATCCAACAAGCTCACCCTTTGGTGAGGGCATGATTATTGTTAAGTGTTGCGGGCCTCCCTGTAAGCATGAGTGGGTAAAAGACCTCGTCCCATGGTGGCACCATTACTCGCCACCCTCGCAATTGTAATGCAAAGGTCATGCAACCCTTGCTTGAACACCATGCGAATGTCGGGTGAGGGCAAGCAGACCCTCGCATGGCCACCTTGAAAGGGACCATTGTCCCTTTAATAACGATTGCCTAATCTCATTCAATTCATTTGAATTGACCGCGTCAAGAGTTGCGCATGACGGTCACATTTGTCACGATGGTCAATTCGCTATCCAATTTATCAAATTCATGAGTGTCTTTAATTTTTTTTTTCTAATTTTAGAAATTAGTCGGCATTGTATTTTTTGAATAAATTCTCTTTTTTTCATTTCGATTAGGACGAGTCAAATAATTTCGAAGGGAACGAAGAGTCAACAGGGACGGTTCCCGTGTGTTTCTACAGCAGCCACTCCTGTCGCTTTCTCGAAATTAAAAACGCCCCCATCACATATTGTCGCGCGTCGACCCCCTTCTAGAACCCCAGCAAAAAGGACGAGAATATTGCATTAGATATGACAATGATTATAACACCCCTTGATATCACCGAAATTCCATACGGACACATTCACTTAACATTGGATCTGAGCAGGTCCTTAAAAGGTTCAAGAGGAAAGAAAGAGGCGAAAGATCTGCTTAGGAGTTGGAGATCCCGTAATATCACTTCCGTATTCCCTAATAGACGAAGAATTAGGGGGTTTCACGATGGTGAAGATAGACACCACGTCAGACTAAAGTCTGGCTATCGCCAGATAGGTGAGTATAATAGCCTCCCAAGTCTGGGGTGAGTAAGGTTGGGTGAAGGGTCCACTCAAGACCAGAATGCCTTCGGCACTGCTACTAAACCAACAAGGTGGTTCTTGAATCTCCGGTTTAGTAACAATGCTTTCCTCGTACCACATCTTTCACAAATTGATGTATCCATGTTGTATTTATCTTGAATTATAATATATTTGGAATTTTTTGAAGGATAAATGTGACACAGATACACCGATTTAGAGTAAAGATGACATAAATATACCAATCTAGGATTTTTTTTTTGTGATATAAATGTTGCACGAGTGCGCTGATTTGAGAAAAATGTGACATAAGCATATCGATTTGAAAGTTTTTGTGATATATTTATAGGTATACTGGCTCAAGATGTTTTGTGATATTAGCTTAAATTTGATACATGTGTTGAAATGGATCTGGAATATTAAAATTAGTTGGTCTCATGTAGATTTTAGTTTTTGACAAAATTAACGGTTTAGACTCAGTACCTACCCATGCATGGCTGCATTGGTGGGGGCGTTCTCCTCTGGTATATCCGGACCAAGAGGTCAGGAGTTCGAACCCCCAAAATATGCTCCGTGATTTAAGTGGGGGCCCTAGCGGTAGGTTGCTCGGCCAGTCTCCCCCAAGGTATAGTCGATACTATGTTCCCGTAAGGTGAGTTAGGCCGGATCCTTGGCATAAAAAAAAAGGTTCAGACTCAGTCGAGTATACTTTTGAAGAGACAAAAACTGGAGGGGGTGTTTCAAATCTCCCGTGAAAAAGGTTAAGTTTCCTTTTCTTTTTCGTAATAATATACTTGAGTGGATCAGGGTTTACGAATCATACGCAAAATCTACCCAATTTCTACTGTTACGAGTTTGAAACTCAGACAGGGGGAGAGACATATCTCTTTCATGTAAGAACAAGGCACTCCGATTTCTTAGAGACATATCTAACACTCTTCAAATTTCATGAACCGATTAAGTTCGGGCCTTCGTGACTGGACAAGTTACTCTTAAGTTAGAGCAATCTGTATGCAGTGGGTGGGATTTGAACATAACCTCTAATCGCCAAGTTGCAAATCCCTCGATACCCCAAACTAACGGCACTGACCGAGATTTAAAATAGGCACCGATGCAAAACACTGAGTGATCACTCTTGTCCTCAAAGTTTAGTTCATATAATTCATGGCAAAAATGCTTGTAACATGGTTTACAATTTGCCGGTCATTACTAGTGATTTCACTTTTCTTCTTAACTATTAAGTCGCTATTGTTACTATATCAATTGACATATAATTTAAGAGCACTCGTTAACGAGATTTTTTTATATTTTTTTTCGTATTTTTTTGCCAAAAAGTCTAGGTTCTACTTGGAATGACGACCTATAATCACATTAGATGCGACTAACCCAACGAAAAGTTTTGAATTCGCGCCAATTTTTCTATCAATGACTTGGTCTACGTGGTAAAACTTCTAGATTGAACGAAATTCTTACAACCACAGAAAAGTGGAGCCGAAATCCTCGGCTAGACCTCGCATGAAGTAAACGACTTTCTCCCCAGATAGCTGGCAACATTGTTTCAAATTAAAATATTAAAAATTTGATTAGATAACTTAAAAAATAGGGCAAGTATCACAAAAAATCTCAAATTATATATATTGTAACAAAATATTCCAATTGTTTTTTTTTTTGCCACCAAAAATCCTAAACTTGACTACTGTAATACATATACCCTCAACTTTTTTTTTTGGTGTTATGAAAATATCAAAACTTATACTCGTGTGACATATATATATATATCCTTTATTTTAGTTTCATCCGAGGCATATTTGTTGTATCGAAATATAACTTTAGGACTTTTTATTAAACAAAAAAATTAGGTATTTATGTCACAATTGGCAAGTTTAGGGTTTTTAGAGACATAAAAAAAGTTTAGAGCATTTGTCGTACAATGAGCTTAGTAAGTGATTTTTTGTGGTATTAATCCTAAAAGATATTGTTACCATATCAATTGAAAAAGGAAAAAAATCCAAATAGGAGACTAAAGTGCTTTCATTTTCTCAAATAAGAGGTTAAAGTGAACTTTGTTTATAAGAGCTTGAAGTGCTTTTATTTTTTCAAATAGTCTGAAGTGGCTATAGTAATCTCAAATAAGAGCCTAACTTCGCTAGCAAAACGGCATTTTCGTCTTTTTTATTTTTTATTTTAAATATTTTTCTTTTTTAGTTTTTCCTTTTTCTTTTTGTTTCCCCTCTTCCCTTTGCTGGCCACGAGGGATGTTGCCGAACTCAATGAGGGCTAGGTTGCCTAACTTAGGATATAGTGAGGGTCTCCTAAGGGCGAGGGTTGCCCTCACTTGCCCAACCCCAATGAGGCGACCCTTGCCCTCACCTGATGCTGACATTGGGCGACCTTGTTTGAGGCTAGCAGAGGAGGTGCGGCAATGGCTAGGGGAGGAAGAGGAAAAAACCAAGAAAGTAAAAGAAATAAAAAGAAATAAAAAATGCTTAGATTTTTATTTATTTATTTATAGAAATACCCCTTCTTTGATGGCTGGAATAATCAGGCCAACCAAAAGTCCTTATTTGAGACAATTTGATTAATTTAGACCCTTATTTGAAACGATTGGCTACTTCGAGTTCTTATTTGAAATAATGTTTACTTCAAGCTCTTATTTGAGAAAATGAAAGCACTTCAGATCCTCATTTGAAAATTTCCCATTGAAATATTTGAGGTGTTTGATAATAATCGCTTTGTGAATTGTATTTTGATGATGAATGCCCAAAGAGAAATGCTTGGTGAAAAAGAATTATTTTCTTATGAGGCAATATATTTTCTCAAATGACTATCTACTTCGGAATCATGTTCTCAATTTTACAACTATGCAATGGAAATATTTTTAATGTATGTTGCTTATAGGACAATGCTTGTGATAAAAAGTTAGATTATCATGAAATTATTGAGTAAAAAAAAAATACTCCCTTAGAGCAAAATTTTAACAATATTCTATTTTTTGAGGTGTTGACTTTAATATATGTGCAGTGGTATTTATAAAATGGCGGTAATAAATTTCTTGTTTTACTTGCACTGTTTGTCAATTCTCAATTTTGCCTAACTTGGGCCTTAAATCAAACCAATTTAATCTTATTTGGTGACTTGGTTGATACATCAGCAACCACATAAGAGAGAGAAAGAGGTGGCGGTGACGGGGCTAACCCTTGGTGAGGGCAAGATCACTAGTAGGGGTTGTGCGCCACCCTGTGAGCAGGCGTGGGCAAAAGACCTTGTAGGCTTATATATACCATGGCAGCACCAAAGCAAAACAACGAGTAATCACTCTTGTTTTTGAAGTTTGGTTCATAAAATTCTCGTACAAATGCTAGTAACATGGTTTACAATTTGCCGGTGACTACTAGTGATTGCACTTTTCTCCTTAACTACTTTGTAGCTATTATTACTAATATCAATTGAAAATAGTTTAAGAGCACTCGTTAACAAGATATATATATATACCGAAAAGTCTTGATGCTACTTGGAACGATGACCTATTATCACATTCGATGCGACTAACCCATCAAAAAGTTTTGAAGTCGTGCCAATTTTTCTATCAATGACTTGGTATACATGGTAAAAATTCTAGATTGAACAATTAAAATTCTTACAACCATAGAAAAATGGAGCCGAAATCCACGGCCAGACCTCGCATGAAGTGAACGACTTTCTCCCCAAATCGCTGGCAACATTGTTCCAAATTAAAATATTAAAAATTTGATGACATGACTTAAAAAAGAGGGGCAAGTACAAAAAAAAATCTCAAATTACATCGATTGTGGCAAAATACTCGGATGTTTTGTAATCAAAACTCTAAACTTGACAACCGTAACACAATACCCTCAACTTTTTTTTTTTTTTTTTGTATTATGAAAAAATCAAAATTTATACATGTGTAACATATATACCATTTATTTTAGTTTCATCCAAGGCATATTTCTTATATCGATATAAGTTTGGGATTCAAACAAAAAAAAAAAGTTTGAGTATTTGTATCACAATGGACAAATTTAGGGTTTTTACTTACAATGAGCTTAGTATGTGATTTTTTGTGGTATTAACCCTAAAAGATATTGTTACCATATCAATTAAAATAGGGAAAATTTCAAATAGAGATTTGGAGTGCTCTCATTTTCTCAAATAAGGGTATAAAGTGGACTTTGTTTCAAATAAAAATTTGAAGTGCTTTCATTTTCTTAAATAATGGCCTGAAGTGGCTATATTAGTTTCAAATAAGACTCTAACCTTACTGGCCAAATGCCATTTTCGTCCTTTCTATTTTTTAAATTTTTTAAATTTTCCTTTTTTTTTTTTTCTTTTTTTTCCCCTCTTCTGCTCGTCAGCCCTGGCGGAGGTCATCGGACTCGGGCGAGGGCTAGGTTGCCCAACTCATGATGTGGTGAGGGTCTAGCAAGGGTGAGGTTCCCTTTGCCAGCCTAGCCTCGACGAGGTGAACCTTGCCCTCACCCGACACTAGCGTGGGGCGGCCTTGTTTGAGGTTGGCAACCTCATCGGCCATTGACAAGGCATGGCGATGCCCGAGAGAAGGAAGAGGAAAAAAGAGAAGAAGAAAAGAAAAAAATATATGCTTAGAATTTTTTTGACTGAAATACCCCTTCTTCGATTGTCGGAGTAGTCATCAGCCAATCAAAAGTCGTTATTTGAAATAATATTCACTTTAAGTCTTTATTTGAGAAAATCAAAGCACTTTAAACCATTATTTGAAATTTCCCCATTAAAATATTTGAGGTGTTCAATAATAATCTCTTTGTGAATTGTATTATGATGCATGAATGCACAAAGGGAAATGCTTGGTGACAAGGATTTTTATTTTTATTTTTGATTTTTTATGAAGTGATATGTTTTCTCAATTGTACAACCTACTTTAAAATCATGTTGCTGAGTTTACAAACTTTGCAATTAGAAATGTTTTTAGTGTATGTTGCTAATGGGAAAGTCTGCGATAACAAATGAGATTGTCATGAAATTATTGAGTCAAAAGTACTCCTTTAGAACGAAATTTTAAGAATATTATGTACTTTAAATGTACTTTAAATGTTGACTTTAATAAATATCCAGTGGTGTACATAAATTGATGGTAATAGGTCTCTTGTTTTACTTGCACCGTTTGTCAATTCTCAAATGTGCCTAATTTGGGCCTTAAATCAAACCAATTTAGTCTTATTTGGTCATTTGACTAATACATTAGCAATAACATAAGAGAGAAAAGGGTGGCGGTGGCGGGGCTACCCCTCAACAAGGACATGATCACTAGTATGTGTTGTGGGCCACCCCATGAGTAGGCGTGGGCAAAAGACCTCATAGGCTCATACCATGGTGGCACCACTGCTCGACACCACCAATAGAAAGTCTCGAGGCACTCGCGGCTGCAAGGCAAAGGTTAGGCAATCCTTATTTAGGCCTCGCCTCGTTTGGTTTAGCATTCCCAATGGGCTTTTAGCCCCGAAAGCCCATTGGGAAAAAAATTAGGCATTTGATTCAGCATAGGCCCCGTTTGGTTCAGCATTTCCAAAGGGCTTTCAGGCTCGAAAACCTTTTGGGAAAAATTTTAGGCGTTTGGTTTAGCATTTGGAGGTGTCATTAGCCAAATGCTAGCATTTGGAATGCTGTGGAATGATGAAAGACCAAAGCAGGTCCGAACCTGCTTTGGGCTTTCAGCATTTTCGGAATGCTACTATAAGCTTTAATGAGTTTTTTTTTTCTTTCCAATATTGCCCTTATTGATAGTCATTAATTCCCCTTTTGCCCTCAAAAACATTGTTCATCTTCTTCCTTGGACTTCCACTGGGAAACTGCCGGTGCTCAGCCGACGGGCAACACTCAGCCGCGGGCGGCTAGATCTGGCCGCCAGGAAGCCTCGCCTAAGGTCGCGCGACCTCAGGTGAGGCGGCCTAAGGTCGGGCAACCTTGAGCGCCGCCTGGGTCGCGCGACCCAGGCGCCGCCGCGTGGGCCGCTCGACCTCAGGCAACGCTGCCTGAGGTCACACGGCCTCAGGCGGTGTCGCCTGAGGGTTGCGCGATCGAGTCGCGTGGCCTCAGGCGTGACCTAAGCGGCATCGCCTGAGGTTGTGCGGCGTAGGCGGCACCGTTTGAGGTCGAGCGGCCCAGGCGATGTTGCTTGGGAGGTCACGCGGCCACCTCCGCCCACCACCAGCCGCCACCTCCCCACCACCGCCGAGCTACTCTGGCCACCATTTTCCCCTCCACGCAGCTACTGCATCTCCCCCTCCCTTTTCTTTTATTTTCTTATTTTCTTTTTTCTTTTTTCTTTTCACTTGAAAGGGGTTTTGCAAAATATACACAAAAGTGAGTTTCTAAACACACTAGCATTCACAAAATGCTCATTCAGTCAAAGATACTTGGAGAAATGGTTGAACCAAACAGGTCCTTAGAGGTATCTTTGGCCAAATGCTAGCATTTGGAATACTGAAAGCTCAAAGTAGGTCCGGACCTACTTTGCGCTTTTAGCATTTTCAGAATGCTACTATGAGATTTAATGATTTTTTTTCTTTCTAATATTGCTCTTACTAATAATCATGTTTTCCCCTTTTAACCTTGAAAATACTATTCATCGTCTTCTTTAAGGAACTTGCTGCTCCACTGCGACGCAGCCTCCGGGCACCGCCACCGCCAGCCGCTACTCCACAATTTTCCCCTGCAACTACTTCTCCTCCTCCCTTTTCTTTTCTTTTCTTTTCATTTTTCTTTTCACCTTGAAGTAATTTTGCAAAACATACACAAAAAATTGAGTTTTCAAACAAACTTGTATTCACAAAATGCCCATTCACTTAAAGATACTTGGGGAAATGCAAAGCTATTTCCCCAAAGTTGAACCAAATGGGCCCCCAACCAACACATGAATGCCAAGCAAGGGCAAGCAGGCCTTCACGTGGCCACTACAAGAGGACATAACGATCGTGCAATCTCATCCAATTCATTTAGTGAACTAACCGTGCCAAAAGCTGTGATGGATGCACGTCATATTCATTGTGACGGTCAGTTCGTAATCCGATTCATCAAAATTAATGTGCCGTAACCGTGCCAAAAGCTGTGATGGATGCACGTCATATTCATTGTGACGGTCAGTTCGTAATCCGATTCATCAAAATTAATGTGCCGTAACCGTGCCAAAAGCTGTGATGGATGCACATCATATTCATTGTGACGGTCAGTTCGTAATCCGATTCATCAAAATTAATGTGCCGTCTCTAACTCCTTTCCTGACTAAAGAAAGGTAGTGATCTTTCTTCTAGAAAGTGGCATCGTATTTTCTGAATAAATAACCGAATTCTTTATCGCCAAGACACAGTACCCCCTGATTGGGAACCGTTGTCGTTTCTTCTAGAAAGTGGCATCGTATTTTCTGAATAAATAACCGAATTCTTCTCCTTCTTCTTTTTCCATTTCGACGAGGACGCGTCAATAATCTCGAAGGGGACGAATGGTCAACAGGGACAGAAGACGATTCCTGTGTGTTTCTACAGCAGCCGCTCGTGTCGCTTTCTCGTAATTAAAAGCGCCCCATGGCGCATCGTCACGTGTCGACCCCCTTCTAGAACCCGGCAACATCGACGCGAATGATGGCATTTGATGTGACAATCCGGATGGATGCATGTGCGGACTTTATATCCCGTGGAACGAGGTGTCCCATGCGCGTTTGACGTGGGCGTCCACGAGCATAGATCTTGTAACCCACTTTCATATGGTCGAGCCGTGCCGCATTTATTTTGAACTAAATTAAGATTATATCCAAAAATTATTTGTTATCCAATGTATCGGTTGAATTTTTTTTTTTTATGACCCTGAAACCCCGTACAACCAATAGTCGGCCGAGCAAATCCGGAATAACACTAGCGGAGGACCACCACTACAGCATCACACTTAAGACCTCAAGCGTCTACGCTGGGTTTCGAACCCTTCCGTCATGGGCAAACTTCACGAAGGTTTTTATCCAGCGCAGCCACCACAAGCGGTGGTATGTATCGGTTGAAGTTGATTGCTTGAGTTTTTGTTATTTGAATTGCGGTAAATTTGAAATTTCTTGGATGGAAAATGAGGGACGGATACATCAATTTAGAGTAAATTTGTCATGAAGGTCCCACTTTGAAATTTTTTGTGATATAAATGTTGCACAGGTTCATTGATTTGGGGTAAATGTGATTCATTGTCTAGATTTTATGTGGGTGTCATCGAATTTAATGATTTGGATTCAATTTAATATATATACAGAGAGAGAGAAGAGAGAGAGAGAGAGTAGGTTCCGATTCAATGGTGCTTCTAGATGGACAACAATGGGAATAAAAAAAATTTGCTCTCTTCCGAATTTTCTTGCCAAAAAGTTAAAGTTTCCTTTTCTTTTTCCTAAAAATCATGAACCGTTTAAGTTCGGGCCTTCATGGTTTGTACAAGTAACCTTCAATTTAGAGTAATCTACATGCGGTAGATGGGATTTGAATATAGCCTCTGCAGAGTTAAAACAGACACTGAAGCAAAACCACAGTAATAAATCTTGTCCTAAAAGCTTGGCTTGTAACATGGTTCACAATTCGCTGGCGATCACTAGTGAATTTCACTTTCCTCCTTTAGTATTTCGCGGCTATTGTTTTGGTAGCGTGTGAATTTTTCTCCTTTAAACAAATCTTGCGCGCATGCATGCATGTCTCCCTCACCTCATTCATGTGTTTTTTTTTTTAAATAATTAACGTTATTTTATCGGACAATTCAAGGGGCAACTTGATTTTTCCTATGAGATCGAATAATCTATGTTGCTTACCTCAAGCAGAGCATACCCTAGACAGAATCCGCACGGTTCCGGCGTAACTTGCTCCCCCTTCTAGAATGGCATGTCCTTCGAAAGTTGAAAACCAATAAACGATAAAAAAAAAAAATAAAAAATAAATAAAAAAGTCTAACCGGGAGAGAAGAAATTAGAGGTAAAATTGGAATTTAATAATAGCAAATTACTCCCAAATTCTTCAGTAGTAGGAGAGGAGGGAGGTCGCCCCACGTCACCGCTCTTTTCTCAATGGTGAGTGTTGCTTTCGCGTATCTAGGGTTTGGTGGGATAATGACGGGGAGTCCTCTAATTTTGTAATGGTGTGCAAGATATTGCGAGCACAATTTATCATTCTTGAATGTTGGTTCGAGTGACAATCATGTGACGGATTACCGGTCAATCCATAAATTGTAGCACCAACATTCGAGAGTGGTCAGTCCATACGTTGGTTCGAGCGACTATTATGCGGTGGATACTTGAATGTTAGGTTTTCGAAAGTTGAAGCCAAGAAACGATGAAAAGTCCAACCGGGAGAGAAGATTTTTGAGGTAAAATTGGGAATTAAAATAATAGCAAATTGCTCCCCAAATTCGCCACACGTCACCGCTCTTTTCTCAATGGTGAGTGTTGGTTTCGTGCATCTGGGGTTCAGTGGATTAATGACTATTAAGTATTCTAATTTTATAATGGTGTACAAGAAATATATTGCAAATATAATCTATATGTCGATATTTAAATATCGGTTCGAGAGACTATGATGTGCCAGATCAACGGCCGGTCCATAGGTTGGAGACCAATGAGAAATATATTCTTTTATGTCTAAGGTGCGAAGGAGTGCGTAAAGCATGCAAGAGGCACTTTATTTTCTTCGATTCGATTGATCATCAGTAGGACGTCAGCCATATATTTTTTTCCATTTTTGTTTAAGTTTTTTCCTTTTCTTTCGAAGTGTCTAAAAAAGTAGACCATGAAAATGCTTTAATCAGCCGATGATGGCAAGCTATTCTTTGAGACTAACAATGCTACTTCAGAATTTTACCAAAAAAGAAAAACAATGCTTGTAGGATTTACTTACCGGCTGCCGGCTGTACGGGGTCCCCAGGTCACAAAAAAAATAATAATAATGCTACTTCAAGGTTCGCGCCTTACCCCCTCATCCGGGAGGGGAGGGGTTCGAAACTCCACGCTCCCATTGAGTGACTTAAGTGGAGTGCCGTGGGAAGTGGGCCCCCGTGCTAATGCTCCCCATGGTTTGCGTCGTCGACCGCCGGCTGTACGGTGGTTCCAGGATCATAAAAAAAAAAAAACAATACTGCTTCAGGTTCTTATTTGAGAAAATGAGAGTACTTTAAGTCCTTATTTAGAATTCCTCTACTCCTCCTTCCCCTCCTTTTTATACATGCTTATAAGTGCAAAAATAAGGCTATGACATTTAAAGGATTTTGGCCCACACGAGAAACAACTTGCCCCCAAATTAAAAGGGCTTGTGAGAGTATAAAAAAATTCCTTTTCTATTAAATACCCTTCAAAATTCGACTTTAATTAATTTTAAATTTTAGATATTCCGCTTATGTTTCTCTTGTCAAGAATACGATATCGCATGTTTGTCCACATTTAAAGGACTAATTATTATCCATTCTAATGAAATATTATTTTTAAACCCTTAAAAAGAAAAGAAGAAAATTCTAGATATGTCTTCTTGTCAATATTTTTGAAAAGTCTTTAGTTATATTCTAAGTAGCACCGATACTGACACACGACACGACACGCTGACACGGCGTTTATAAAAAAATAGAGAATTATAACACGTTGGGATACGTTGTATATCAAAAATATATTTTTATATATACATAATATATTATCATTTTTATGATTATTTCAATCAAATTAATTTGAATCAAATTCATAAATAAATAAATAAATAACGTAGAATGAATCTACACTAAAAATATTAATTCGCCATTTATAATATCATTCATTATTTTAATTTGACAAATTCAACTCCGTTTTAATAATTCATAAAATTTGGAGAAAAAACAAGTGATTCATATTCTGAACTTGTATGTTAGATATGTTGGAAAAAAAAAAAAGAAACTTAAGGTGAATTGTGTATTACAGGAAGTGGGAGTTAGAAGAGAAGAAATGACTATATTTTTCTTTTTTCTCCATTTATTAGTTTTATTATTGCGTTTTATTTTTTCACATATATATTGATCTCTAATTTATTTATTGAATTTTTAAAATTGAACTCGATATCGAAAACTCATATGTTAATATTCCGACTCGAGTGTCGAGAAAGTTGACTAGATGTCGGATTTTCCGACACATATTGATTGAATATTGGAGAGTGTCTGAGAGTGTCGGACACGTGTCAAAGTATCTGACACGACACGAAAGCTCTTGAAGAGTGTCGATGCTTCATAGATTGTATTCATCGTTGAATAATAGTAATAATTTCAGACGAAAAGAACGAAAAAGAAATGAAAGCACGGGTTCAATCCATGCTTCATTTCGTGGGAGGAAAAGTCAAGACACTAACTCCTATAGCCTCCCCACTTTCAAAGGCAAATTAAATCGCACGAATTCTAGTCATTTGATTAAACTCACCCACTTAATGTGTCGGATACACATTGAGATCGATTTTCAAATGTCTCCCCACTTTCAAAAGCAAATTAAATTGCACGAATTCTAGTCATTTGACTTAAACTCGCCCACTTAACGTGTCGGGTACACATTGAGATCGATTTTCAAATGTTCAGATGACGAAAATCTAATCGACTTACAGAGAATGTTTTTCTTGAATTGAAAACAACAAGTTTAAATACATGGAAAACGACTGCATTTTTTAGCAAGAAATAAATTATTTTTTAAAATTAAAGTAAGGGTTAATACCCTGAAAAATCCCAAACTGGTACACCTATGACAAATTTATTATAAACTATTTTTTTTACCACAAAAAACTCCAAATTTGTATATTTTTGATAAATTTACCCCAAACTGGTACACTTGTGACAAATTTACCATATGTTAGTTTTCGTTAAATTTTAATTAAGTTAAATGATACGTGACAGTTGACTGATATACCAATTTGAGATTTTACACTCTGTTTGTCGCAGTTTACAATTTTTGTGATTTTTTTTGTGCTATTAATCCAATTTAGCGGAGAGTATAATTGTCACAAATTTACCAATTTGGGGTTTTATGTGGTCGAATAAATTAGTTTTGGGTAAATTTGTCATAAATGTACAAGTTTAAGGTTTTTTATGGTCAGTCGGTGTAAATTTGTCACAGATGTACCAGTTTAGAGTTTTTTATGGTAAAAAAAATAATTTGAGGTAAATTTGTCATAGATGTATCAGTTCAGGGGTTTTCAGCGTGTTAACCTTTAAAGTAACAATGTTTTTTAAAATTGATTTCCTTCTAACAAAGAGGAAATCAGTTTTCTTAAACCACCAAGTAAACAAAAACTTTTCATTAAAGATAATTTCCCTTGACTATAAATTTTTCAGGTAAATCAAGCGCGCCCTAATTACGATTGATTTTGCATATACGTACACTCATACAATACACTATTCAGACCGTAAATGTTGCCCCACGGCGGTGCCACGTCGGCAACCGGGCTCACGCCGGAAGGCTCGTTCGTAACGATGAGCCTGTGCATGCGCCGGACGATGTGAAACCCGTCCCGTCTCGGCCGTCGGATGTCGCGATCGCTCCTACAGGAGCCCGCGCGATCCGACGGCCGAGATGAAGCGGGCGGCTCCCAGCACGCGCGCGCATGCGAGACACGCCCGCGCGTGAACTATTCTCCTACACAATAACGTGGATACTACTACCATAATAATATTTTTAAAAAATAAATAAATAAATAAAGGCAAAAATCCTTTTCTATAAAAATCTCTCCACGACAATCAAGCTCCTCCATTCCTCTCTCTCTCTCTCTCTCTCTTCTTTCTCTCTCTTCTGCGTGCGCGATCGCCATTGAAGAAGCTCCGCGCGAGACCTCGGGAAGCGAAGGAGGAAACCCCGCCGCGCCCCCGCGCCCGCCGCCGCCTCCGCTTTCCGGTAGGTCTCTCCTCCTCCTCCTCCGGCCGGTGAATTCTGGTCTTCGCCTTCGGTTCCGCGCTCCCGTCGCGTCCGAACGCTAGCAACCGCTCGTTAGTCTCGATTCGGAGTCTCGGATCTAGCGCTTGTTGAATCTCTCTCTCTCTCTCTCTCTCTCTGTGTTTGCCGCTTTCGATTTTAGAAATGTGAGGAGCTCGCCGTTGTTCTAGAAGTCTCGCGTCCGTCGGGTGATCTTCCGGTGGCTACGGGTTGGTTGCCGTTGGCTTCGAATTGGATGTCGTGGTGTCGTGTAATTAGGGAATTCGTGTTTGCGGTTGCTGCGTTTTGAATCGATTCGGGAGCTGATTGTCGCGTTCGCTCGGTGGATTCCGTCGAGCGATCGCGTTCTCCGTTTTGGTTGTCTTTCCTTTGATGTAGCGATGGGGTTGGGGTTGTTCTGTGCAATCCGCGCTGCATTGCGCCGGGCTAGTGGCGCAGAAACTTTGGAAGGCAAAGCGTCGTGCTTTTTGCTCAAGTTGAAACTTGGGATGGGCTTGTTTCAGGTTTTCTAGTGGGGAATTGGGGGTTTTCTGGTGTTGTCCAGTGTCTTGATCATGGCGATTCTTCTGTGTAGAGCTGGGCGATTGCTTCTTTCTCGGCTGATGGTGTTGTTTCTCTATGCGAATAAAATATAGTTAAGAGGTGGCACGTTTGCATAGGTGACTGTTGAGATGGAGGCCGAGGAAAAGTGAACTTTTTTCTAAATTTCCTTGAAGAGTTGGCCAGCGGATTCAATTTTAATGCTTTTCTTTTGCATCTTTCTTCCATGTCCACAGTTCAGGCGGATCAGGAAGAATGATGGACTGATCTGTTTGTTTTCACAGCTAGCTATTCTTGTAATTGCGGGGCATAACATTTCTACTTTCAGAAGACATGTGATTGATCGGCATCTAGTAATTTTAGCTGAACAATTTTTCTTATGCACGAGTCAAATTTATATTGCCCAAAAAGATTAGGAACCAATTTGCGCTTCGGATTTATGCTCCTCTTCTTATTTATGGGGAGGGCTTGTTTTGTGCTTCGGATTTGCTGCTCCTACTGTTATTATCAAGGGGATGCAATTGCCTGACCTTCATTTTCTCTACAAGAGGACAGTGAGACAAACTTGTCAGTTCATTAGCTCTTTCAACCTAGAAGTTTGAAGTGGGCTTCTTGTGGATGAACGCGTTGTTTGTTTTCAACATCTCCTGTGTCTTGCATAATTGATTTGATTGCCATTTGGACGATTTGAAAGTGGAGATTGAGTCACATTTGGGTAAAAAGAGACATAGAAAAGATAGCAACAATCCTTACTTTGGGGTCTTTATTTATTGTTTTCTCGTTTTTCATGCTCCAGTAGATTATAATTTTCATACGTTAGCAATAGTACTAAGATCCTTACTTTTCTAGTGGATATTTCAGATATTTTAGTCTACCCGGTGCTTGGTTTTGGCTTTATACATGATTGATGTTGGAAAAGAATCTACAACATAGTGCGATTGCAGTGTGACGTGTCTTGTAAATTCAGTCAGGAAAAGATCATTTTGGACTCTTCACTGCTGTTGGAAGATAGGCTGGAAACAAAATCCATCCGAAAGTCAAAAAGTTTCTTTTCAGTTACGTAAAGCACATACAAAAGATGCTCTACTTTTTATCTTTTCTTTAAGATGGGAGAATAGTGAAATCACAGTGTCCTCCCAAAAGATGTAGAAGAGGACGAAGGTGTTTAATGCTGGGACCACATCGATCATATCCTTCGGTACAACCTTTTTTTTTTTTTGGGGTATTATCTAGTATCTTGTTTGTTTGATTGCAATTGTGGACCCAAAGCTGTGGCCCCCTCGGATTCTCACTAATGATGCATTTGGTATGCAAGGTCGATAATTGTTTGGTTCCTTCTTATGATCTTAGCCGTTTGTGGGTCCTTGTTTGGTGCGTTTGGTATGGTTGTGCTCGCGCAAGGAGTTTCATAAGCTCTTTTAAGTTATCTATATATGCAGGCAGAGTATGTTGGACCTCTATGAACTTGAGAATTCATTAGCATCTCTTCTTTTTCTTGTCACAGTTCTTATTGCAATTCTCGAGATAGATCCATGGCATTCGAGCAGTACTATGCCCAGGAGTGGAGGCCCATCTCTGGACCGGCTATGGATTCTGGAAGTAGCCATGGCTGTTTCGACTGCAACATCTGTCTAGACTTTGCCATCGAGCCTGTGGTCACTCTCTGTGGTCACCTCTACTGCTGGCCCTGCATCTACAAATGGCTCCACGTGCAAAGCGCCTCGCTTGCTTCTGATGAGCACCCACAGTGTCCCGTCTGCAAGGCTGAAATATCCCACACAGCCATGGTCCCTCTCTATGGCCGCGGCCAAAGCTCCAAAGATTCTGATCTGCAAGACAAGGCACTCCAACTAGGAACAATTGTACCCCCGAGACCAGCGGCTTGTGGCATCCAAGCTCTCGCCTCTACAACACCCCGCAGCAGTCAGCAGCTCCCCTACCGTAATCCTTACCAAAATCCGTACTACAGTGCCAATTCGTTTGAAGAAGATTCGCCATCACCATTCCTCGGCATGGGATCCGTAGGCCTTGACCACTCGATGGTGGGAATGTTTGGGGAAATGTTTTATGCAAGAGTCTTCGGCAATTCGGACAGCCTATATGGTTACCCGAATTCGTATAGGTACATGGGAGGAAGTAGCCCAAGGTTGAGGAGGCAGGAAATGCAGGCGAATAAGTCGCTGAGCAGAGTAACTTTCTTCCTCTTCTGTTGCTTCCTGCTCTGTCTAATTGTATTCTGAGCTCGGTTGAAGCCGGTGTTTCCAACCCCTCACCCATTTTGTATACTTGTATAGCGTAAAATGAATCTAAATTGTGCTAGTAGACGGCACGTCACGGCTTGCACTAGAGAAGACTCTTTGTTACATATTGAGAGATGGGTTGATATAGACAATACATCATGGTCCCTTCTCGAGCGTGTCATCATTGACCATCTCGTGCTTCAACTTCTAGTCCTCTCTGCCGTTCATTGTACTGTACTGTTCTTGGCACTCGACCCGTCACCGATCGACCCTACCTAAAGCAATAGAAATTGAGCGCAGAAAGGCCCGGGGCCACCATATTCCTTTTCCCTTTCCTGTGGGATAGGCCGGCCGAGTGGGGGTCGAAAGAAGAAACCACGTGTAATGAACAGCTTGTATGTATCCATGGGGCGGTCGATTCCCAATCGAACGAACTGCGATGGCCCTCTCGGAGTCTCAAGGTTGGGTATCCTATTCCTAGCCACGAGAAATTTAAGGTCGATTTTAATTATTGGTGGGTCTGATGAAATCGATGTCTCGATTCCATTTCTCTTCTAAGTCTGCGGGTGCCTAATGCTTGACGACGGGCTAGATGCCAACGAGAAATTTAAGGTCGATTTTAATTATTGGTGGGTCTGATGAAATCGATGTCTCGATTCCATTTCTCTTCTAAGTCTGCGGGTGCCTAATGCTCGCCGACGGGCTAGATGCCGACGGGCTCTCCATCAGTGCTGGCTCGAGTTCATGATTGCGTTTCATCACGGTCCACCGTGAAGGGCGTCTCTTTCAGGGAATTGGCATCATCGTTTTGCACAGGATCGATGGGAAGGAATTGAATGTTTGGAACTCCACTCAGATTCAAATGGCAGAGATTCGTAGGCATGTGTATACTTTACATAAGTGCAGGCATTGCCCAATAGTCAATCTTTTTACACGATAAGGGGAAAATGGAGAGTTTGATTCTTCACCTTTTTAGGAAATTGAAGATGGATATTTTTAATTTCAAATGTGGAGTTCGACTCTCACGTTTTGTAAAGTGACAGAATAAAAGTCTGAGAGCGAATTAAGAGTTTAAGTAGAATAAAATAAAAAAAGAAAAAAAAATTAATAGGTCGCCATTAAAACGTTCTAAAAGACTAAAGAGACAAAAAAGAAGAAGATAATAATAAAGGAAGGAAGGAAGGAAAAACGAAAGACAAGCACCGAATTTCCAATGAATAGAACTGACATGATAGATGGTGATAATATGGACATAAAAGGGCAAAGGAAAAGAAGAAAGGTACGAGGATAACGTTTCCAATACTCAAGTGGTTGATGGAATTGCTGATTCATTGTGATTTCGAAAGCACTAACCACTGAAGTGGTAACACGAAAGTAGGCCTGGAAAATAGCCGTCGATGCATGCCTTTTTATCTACTCCAGGGAATGAGCATTCAATATGGTCTTTCAAAATACTAATATCTCAAAAGTGGCTAGAGTGGAATAAAAAAATTTCGGCTTTGATTTTGACTTTATTTGCTTCACGAAAAATGATTGATTTGAAAATTAATTTTCTAAAGTTAATAGCTTGTATCGCATTTAGAATGTATGAATGAAATTTACTAAAATGTTTAGATATAAATTATTATTAATAATGAAAATATTTTTCATTGATTAACTATTTCAAGCGACACAAGTGATTATTTATAAATTATTCCATTTTTTGCGAAATTCTTCATTTTTAGCATTTGGCCATGAAAAACGGCCTTTGAGAACTTAAGCTACGTTTGATAACGTTTCTATTCCGGGAGTAATTTCTCTTCAGAAACACTTTTTTTTTTTCTATTTCTATTCTTAAGAATAGTATTTTAAGGCGTTTGATAATTATATAAAAAAAATTTTCTTGGAACAAATTATGTTTGATATGATCCCAAATATTTTTGTGACTTAAAATTTCTTTTAATTTATTAATTATTTTATAACATTTTTCTTTTCTTTTATTTTCTTTTTTCTTTTTCTTCTCCTTCATCTAGCCGATCGTCGGCTAGACAAGGGTAGCTTGGCCACAACGAGGTCGGTCTCACCCACCTAGGCGACGTCGACCTTGCAGTGGTCGATTGAGGTGGAGTCTTGCCGTGGCTGGGCGAGGCTCGACCTCACTCAAATCCGTGAGGTCAAGCCGAGATGAGTCGAGCTTGGCCATCGCGAGGCTAGGCGACGCCAACCTTGCGGTGGCCGGGCGAGGCTCGGCGAGCCTCGCTGGTGGCCGGCGAACTTGGGGCAACCTCGTCTAGTCAGTCATTGGCCATTATCGAGACTGGCGACTGTCTGAGAGAAGAAGAAATGAAGAGAAAAAGAAAAAAAAAGTGAAGAAATTGAAGAAAGGAAGAGAAAATAAAAACTTACTTATTGAGCTATTTCTGGGAACAATAAATAATTTTAATTTTTGTTTTTGTTTATGTTTCAAATTTATTTTCAAAATATTTTTTTTAAAAATAAATAAATTATCAAACGCATTTCTATTCGTTCTCGAGCATAAAAGAGTAGAAACATTTATTTTCGAGAGCGCTATAAAATGCTCACTTAATCATTCCAGCATTGAAAAGGGACTGATCTGCAAAAGATTTGGTTGTGGGATGCCTTTTACTCATATTCCACAAGGTGCAGAAAGTTGGCACGTCAACCTCAAAACCTACCGACCAAGAGTGGGTTTCGACTTCCATGCCCTGCAAGAGACAGGGCAAAAAGTCTTAGAGTGAGTGTAGAATAGGAATAGAGTATGACTGACAAAAAAAAAAAAAAACCTCAAAACCTACTCTCCCCACTTACGGTGCAAAGCAAATGGCCAGAGCCAAAACCAAATCAAAAGATAAAACAATTAGGCAAGGACAAAACCCAAATCGATCGCAATCACAGTTGTCCAAATCATCATCACTTCGTATAATGCCTTAGTTGCTAGAAGTCAAAAAGGCCTATGTCCCATCCAATAATGTGGCATCAAACTACAATTGCTAGAGCCTAGAAGCCTAGAAGCCGCACTACTAACTAGCAGGGCAAGATCCAAGAGAGAGGAAGAAATTCAATAACTTGGTAGTTGGCCAAAAGGAGGAGAAATCACATGCAAAGTAAGGTATGATCTCGATTGATCTCAAAAATACTCATCGAGGTGCGACAAATTTAGGATTGGTCTCAGGTCGTTTTCAAATGACTTTTCCATCAATGCCTCGTGTTTAGAATATATGGGTAGAGTGAAATAATTACTATTTACATACTTGACTTTTCATCCTCGAACGACACAGAGATCAATAATAGAGCATCAAAAGACCTAATGATGAATTCTGAAAGTAAAGAAAGATAGAGAATTATTAAAAGGCCGGGTTAATAATGGTCTTTTGAGCACTCCTAAAGTGGCATATATATATATATATATATATGATGGGATAATATTTAATTTTCAAAATGCCAATTATATATTACGAAAAAATTTAGCGCTATGAAAATTACATTGTCTTTCTTCAATTTGATTATTATGAAGAAGTGTCCTCTAAGGCACTCCTCGATAAGATTCTCTGTTAAACCGATATTTGTCAGCAAGATAACATCCAAAAATCATTATTTCCTCAATCTTCCCGTGAATAAAGCCAAGCCCGTGACAAATGCATCTTTCATTTGTCGCGTGAACTTCTCTTTCGCTATTGCAATCGAACAAACGGACAAACCACAGAGAATTGCTTTTTGACCTATTATTCTCACCATTTACATGTAACATGTGGCTGATTAGTAAGTAAGTCACGTCGGTCGACAGTGCAATTTCTAGGTACATTTTTCTCTGTGTAAAAATGTTGTTATGCATAGAACATATTGGAGATCTTATATTTTATTATGTGAAGCCCTACCTTATAGGGTTTACGTCCGAACTCATCCAAAATTTCATTACTTTTGTAGATTGAGCAAGATGTGAATTAAAACCCGAGTGAATAATTATACGCATAATTATATGGACTCGGGACTACAACGAGTCGAGCTTGTATTGTGCGCTTAATTCATGTATACAAGTTCCTTCCTTGACTATTGAACTCGTAGATTATAAAAAATCAGCCTAGTCGATAACATGATTGCGTGTTAATGTATCGAAAGATCTTTTAGGGTTCAATTCAAATGCAAGCTCTCCTTCTAGGTTCAACAAAAGAGGAAGTTGTCTCTCTTGGAACTTCCAAAATGTGGATTGGTTCAGTATGATGAGTGAAATTTAGAGAGTATTTCCTAATAAAGTCGGCTCTTTTTATTTATATTTATTCATTTAGTCATAGTCTACGTCACCAATTCTTTTTTTCTTTTTTTTTTTTGGGCCACACCATACCCAAAATATAACCAAACCAACATTTTGTTAGAGAACAAATGCTCTCAATTCATAATCAGTTCGACCTTATATACAACGAGTTTGGCCAAGGGCACTTCACTAACTTGCTGCTTTGTTGAAAGTTAGGAAATGGAGAGATGAGGATATATGCTTTTTTAAATGAAAATTCCACAAATGGTTGATAACCATGAGAGAAAATATTAGCAAAATAAGGTAACCGATCTCGAAAATGTTCAATGAGGTTCGACGAATTTAGGGTTGCTCCTGGACCCTTTGTGAATGATTTTTTTTCCATCGATGTCTCATGTTTGGAATATATAAATGGTGCGGAATAATTACTTTTTAAATACTTGAATTTTCACCCTCCGATGACAGCGCGAGATTAATAGTTGAGCATCAAAAGTCAAGTTGATGAACTGGGAAAGCAGTGCAAGATAGAGAATTATGTGAGAGGTTGACAAGGGAAGATAAACCCGTTGGACATAGATGCTGAAAATTCCACCTTCAATTCGGGAAAATTAAGTTCTTTAGGGATCTCCAGCTTATAGACTCATGGTTAGCCGACTCGACAATGTGATTCGATAGACGACAATCTAATTAACACAAGCGTGTCACATTTTCGTCAAATGTCGCGATGAAATTTAATGTATCGAGATTAGATTATTTTATATATTTGATCAATCAACAAGCATCCTAAAAGCACTCCTTAACAAAATCCTGAGTTAAACCTATCTCTTTCAACACAAAAACAGCCAAAAATCATTTTCTCCGATGAATCTTCTCGCATCTCCATTTGTCACACGAACTTCTCTTTCGCCATTGCAATCGAGCAAAGGGACGAACCTTCAAGACTTGCTTTCTTACCCGTTATTCTCACCATGTACGTGTAACATGTGGCTGACCAGTAAGTCATGTCGGTCGACAGTGCAATTTCTACGTACATTTTTATCTGTCTAAAATTGTTGTCATGCGTAGAATATATTGGAGATCTTATATTTTGTTATGTGAAGCCCTACCTCATAGGGTTTACTTCCGAACCCTCCTAATATTTCATTACTTTTATAAATCCGGTAAGATGCAAACTAAAATTCGAGTGAATAACCATATGCATGACTATATAGGCTTGGGACTATAATGAGCCGAGCTTGTATTGTGCGTTTAACCGATATAAAGTTCCTTTCTTGACCATCGAATCTATAGATTATCAAAAATTAGCTTAGTCGATAACATGATTGTGTGCTGATGGGTTCGATTCAATTGTAGGGTCTCATTCTAGGTTCAACAAAACAAGGAGTAGTCTCTCTTGGAACTTCTGCAACGTGAATTGAATAAGTATGATGAGTGAAATTTAGAGAATATTTCCTAATGAAATCAACTCTTTTTATATATGTTTATTCATTTAGTCATAATCAATGTAACCAATTCCTTTTTTTTTTGGCCATACCATACCCAAAATATAACCAAACCAACATTTTGTTAGAGCACAAATGCTCTCAATTCATAATCAGTTTGACCTAATATACAACGAGTTTGGTCAAAGGCAGTTCACTAACTTGCTGCTTTGTTGAAAGTTAGGAAATGGAGAGATTAGGATATATGCTTTTTTAAGTGGAAACTCCACAAATGATTGAAACCATGGAAGAAAATATTCAGTAGTGGTTCATCAGCAAAATAAGGTAATTGATCTCGAAAATACCCATCAAGGTGCAACGAATTAGGGTTTGCTCCTAGACCGTTTTCGATTGATTTTCCAATCGATGTCTCGTGTTTAGTATATACGGGAGGAGCAAAATAATTGCTTTTTAAATACTTTGAATGCCGTGAGATTAATAGTAGAGCATTAAATGACAGGTTCATGGACGGTGAAAGCAAAGCAAGATAAAGAATTATGTCCCCGTTAGACATAGATGCTGAAAATTCCACTTTCAATTCGGGAAAATTAAGTTCTTTAGGGACCTACAGCTTATAGATTTACTGTTTCTCGACTCGACTATGTGATTCGATAGACCACAATCCACTTAACATAGTGCGTCTCTAAGTATAAGCTCCTACATAAATTTAAGAAAGGGTTGGATTAACAAGGGTCTTTCGGGCACTCCTTGAGCGGCAATATAAATTTAACGGGATAACGTTTAGTTTTCAAAACGCTTGTCATATATTCATCATATATCGCGATGAAATTTAGTGTATTGAGATTAGATTATTTTATATATTTAATCATTGAACAAGCATCCTAAAAGCACTCCTTAACAAAATTATAATTTAAACCTATCTCTTTCGGCACAAAAACAGCCAAAAATCATGTTTTTTTGGTGACACGAACTTCTCTTTCGCCATTGCAATCGAGCAAAGGGACGAACCTTCAAGACTCGCTTTTTGACCTGTTATTCTCTCCTTCCACATGTAGCATGTGAACGGCTACTGATTGGAGAGTCGTGTCGGTGAACAGTGCAATTTCTTGGCACATTTTTCTTCATCTGTCTAGAATTCTTATCATATGAAGAATATGCTAGAAATCTCATTTTTATTTTGAAAATGGAACCTGTGAAAACGACCATACAAATGGTTATGTGCACTGGGGACTCTGTAATGAGTCGAGCTTGTGCTGTGCACCTAATCTTTCCTCAACTACCGAACCTTTAGATTACCAGAAAATTAGCTCCGTCAATAACACGCTTGCGGTTTTATGTCTCGAGCATCTTGAGATCTTTTAGGGTGCAATTTGAATGCACCGTCTCCTTCTAGGGTTGACAAAAGAGGAAGCAATCTCCCGTGGAACTTTCAAAACATGGATTGACTTAGGATGATGAGTGAAATTTAGAGAGTATTACCTAACAACGTCGGCTCTTTTTAGTCATAATCTATGTTACCAATTCCTTCTTTCTGGGCCATGCCATTCCCAAAATATAACCAAACCACCATATCGCTAGAGCATACATTCTCTCAATGTACAACTGAAGGACAGTTCAGTGACTTACATGCTCTTTTAAACTGGGAATTCCACGGATGGTTGAAAACACGAGAGAAAATATTCAGTAGTTGGTCAGTGCCACGTCATCAACTGATGTGGTAGGCATTTTTTATCAACATATTTTTCATATTTTGACACGTGTTTGTTAATGTGGAATCAAATAAACAAATTCAAAAGCCTACCCTTGGTCCAACCACATAAGCCTCTTTGCTTTCATTGGATTCGCTGAGTTTCACCACCGCGCCTCGCCTGATCATCGTCTCCAATGGAGTCGCCGGCACCACAGCCAGGCCGACCAAGCGACACCCCTGCCCGATCCTCTCCGTCGTCACTCGCGGCCATGGACGGGCCGCCGTGGCTAGATTCAGATCTAGAGGCACAGCTCCGGATACGCATCCAGGCTAAGCAATTTACCTTGACACCAGAAAGTCTTGTTTGTCTAAGCGAATGCAAGTATACCATGGAAGAACGGTCAACAAGCAACCGTTGAATATTTTCTCGATCGTGACTTCAGATTGAATAACCGGCGAGCCCGGCCGGCCGACTAGAGGCTCATGAATCGCGATGAGGCCTGTACTGTTGGCATGGGCTTTCAGCTTGGTAAATCGGGCCTCGGCCCATTCTTCTCTGCCCAGTGCCCCTAAAGCATCGATGTTGTTAGGACAAGGTGTTACGAAGATACTCCATCGACAGAATCTGTCTTAGTTTGTTTTCTCCCAAATGCATTAATGAATTTTAAGCTAACAATTTTTATATAAGAGAGATGGCTTTGTTTGTTTTGCGAAAAATGAATAAATCGAAAAAAATAGTTTCTAAAAAAATGATCGCTTGTATTGATTGAAATGATTAGTCAATGAAAAATAGTTCTATCATTGATACTAATTTATGTTTAAAAATTTTCGTAAGCGATAAAAATATTTTTTATTAATTTATTTTTATAAGTGATGCAAGTGTTTATTTTACAATCATATTTCTTGAAACAAACGGAGCCTTAATGTTAGAAAGACCATGTCTGTTTGAAGTTATGTCTTGGTCCGAGTGGGGATAGCATTTCTCTTCTGCATGTCCATGGAGTTTTGAAAATTCCAAACATCTCGGAGATAGATAGAGAGGTAGGAATTTATCGAATGAACCGCACTCCTTCGTATACGTCAGGAGTCTATTGATGAGAAGGGGCTAGGGAAAGCTTGAACCCAATTCCTACACCGAGGGATCCCTTAACTATAAAAGGGATTAATAAAATGAATCACACTTTTACCACTAAACTATACCCGCTAGCCAATTCTGATGAAGAAATGGAAATATTACCTTATTAATTTATGGCAATATCATTTTTACTCCCGGTTTCAACAGGAATGATCGATATAAATCAATTATGGAAGTATTCTCTTGACTTTTTGGAAAATGAAAGAAGTTAGAAAATCTAATTTTTTATTTCTAAAATGAAAGTATCCAAACATGACCTTTTCCTCATCCATTCATTTGTTCTGTAATAATATTTCCATCTACAAATATCCTCAGTCCTCTCTCTTGCTTAGTCATCATTTTGCATTTTTTATTATCGTATGGGAAGTATTACTTCCATTTCATGTGGGCATACGAACTTATGCCATTAGGTTCTTACAGTAATTTTTCTTGTAATAAAGATTAAAGATTCACATATTTAGACAGGAGAAATCGAAATAACAATAATTTTATACGCAATAATATAGCTTATGTTATTTATTTCGAGATAGTGTCAGCGCATGGCATGAATTCACGACTAGTATTATTATTATCATTAATTTTGTTATTATTATTTTATTTTGGTTGTCGGTATGCTGTGTATGATTTTTGTCTTCTATTTGTGGCACGTTTTTTCCCTCACTCGTGGTCTAACGTCTTGACTCCTCGAGCCGTCGAGTTGGAATGCGCCTGAGAGTCCTACCGACAGTGTCATTTCAATGTAAAGGCAGCTTTGGAGGAATTTTCATGGCCGTGACTTTATTATTTACTTCCCACAAATTAAATCGCTAATCACGGTACATGTCGTGTCTTTTCAAGACACTCGTTAATTAACGAGTTGATAAAGTTTTATGATTTGTGATGTACTGATTATTTTTATATAATATATAATCGATATCTTGAAAGTAGAATTTTCTTAACGAAGTACTTTCACTAAGTTCTCAACTTATTTTTATTTATTTATTATTTTTTTTTTTTTTTGGTAACCCAGCTTGTAAGCCGACAGCCTGTGAGCAAACCTTGGGGGAGCGACTGCAGGACCCACCACCACAGTACTCTAAGTAAGAATCCCTAACGCCGCCTCTAGGATTCGAATTTCTCCTTTTATGAGGAGGAGAGAGCCTGAGCCAGTTGCGCCCCCAATTTATTTGTTAACACTACTGTATCAGACATAAAAGTTCACACTTTCGGTGCGTCCTTATCGAACATTGCCACCTAAGTCATATCAAGACTAATTGATCTTTTCTAGCACGTGAACTCTAACTTTTTCGACAACAATAAAGTTGAAAATTTTAATGGAATAAGAGTTTTCAATTTCGAGAAAGCACATCATGCAACAAGAGCATCAAACAAGATATTATTTATCATTTCACTTACTTTGACGAAATATACATTGAGCGTCGCAAAATGTTTACCACGGAATGTATAATTTGATCGATGATATGATATTAGCATGTCGCGGGATAATTTATCTTGTACCTTTTATTTTAACCCAAGGCCCGGATTTGCTGGATGCCCAAATGGTTAAATTCACCAGGTCAATGATCTCGAGGGACCAAAAAGGATGGTGATGATCTTTGACTATCCCATTTTATGACTTTAAGATGCAACTTTTGAGAACCGAAGTTGTTGAAGCCTAGTAAGAATACATTTTTTTATAATGTTTGGCCAAAAGGACAAAAGCATTCTTACAAAGGACGAGGATAATGGATGAAAAATCAAATTATATTCTATCTTCAGTCGCCTCTTTATTCGACCAAAATTTGCTAGAAAAATTATTATTATTATATTGGTGGAGAACCGAAAAGAAATGAATATCCGTCAAAAAAAAAAAAAAAAAGGGAAAGATGTTGCTGCCCAGGATCGAACTGGAGACCTTTAGTGTGTAAGACTAACGTGATAACCACTACACCACAGCAACAACTTTTGACTTTTGAGCAAAGAAAATATATATATTTATAGATAGATGTATCTCAATTAGTCCTTCGACTAAAATTTTCTTTTAAAACCTTTATTCTTTTCATCACCGACTTTGTAAGTACATTCATGACGTCATTCGCGTATATAATTTTTTTTTGTGTGGAATTAATGCCCTCAAAACACATGTGAAAAGTACTTAAAATGAGCAAGGATTCTATAGGATTGCATTATAACTATATTTTTATCATTGCAATAATCTAATTGTCACGTTTAAATTCACTGAATGCTTGGATTTCAAATGAAAAGTACTTTGCTCCACCGCCCAAGATTTCTTTGAATTTTTCTTGTTATAAGAAAATTGGCGAAATAAAATGGAAAAGATCCTCCATTTTTTTAAAAAAAAATTCATAATGCGCTGACACGCAGTGTAGGGCATCTAGAGATTCATGGAAATATATCCTCTCTTTTTTTTTTGGATAATTTAGTGAAAAATAGAAATGACAAAATAGTATATTTAAAAGGGTCAAGTACGTGTCGCACGTGCATTTTACTTTGCCTTTTTACCAGTCAAATCAGGCTTGCTACTAACCCCCTTTCGTCCATTTCATCTCCCGGATCCCGCTCCACAGCACTCTCCGCCGCACAACCAATCGTATCGCAGCCCGCCACTTCCGCCGCCAAGTCAAAGACGACTTTCCGTATCGAGTCTTCGTCAACAACGGATGTCGCAAAGATCCTGCAGATCACATCGTGGAACGGGCCGCACCGGATCACGCCTCGCCCGCACAATCATGAGGACTTTTTTGACCGGTGCAAAAGGGAGAAACGCTCCGGAGCTCCCCAGATGCTTCCGGCGTTTGGGGCCTCAGGCCCCCTTTTAATAATTGATTTCGGTCATTGGTTAGCAGGAGAGATGCTTCTTGAAAAATTTAGGTCGAAGTTAATTATCACCGCCACCTTAGATCGTTTTAATCGCATTCTCAGTCAGCCATGATTATAAGGATCGAGTCCTGTCACGACACCTGTCAAAATCGATTTAAGGAAAGTCGGCAATTTCTTAGTGTGGTATGCGTTTCTTTCGCGTTGTGCGTGATCAATGCGTTGGGAATCGAAACATTTTCTTAGTCGGTATGGTTAACCGGTGACCCGACGGCATTTCCATGTATAGGGATATTACTACATGTCGCATGAGAGTTGCTTATCTTTGATTAGTAGACCACTTTTGGAGGTTTCGTCGAGACATCGTGATTGAATGCCATTTTTGACTATGACTACCAGAGAGGGATGCATCCTTATCAATGATTACCACTCAAAATGAACATCTTCTTTGGTTGAGTACCCTTATTAGTTATTCCTACTATACAATGTGGCCACTTTGTTCAAGTACGACTTTTTCCCTACATAGACAAGTAGATGCACAATCAAATTGTGCACGGTCTCTATCTAATCACTAGAGTCAATTTTGCACATGTGATCACCTATAATTCCATCTTTAATCTCACACGGAACCGTCATAAATAGTTGTCGCATTTAAGTACATCAGGGTGCATACAAATGTGTTTCAATATGTGCTTTTTTATCGGATTTAATATAGGTTCGGCAGTTTCTCGAGATGCGATTGATTTAATATAACTAAATATCTCAAGCAATAACCGCTTGCATTATTACTTCCATTTGTTGACCAAATACATTTGAATAATATTTTTGAAATAACTGTAGTAGATAAAACAATCGTTAACAAAATTAATTTACCAACGAATTCAAGTTCATCTTGAGTACTCCTAGAGTTAGTCCACTCCCACTTTTTTAAAGGCGAGTAACCTTAGAAAAACGTCACTAAAGTTTCCAAAAGAAAAGATGAAGAAACGTCACTTCCACCTTCCAGGGCGCCAGCAGCTTCCTAGCGGAGGCTGGTTGAGTAGAATAGTATAAGACATAAAGACTGGAGAATAATAGAGCCCGGGCCTTCCCCAGGAAAAGTGGCAACCAGAAGGAACACGTAAGTGACAACAATGGCGGCTCGTGAGGAAGTTTCAGAGCAGAACAGCAACCTACAGAGCACGAGCAGGAGCACGAGCCCGAGGACGAGAGGCCCCGCTCCCTTCTTGCTCAAGACCTTCGATCTTCTTGAGGAAGCCGGAGGTGACGATCTCGGAGAAGAAGAAGAAGAAGATGATGATGATGGCGACGGCGAGGGGATGAAGAAGAGGAAGATGATATCGTGGAACAGAGAAGGGAGTGGGTTTGTGGTTTGGTGCCCTGCCGAGTTCTCGGAGCACATGTTGCCCAAGTACTTCAAGCACAACAACTTCTCCAGCTTCATTCGCCAACTCAATACCTACGTTAGTCTCTCTCTCTCTCTCTCTCTCTGTGGATCAGATGCATGCGTTCTGGACTCATCTGCAGCATCGAATCTGGTGAGTTCACCTACCAAGATTTTTAGAAGGGACTCGCTGGACTTAATGGTTCAGATCGACGCCGGACGCGTGCGCCGCGTCTTGTTTCGGTTGAGTACATGCTTGGCTCTTGAGATGCAGCGCGACCTGCCTTTTTATCTTCACTATCCATTAGAGTCTGCACTTGGAGATTGGATCATGTGACCTTGGAGATATAGCATTTCTCGTTCTTCTTGGGCGCTTCATTGAAGGATACACAGCTTCTGACTTTAGATCTTGGAAATTTCATGTAGTTTTTGTTTTCTCTACCTTTCTTCGTTATACTTCAAATCTTTATCACTTAAGGAGCTGCGAATAATTTTTTGTTGAATGATGAGAAAAGGGTAAGCTTTCTTTTTGACCATCGGCGACGAGGAAACCTCCTTAGGCCGACAAAACCGGCACTGAATAGGCCTGGGAATTCAAATGCTGGTCAAAATTCGAACGGAGTTTCACTTAAAGATACAGAATTTCTTGTCATATCTTTCCTTGATAATAGGCCTTTATAACAAAATGATAAAGAAGCATGAAGTCAGCCATGTCTTGAATCCGTGCATGAGGAAGTGTAACTTGGACGGCGCTTGCTAAAATTGAAAATTGAGCCCAAGTTTGGACGTTGGTCAGCGCAGATTTCTTTGATTTCTGCTCGCTTGTTACACACCATATGTTTTTTTCATATGCTCATGTGGAGGCTTGCTAAATTTGAGCAAAGTATTTGCGGCTCCTAAAGTGAAACAAAAACTCGCATTATGTTATATCAACATAGTGAGTTGACGACACACTAATTGTACGTGCGCTGATTGCCCATAGTAAGAGGTTAGCTAGAAATCTTAGCTACTTCATTGAAGTTTCTTTTTGCTTCAAAGGCTCCTTTTATGTCGACATAGCAACATTTTTTAGAAGAGAGCAAGGAAAGTATAGACCGGAAACGAATGAGTGCAAACCTTAATATCGTAATTTGACATTTAGATACAAGTACATATTTCAAGGTATATTTAAGTATACCCAGGCTTATAATTTGAATAGGTTCAACTTTTTGTTGATGATGGAAAAACCATAAAAGCAGGGATTCAAGAAGACATCATCCAAGAGATGGGAGTTCAAGCACGACAGGTTCCAAAAGGGGTGCAGGCACAGACTCGCGGAGATCACCCGCAAGAAGTGTGAGCCGAGCGTCTTCCCTCAATTCTTGAGACCTTCCAAAGACCACCACAAGAACAGCAACAACAGCAGTAGCAGCAACGGCAATGCACAGACCAGTGCAAGCTTTTTAGAGGAAGATGGTCGGGTCCAATTGATGGAGGAGAACAAGAACTTGAGGAGGGAGAAGATGGAGTTGGAGACCCAGATAGCCCAATTCAAAGCTATAGAGATGAAGTTGCTGGACTGCCTGGGCCAGTACGTGGGCAACAACCCCCACCCCCACCACCACCTTGAGAAGATGATGTCATACAAGAGCAATTTTGGAGGGTATGGTGAGGAATAGTGCTTGCAAATTGAAAGGACTAACGATGTTGATTTCTGTTGATTTGTGTCCATGCATTGAAAGCTCAAAACCCAATCAAGGGTGTCGCAATCTTATCAAGAAATTATCCTATTACTTCTCGAAGCATGTAAGGGCACTCTTCTTAGGGTCTCTTCCCCTTGCCAAGGATCACTCCATGTGAAAATCTGGTTAGGCAACATAAACAATAGACGGTTCGTGTTTAGTAGCGTGCAAAAAATGAGCTTATCCAAACGTGATCCTCGAACTTGCAACTTGGGCAGTCAAGGACTCGAACTTCTAAAGTTTTTTCGATCAAACTTCCTTTGGCTCCCACTCCGAATGAATGAAAGATTGAGGCTGATGTGTTTGTACTTGCCAGATGGAAGTATGAAGCGGAAAGAATAGGGGCAACTTTAGAATTAAAAGCTCTCGCTACTTCTTTTCGATAGATAAAGAAACTTGAAGTGTCATAACTTTCATATAATGATCATTTTAGTGTTAAAATTTATCTACGTATCACTTTAATGCTATTTGGGTAAAAAAAGAAAAAAGAAAAAACACTTAAGGGCTATCGCTGATTTAGGATGTCGGAAATTCAACATGATAATATTTTAACATTTCTTCCAACCGATGTGATTTGCTTGAAATCTGATGTGGCAATATTTCAGCATAAATACCCTACACGACTTTGCTACACATATTTGCCCCAAATTTAACATAATTTGGGAAAGATCGAGCCAATTTTCCCTTATTCTTCAAACCCTAATTCAAACCGCGATATGTCGCAACAAAATTAAGAACTCGATCTTGCAATGGAGAGTAGAAGCAGGATATGCGGCTCAAGTTCATGTCAACAAAGTCAAGATGAAAGTGAATATTACCGCTACCGTGGGCTCAAAAGTACAAGAATAGCTTTGACAAGTTTGATTCCAAGAAGATTTCATGGATGCACTGGGTATAAAGAAGACTTGAAGTGCGAATATTTCAAATAAGTCGATGCAAAATTTTTAAGTTAAGCAACATAGGTGATCTTAGAGCTACTTTAGGAACGGTATCAACCTCCACCTACATTAACAAATGAGTTGAACGATGCCGACTCAATGCAACTAGAAATGAAAGTTTTGGAATCTTTGGCCAACCACTTGAAGAAAGAGGTTCAAGGATGAAAAGTGAAAAAAAAGTTCTAGTGTGTGATGCTTGTGTTGTTGTTATATGAGTTTGCTTATTTTATGCTCAAATGTAACTATCTCGGTTTCATAGAGAAATTGATATAGAATCTTCAAAAAAGTCTTTTCTTTATTTACATGATGAAATGAAAACTTTTCAGTCTACCATAGTTGAAGATCATTGGAATGTGTTGTTATATTGGGGCAATGTAAGCTAGTTATTGCCTTGTTTGTACTGGAAATGTTATTTTGTTATTAAGATGTAAAGTAAATTGGCCAATCAATTAAGCTTCAACTAGTTATTCTTCTTATAACTATGGGGTGAGTTTGCTGGATTTGTATAATGCTGCAATTGTTGGTTAACTCTTATATCTAGGAATTGTTGGGCAAGCATGCAAGTAAGCATCCATCCATT
Organism: Eucalyptus pauciflora; assembly: GCA_007663325.1. Lineage (NCBI taxonomy): Eukaryota > Viridiplantae > Streptophyta > Magnoliopsida > Myrtales > Myrtaceae > Eucalyptus > Eucalyptus pauciflora. Next base: position 3,919,234 of record VMYD01000291.1, on the reverse strand, counting down.
GGTTTTTTCTAGCAATTGTGTGCATGGTGGTTAAATGGCCTGTTAAGTAGTCAATTTGTTGGGTAGTGTATTTCTATTAAGTTTTGTGTTGCAATTTTTACTGCGATGGTTGGTTAAGGATCAATGGTCAATTTTTTTGTGGCTAGTTTTAGCTACTTTGTGCATGAGACTAAGCTTGTTACAAGTTTGTGAGTGATATTTTACATTGAAAGTGATCACTTATGGTTTTCAACTTTTTAAAAAGTGATGTATTGGTTTCACTTTCTTAAACACATCCACTACCAGCTTACGAAAAAGCAAGATCCAAGCACTTAGATGGCAACACACATGATGTACGAATTTGGAAACACATATAGAAGCAATTATTCCATCAACCATGACTTAGATTCAAACCAAACAATATTGCATTCAAAATAAGGATGTTCTTACATCAACATAAAGTGAACATTACTAGCAAAACATCACTTGTAATAGTTGTCCTATAGTTGGCCCTGCAATTGGTCTTTGGAGTTGACCTTGCAATGGCCCCCACATTGTTGCCTTCCGGTGTCATTTGTTGTTGTCGTTGTTGCTTCTTCAATTGGCATCCAACCTTTCTATGCCCTTCCTCATGGTAATGTGAGCATTTAATTTTTCCGCCAACTTGCCCATCCGCTTAGGGCGCGCATGACAAAATTTCTGTTCCAGAAATTGATTTCTGGCCAGAAATTGATTTCTCAATTTCTATTCCCCGGCCAAGTTTCTGAGCAAAGAAACCCGTTTGATAACGACACAAAATTTCTATTTCTGAAACAGAAATCCGTTTGATAACAGAATAAAATTTCTATTTCTAGAAATAAAATAAAATAATTTATTTATTTTTAATCTATTTTAATAAATTTATTTTTATTTTTAAATGAATAAAATGAATATTTTTATTTTTATTTTTAATAAAATGATATTTAATTAAATTTATTTTTAATAAATAAATTTATTTCTATTAAATTTATTTATTAAAAATAAAAATAATATTTATAATAAAAATAAAAAATAAAAAATGAATAAATTATATTTTTATAATAAATTTTATTTTTATTTATTCATTTTTAAGGATTTTTTAAAGCCCGTGAATGAAGAAATGCTCAAATGGAGAAAAAAAAAATTTCTATTTCTACTTCAGAAACAGAGAAGTAGAAAATTTCTACTTCTGATTTCTTCGATTTCTCTATTTCTGAAGTAGAAATCTGTTTCAGAAATAGAGAAATCAAATTGCGTTACCAAACGGATTTCTGTTCCAAACCTGTTCCGGGGAACAGAGAAACAGAGAAATAGAGAAACAGAAGTGTTATCATGCGCGCCCTTACTTGTCGTCTCAAAATCATGGATTCTCTTTTTCTTTTTTGGTTTGTCTACTTGTTTTTTTAGTGATAATGGGTTGGGGGCTTCATAATTTGTTGGGTCCTGGAATTTGCTATTTTAAAATAGGCTGCATCATAAATTGATACGAAGTAAGATATTTACTTTTTTTGTACTAGTCTTCTAGGTAATCATCAAGATTTGATTACTTAAGTTGGGCATAAATGGCATGTGCACAAGATATTCCAATTAATTGTCAGGTTTGACATAAACACTTTTTCCTCTCTAGTTGGACTGTTGACACCTAATATTTTTAGAATAATAAATTAAATTTGGTTTCAAAAATCTTTATTGTTGAAAATATATTTCCATTTCAAAATTAAAAAAAAATATCAATTTTTTCTTTTTATTTTCCACTTGTTGACACCTAATTTAAAATTAGTTTTAAAAATAAAGGATAATCTTGGTTTAGAGGGAAATTTTTTAAAAAAAATTGAATTCAAAAATTAAACGGACGTTTGATTTTGGAGCCAATTTGTCGTTGAAGAAGTTGAGTGAATATCTCTAAATCTCGAACAACTTGGAGTGTTCCCTCTTTGTTCGGATTTTTGGGGGCTCTCTCTCTCCGTTCAAAAAAATAGAAGAAAAAAGCAAAACACAAAAAGAGAAAAAGGAAGCCATCCGTGCGTGAAAGAGGGGGAAGAAAAGTCAAAAGGGAAGAAAAAGTGAAAAGGTGAAAAGGACGTGCAGCAGAAGAGAGAACCAAAAAAAAGAGAAGAACAACAACAACTGTTCATCTTCTTCGTAGAGTCCTCACCGGCGCCCGTCTCGCCGCTCACCCCCTTTTTTGCAGCCCGACGCCGCGACTTCTGCCTCCTCCTTTGAAGCGTCGCACCACCGCGCCTGTAGCTGGCCACCGCGCGAGCGCCTCCACCCGCCGGTCACCTCCGCACCGTCTCTCGCCTACTCCGCCTCAGGCCCGATTCCTTAACCCGACGACCCGCGAACCGACGCCGTGCCTCCGCTTGTCCCCGAAGCCCTGCATCAACGATCACAGCAGATCACCTCCCTGCCGGACGCCGCGCCGCGCCGCAACCCAGCCGTGCCGATCCGTGTGCCCCGCTCCGAGTTCTGTTGCTCCGGGCCCCAAAATCCCAACGTCCCTGCAATTTCGTTTTCAGTCGAGATCCGACGACGCCGAAGCCCCTGTAGCCGCGCGAGTCGTCCTCCGCCCGCACGGGAATACCGTCCGATCCGCCTGCTTCGCCCGAAGATAGCCGCGACCGCCGCGCAGCCACTGCACGCCACCAGATCCCGAAGCTCAGCCCGACGCCGCGACTCGCCTCCACCCGCGACCTCGCAAGTCGACGCCGCGACCCGAAGACCCGAAGTCTGCTTTGCCGCCGGTCCGCTCGCCGTCCGCCCTTGCCGGAGTTCCCCTCGCCGGATCGATTGACCCACCACCACCACGAACGTGCGTGGGAAATGAAAGTAGGAAAGGAAAAAACAAAAAAAGTCCTAAAGAAATTAGGTAGTTTGATTTTCTTTTTTCTATTTACTTTATTTTATTTATTTCTTTTAAGTTTAGTTGTTATTATGTAAATTCGAAGTGATTTTCATTTCATAATTGTTATAGGCATTATCCATAGGAATTGCCCCTAAAATTATTATAATTATTTAATTTGACCCGTAAGACGTCGGGTCAAATTTTTTAATTATGTTAATTTTTAGGGTTTGTTTATGGTATATTAATTGTTGAATTAATTATTAATTTGATCCGTAAGATTTCGGATTAGATTTTTAATTATTTTGATTTCTTGTCGTGATGTTCAGGGTTAAAAGTAATCGTTAATTTGACCCGTGACATAACGGGTTATTTTTTCGTTTATTTTAATCATTTATTTATTGGTTATCTTGTTTGTTTAGATTCAAGATTTAGTTGATAAATGCTTGTTTTAGAAAATCACTAAGAAAAATCAAAAAAGATTTTTGAATTAGGATTTCAATTGGGTTTAGAATATTTCATGTTATTTTGCATATCTAGAATATAGATTTTATTTTAGATTTTAAAAAAATATAAAACAAAAAATACATTCATTTAGGATTTTAGTTTTTGTTTAATTTAAGTTGCATGTTTAATTATGTGGCATTTTTAAATTTCGAACATTATTGAAAAAATAAAAATATCATGCATATGTCATGTAGAATTAGGGCATGCTCCGCACGTCATGGCACATAGAATAGATTGCATTTTAAAAAAATAAAAACATCAAATGCACGTCATTTAGTTTTTATTAAGTTCATTTAATTATAAATTTCATGTCATTAGACTAAGTCATTTAATAATTGTCACGTGACATATAGTTCGCATATTAAATTGCATGAGGCATGTCATTTTAGTTTAAATAATTTTGTATGTCATTGCATTGCATTACATGTAATTAGATTTAGGTAATTTAGATTGCATATTTAATTATTGCATCTTTTTAATTTCTAATTTTATGGAAAATATAAAAGAATTTGAATGAATTTATTTCATGCTTTAGGATAGATTGCATGCTTATTTATGTCATACAATTTTGGGCATGTTATCATATCATCTCATGTTAGTATAGTGGCATGCATTGCATAAGTCATGATTTTCATTAAATAAAGTGAAACGAAAAATTGAAATTGCGTGTTAATTAGAAATCATATCTAGGATTGTTGATGTGAATTCTGATTTAATATTGTAGATGCTTTCGTTGCTTTAAGGTATGTTTTTGCACTATTTAATTGCTTTCTTGATGTGTTAAATTGGTGGTATGCGCACATGTATGATCACCTCATACGTTAGGAAGCTAAATTAAAATCAAATCAACCTGCCTACAAAAATGTTTTTTTTAAAAAGGTACCGAAAGGGCGTTAGATTAATCTAGCGTAACCATGTCCCCGAATCCATTAAATCTCTGGTTCGTAAAAAGTAAAGTATTCTCTCATACTTTATCTGGGTTTCTAATCAGCCATAATTGATTAGTGACGGCTCCAATTTGAAATATAATTGCATGTTTTAATGGGTCTTTTTCTTAGTATCAAGTCGCGATTGGTAAGGCTTGGGAGAGTCCGCGCCAAGTCTTCGGACTTAGTAATCCATTAATCTAGTTTTAGGTGATTCACCCTCAAAAAATTTAGGTCGCGACATGGACAATATACTTATTACCATTATTCATGATCTCATATCTATTATCCTAATTCCAAGTAGGATAACAAAACCTACTAACCCACATGTTATCATCCAATCTCTTGACAATCTTAGGACATCACTATTCAATCCATTTTGCAATCTCATCTCTCTACCTTTGTAGCCTAGTCATGATTGTAAAGTATATGTCTTCAAGCATGATTGATTTACATCTAGCCTTTGTGATTGTGCCATTGAATTCTTTATAGAATTTGTTATTAATGATATCACACTTGAATTTTTCACTGTAGAAGGCCCTATGCCAATGCTTAGGTTCAGTGTGGAAGAGTGCTCTAAAATCTTCCCACGTCAAGGTAAACAACCCCTCATTATGAATTATGAAATTTTCCAAGTTGGTGCTCATTGCAATAAGCCAAAATCGTTTCTGCAACTTATCCTTTTTATACTTCTTTGCGTAGTTTGCATATATGGGCCTCACACACATTAAATGGTCAGCATATAATATTAACTCAGCTAATAAAGGAACGAGTCCCTACAATAATTCAAATCAACAACCATTCAACAATACGTGGTTGACATTAGAAAAACAATAATGGACAATGGCATACCTTTTATTAGTTATTCATAAACATCCAACCTTCCTCATTAGTTATCTTTAAGGTCAACCATTAGATTTATAGAAACTATTGTTCTCCACATTCACAACAGCCCAGGCTAGTGAAAACATGTAGTTATTTTCATCTCTTCTAATAGTAGCCAATAACTCTCATTTGCATAAACCATTCAAAAATATATATATTCAATGGTGTGATACCACCATGATCATGTGCTAATGTGACATGCATTTGTCTAGTTGGAACTTATCACAAAGTGACATATGTCAATTTAAAATTTGTTAACCACTGGAGTTTATCCTAGTGACCACCCTTCTTACATGGGAATGAGGAATTAATTGCGTTCATAAGATAGTAAATGCCTTCAGAATTCAATTGATCGCCAATTTATTGTATTCTCTACTCTCACTCTTTTACGACCCTTTCTTGTAATTAGTGATGATTGATGACGGTAGAGATTATTGCCAACTTATATTTTCAGAAATATGTGATAGATTATTCCTCATTGTTGTAGCTAGCTCGACTTGTTCTAGTATTTATCTGTTATCTCCTCTTCGTCTGAGATCTCTCCTCCTGGGTCTTGTTCTTCATCCGTGATCTCTTCTTTGCTTGAGATTTGTTCTGTCGGAGATATCTTTGGACAGTGAGGTTTTGAGTCTTCAAATTGGGGCCTAATCCCCTTAAAAATCACAACTTTAGTTCCAATTTCAATTCTACCATACACGTTTTTTTTGTCTATAAAAAAACCCCTACCCCCAAATTTTTTTCTAGCCCCAATTTTACCATAGAATTTTTTTGGTTTTATAAATAACCACCAACTTTATGTCAAATCCTACTTCTACCCTATTTTTTTTTTGTATCATAAAAAACCACTAGCTTTTACTTAAGTGTCATATTTGCCCATATTAACCCTTCATCCAAAACCGCTCTTATGGTACATTTGATTAAGCATTCCTAATGGACTTTTGGTCTCCAAAGCCTTTTGGGAAAATGTTGGACCATCTAGTAATAATTTTGAATGAGCTTCCAACCAAATGTCTGGCCTTGGGAAAGCTAAAAGTCCAATGCTAGTTAGTAGGAATTAGTATTGGGCTCTTAGCATTTGGTCAAATGCTAAAGCTAGTTTTTTTCATTTCAAAACTATTCTCATCAATTTTTCAAATTTTTTATTTTGTCCTTGGTTAGAAATTTTTTATTGAAAAAAGGAGAAAACCCTTCCCCGGTTTGGCGAAGGGTTTGGTTCATTTTTCAATATACAACCAAAATCCATTACAAAAGTTATTTTGCCAAACACACATTTGACTTAAAGTCCATTTGCAAAGAGTTTTTTCCAAACATAATTTGCATTTACCCAAATAACTTTGACTTTCGGCATTTGTATTACACTTAAAGCTCATTTGCAAAGTTGAAAATGTTTAGAGATGAATTTTCATGACAATCAAATGACTTCTTAGTGGATTTGAAATTTCGGTAAAAACTGGAGTAACGTGGGTTAGTTTTCTTCAATTGCTTTTACTCTCATGAGAGTTTTCCTTTCAGTCTTGTTGTTGATAATTGATTTTGCACTTAGTCTTTAATCTATTGTGCTCGTGCTTAGGAAATTCAACTCGGGACACTCGAATAGCTCGCTTGATAGTTTTCTATTTTTCGATTGTCAAAAGATATTTTGAATGGAGAGTCAACGGGGACAATTTTGGGACTCAATTAAAAGTTGGTAGTATTTTATGAGACAAAAAAATGATAAATTTCGTTCTTTGCTTTCTCGTTTGCACCAATATCAATTTTAAGAGGTCTTTTTTCTTTCTTTTTTTTATGCCCAGGATCCGCCGAGCCCACCGGGCTTACACCGGGCAGCCCATGGCCCATAGAGTGCGCGGTGCACCCTGGACCAAGCATCAATACCTGGGTTTCTAAGAGGTCTTCTTTATAGTGGTTTCTATCTAAATGTAGGTTTCAATTTTGTTTTTCTGGCAACTTCTTTCCAGGGATTTAATTGAGTAAACAATAAATAAATTTGTTGCTCATTGGACAGAAAAATGCATCTCACTAAACACAATAAATCGTTGACATTTTTCTAGTTGTGAGATTCCTCCCTCTAGCACTGAGCCTTAATTTTTTTTCTTTATAAGCTCTCGCCTTTTCTCGCATCTTCAATTTGTGTGTACAATGAGAGGAGGATGACAATAAGAGTCTATTTGGCAATCGACCTAGTAGCCGATTTTATTCTTTTATTCGTGGGAATAAAAAAAGAATAAAATTCGATTAATAATTCTTTTGTTCCCGCGAATAGATTTGGAACAAAATCAAGGAACAAAAAAAGTTATTTCCTTATTTTCGGAAACAATTCTAGAATTACATCAACCAAAATTTCTTTTTTTTCTTCTTCTCTTCTTCTTTTTCTTCGTCTCACTCTCTTCTTCTTCTACTATTGCCGTCATTGTCAATTGCCGCCAGTCACTAGCGATCGATTGGGTGAGGTTCGATGAATTCGCTGGAGGCTCGCCCAGCCACTGATGAGGCTCAATCTTGCTAGATCTGGGCGAGGCTGAGCCTCGCTCGGCTAGGCGAGCCTCACTCGGCTACCGGTGAGCCTTACCTGGCTAAGCGAGGCTCGATTGAGCCTTAGGTGAACGAGGTTGACCTTGCTTATTTGGTTAGTTCGAGCTCACCTAGCCACTAGTTAGGCTCACTAAGGGCTGGCAACACTTCGGCAAAGTTGCTAGCCCTCGTCTAGGCGGTTGCCAATAATCTCATAAACTTTGAATTTGTTTAATATAATCCTTAAATTTTGAATACATGTTCTTCAACTTAGCATTTAATATTATCTTTTCATTAATTTAAGTTTATGAATAACATTGAACATTTCCGTTCAGAAAGTCCGAGGACCAAATCAAATAAATTGAAATTTTAAAAATCACATCACACGTTAAGTGAAAATTCAAGTATCGTATTGAAGATATTAAAATTGAAAAAGCGTATTATGTCAATTTCTCTTTGCCCCTTTTAGCTAATGGAGAGCGAGCTCTAAACCCTGTTGAAACCCCATTTCATCTCTCTCTCTCTCTCTCTCTCTTCATCAATGAACGGCTGGTCGTCTCTGATCCGCGCCCAAATCTGCAGCCGCCTTCCCGGAGCCGCCGCGACCGGCTGGCGGTGCAGCAGAGGGTACCACAAGAGCAGGACCCGGAAGCCCACCCTCTACTCGGAGGTCAGCCCGCTCGGGGACCCCGGCCGGAGCGTCGCCCCCGCGCTCGACGGCTGGGTCCGGAGCGGCAACAAGGTCCGGTTCGCCGAGCTCCAGCGCATCATCCGCGACTTCCGCCGCCGCAAGCGGTTCTCCCACGCGCTCGAGGTCCGTCGTTTTCGAAGCTGTTGATTGGGTTTTTGTTGGTGTCCTGATCGAGGCGGGCTGTTTTGAGTAGTGTGTGGATTGCTTTGTGCTTTCAAAGTTTGGATTTTTTTTTTCTTTTGGTTGGGATGACTTGGGTTCGGATAATGGGATAGGATATTTCGTGTCTGTGATGTAGAAATTGTGTGTTGATATGGGGCAAGGTGTTTGGGAGATTGTGTAAATCACGGGCGCTTGGTTCGCTCGAAGGGTGAATTTTTTGAGCTGTCTGTGTTTGCTGGTCTCTAATTTGATTTGGGTACTTTATGAACTTATGCTCCCAATTTGAGCTTATGTAAAAAGTGGGTTGTGACTAGGGTAGAGATCTGAGATTGGGTTTGTGATTGCAATGGTGGAATGAAGTGACACTATTGTTTCAAGAAAAAAGGGACAAAGAGAAGGATCACATTAGTGGTATGCAGAGTGTTTGGGTAGCCTAGCCATTGGGAAACAGAATGAACTCCTGTTTTTTTTTTTTTTTGACCTCATAGACAATGCTTCCTGAGAAGTAAAAAATGAATTTATGCATTCGTTTTGCGGAAAATAAGTAACTCGGAAAATATTTTCTGAAAAATCATCGCTTATATTATTTAAAAAAATAAATAAATGGAAAATTATTTCATCGTCCATGTAAATAGTTAGGTATAGATTGTCATCGATAATGAAAATATTTTCCGTTAACTAATTTTTCTAAATAATATATAAGCAATCATTTTTCGGAAAATGTTTTCTAAATCACTAATTTTCCGCAAAATGAAGGCACCCTTGCTACCCTCAAAAGGGAAAGTCCGATCGGGTGCAGATTCCGTGGTCATAGGAATGCTGATGACTTCTATAGGACATGTCCTACTTGGCCCTTTTGTTTTCTTTTCCATCAGAATCTGTGTTTTTCATTTAGGAAATGGGTGGGGTTTTGTGTGAAGGTGTAACAGATAAAACATTTGATTTTGAGACAAGTGATTCTGCTGTATACTTTCTTATTTTCCATGGTTGTTCTTTGCAGGTCTCTGAATGGACACAAAAGAACGATGTTTTTGTTTTTTCACCCGTGGAGCATGCTGTGCAGTTAGATTTAATAGGGAGGGTCCATGGATTAGTTTCAGCTGAAAAGTACTTTGAGAACTTGATGGACCATGATAAAACTTACAAGACATATGGAGCTCTCCTTAGTTGTTATGTAAGGCAGCACCAGGTGGAGAAGTCCTTGTCTCATCTCCAGAAAATCAGGGAGAAGGGTTTTGACTTGACGGCTCTCACCTACAACAACATGATGTGCTTGTTCACGAAAATTGGACAGCACGATAAAGTACCTGATGTGTTAGCTGAGATGAAAGAGAACAAAGTTTTGCCAGATAACTTTAGCTACAGGATCTGTATGAATTCCTATGGCGAGAGGTCTGACATAAAGGGAATGGAAGAACTCCTTAGAGAGATGGAAACCCAACCTCACATAGCTGTGGACTGGAATACATACGCCGTTGCTGCAAATTTTTACATAAAAGCAGGGCTGGCCAAGAAGGCGCTTGATGCCCTGAAGAGATCAGAAGAGAGACTAACTGGGAAAGATGGGACTGGATATAACCAATTGATATCACTCCATACTAGTCTGGGAAACGGGACAGAAATTTTGAGGCTGTGGGATCTAGAGAAAAATGCTTGCAAAAGGTGCATAAACAAGGATTATATTAACATACTAAAATCTCTGGTGAAGCTTGGTGAGCTTGAAGAAGCTGAGAAAGTGCTGACAGAGTGGGAATCATCTGGGAATTGTTATGATTTTGGAATACCAGATACTGTCATAGTGGCTTATTCTGAAAAAGGGTTGCACGAGAAAGCCAAAATGCTCCTCGAGAATTTGAAGGAGAAAGGAAAAGAGACTACTCCAGACAGCTGGGCACGAGTAGCTGCAGGATATTGGCACAACGATGATGTGGAGAAGGCAGCGAAGAGCATGAAGGTGGCCCTCTCTCTTCCGGTGACGAAGAAAAGGTGGAAGCCTGATCCTAAGTTGGTTGCAGCAATTCTAAATTGGCTTGGCGACAATGGTAGTGTAGCAGATGTGGAAGCTTTTGCAGGCTTCTTATCCATCGTTCCTGTAAACAGAGAAATCCACGATGCCCTGTTAAAGGCTGGTTCGAGAGAGAGTAAGATGTAGGTGGGTTCTAAACAGAACTAGAGCTGCTGAACTAGAAGGAGAAGAAAAAAGCTCATTAACGTGAAAGATGTTAACAGCACAAGACAGTGCTATTTGGAATGGTCGAATAGCCAGAGACATTTTTTTCCACTGGTTTTCCGGTGAAACTTTGGCTGGTGGAAGATCAGTTGAGTACCGTTGTTTACCCCCAAGCAAGTCAACAGAGAAGCCTGAATGAAATTGCTCTTTCGCAAATTGGAGAAAATCAGGTTAATGCTCGAGAACAAGTAAATCGTCTGATGCATCGAAGCGCCGATGTAAAAGGTGTGGGATTTTTCTTTGGGGGTGCCTCGAGAATCTTTTAGTTTTTCATGTCCCCTCCACATCTTGGTGTCTGAGCATAGAATTGGCAAAGCGATTCTGTGTCCGAAATCCGTTTTAGTTTGCCCTCCTCTTTGGTGGAGGGGCTTCATTTGCACGAGAAATGTGGCATTTCTTTGCCTAAATAGATTTCCAGCATAACATGAATATTAGCGAGAGACAATGAATGCTTGTTCATTTGACTCGAAGCAAGAAAAAACGAATGTCTCGACAATGAGCAGCAAAGGAGCGCTTGAGGATAAATATCTGAAGCTGGGTGAATTATCTTCGGAAGTGAATTTGAATCATCCTTGGGAGTTTGTTAAGAGATTCAGGAAGTATCGCTTTCTCTTGCGTAGACTCCGTTAAAATTTATCGGGCAGAAAAAGTGTAAGCTCAATGCGTCTAAGTCTCACACTGAATTCCATTATCCTCTCTTCTATTGCCTCTGTTTCAAGTTCCCATTTCATTTTGTTCCTAGCTCGTGGTGCACCAAAAATTTCTCTCAAATAGAGTAACGTCGCACTTTCTAAATTGTCGAATAACAAAAACAGTAGATGGTTCCTATCAAGTTAAGAGTGAATTTTCTTCCCAAATGAAAGAGGGATGACGTCCGAATGACAAACGATAGGGATGATGTCCGAATGATAAACCATGTGCCATCGGCAAGATCAATATGACAAGATGACCGAGTGGCATATTACCCACAGATTATTGTAGAAATCATCCTAAACTTCACTCAAAGCAGCAACAATTCTTAAAACACGACGAGAACTTGGCAACTTTCACCATCTTTACACTATAAAAAAGTTTTGCTCATCCTAAGATTGATATTGATAGCCACCTCTTTACTGCTCTATCGCATTTAAGAACTGATCACAGTCAATGTGAAGGAGTTGATATAACAAGTATATTTAAAAATAAAAAATAAAAAAGCTCTGGAACAAGCAAAACATGACGAATGCGCGAAAAGAAACTGATGTTGCTGTCCAGATCTGCCTTCGATTGTGGAATGATACTGTCTACTCAGACAGGGTGGCCTTTAGCTCTCCACCATTTTTAAGATCCATTACAATATCACAACCTCCTATTAGCTCGCCTTTGTAGTAAAGTTGCGGGAAGGTAGGCCAGTTGGAGAAGGTTTTAAGACCTTGCCTCACTTCTTCGTCAGATAGAATATCAAAGGAGCCGAAGGCAACCCCCTCCTCCTTAAGAGCATTCACGACCTTGGAGCTAAATCCACACCGTGGAGCATCAGGGTTGCCCTTCATGAAAAGCATAACAGGTGACGAGCTAATCAACTTCCTAATACGGTCTTCAAGATTCTCTTTCTGAACAATTCCTTTCTCGAGTAAAACCTTCTCAAGTTGCCCACTTTTCTGCATGTCCAATACAATGTCAGATCCTCCAATAAGCTCACCCTTGATATAAAGCTGGGGATAGCTGGACCAATTCGAATAAACTTTGAGCCCTTGGCGGACCTCATCGTCAGAGAGAATGTCAAAGCTCTCAAACTCCACTTTCTCTTGTCTAAGTATCTCAACTACCTTTCTGCTGAAACCACACTTGGGTTCATCAGGTTTTCCCTTCATAAATAGCATGACTGGACCTGAATTTATGAGGCTTTCAAGCCGAGACGTAAGAGCTGAACTCAAGCCAGTTGATTCTGTGATGCCAGCCTTACCACTTCCAGTTTTTTCATTTGTTGCCTCATCGGATGCGGCAATACTGATCCCATGATCCTTGATAACTTCTTTCAGTTCACCACTATTATGCATGGCAGTTGCTATGTCACATCCACCAAGCAGTTCTCCCCTGCAGTAGAGCTGGGGAAAAGTAGGCCAATTTGAAAACTTCTTCAATCCCTCACGAACCTCAGCGTCAGATAAGATGTCAAACGTTCCAAACTTGATCCCTTCTTTCTTCAAAATATCTAAAACTTTTTGGCTGAATCCACACTTGGGGGCTTCAGGGCTTCCTTTCATGAATAGCATTACTGGCTGAGAATTAACTAGCTGCTGCAGTCTAACTTCAAGTGCCCCTTGTTGCTGCACTTGGGAAGAACCATTTCCTCTTGCAAGCTCCTGCACTGTCTCAAGAACTGCAGGCCCTGCAGCCATCCCAAGACTGGCAGGAGCCGCAGGTGCACCAGGGTTGATCGGTCCTGCAACTTTAGCTACTTTGTTAGCCAGACTAGATGGATTTGCACCTTCCAACGTGTCAACAACTTTACCATCCTGACAAAAATTTAAAAGAACTCAATTAGACGTAGAATGCACTGTTTAGAAGCTTATTGAGGTTTACTGAGATAAAGTTCACAAATAGGAGGCTGCCAGATTTTTATCTCCAGCTGTACACTCTAATAAATTTCATCAAAAGGATACGGTGAACTCCATCTCCTTTACAATTTGTAAAAAGTTGGCTTAAGAGGGCAGCAAAAAGTCTAGTTGTATATGAGCATGGAATTTCTTTATGCGTCTCCCCAAAATGCCCTACATCCCACTGAAAGGATTTCACCTTGATGCATAAATAATGATTTTCCAAGAAAAACTGGACTGCAACTTGAAACAGGAAAGTTAATATCAACAAACATAGAAATGACTGAACTCTAACCTTATGATAAGATGAGGAGGGAAGGAAAATGAGAGGCGAGTGTGTAAAATGAGGCATAATTTGAAATTTTGTGGGTGAAAATTTAAAAAAATTTCAACACCTCTCTCACTTCCCCTCCCCTCCTTAGCTTTCCATAATGTTAAGTTACTTTCACATAAAAAAGGGGTTCTGATCCAATGTCAAACTTCCCTTTTCATATAGTTGATAGGCATACATTCCACTCCCCCCTCCCCCCCTCCTTTTTTCTCTCTTTGAAACTGCTGAAAGAACCCAATTGCAACATCTTCTTGACGCCATAACCCATTTTTCAATAAAAGCTCCAAGCTTGTTCAATAACATGGAAAATGGAAGACAGACAGCCTTGTATTTACGTATTACAATGACAACAATGTCAACCTAAGTCTCATTTAAATAAAAGAGGCCAGCACTAAATGAGGTTAGCAATATTATGCAGACAATAGTGACACAAATATCAAATATATTATTCCACACCATCCTATAAATGCTTCTAAATTAAACCATTTCTAGCTAATCAGACAAAGAAACCACTTTTTTTGCTTGATATTCTGGGAATGCTTGTACCAAGACAAATTCCCTCAACCACAGGTACTGTCATAAAAGTAAATAGATGAAATAATCATAGTTTCAATTGATTCTTACATGGTGTGGGCTTTTTACCGATTATTTCAGAATCAAGAAAGCCTGTTACAAGAACCTATTAATCTATAAGCAAATTGTTGAGAACAAAAAGGAAGTCAGTCCTCAATAGCTCTCGGTGTGAGAAAGAGCATTTGAGAGGTTTTAACTTGAAAATGGCATTAATATTACTCCAACAGTGCATATTGAAGATTTTAGTCTGTACTTTGTGTCTTCTCGTTTATTTCCTCACTATTAAAGAAAACCCAAATCAACAAATAAAAGAATCATCTTGGTGTAATCAAAATCAGCCTCGTATGTGCTCTTCATAAAAGAAACATCTCGTTTATTGAGAATATTTTTGAAATGACAGTGAAAGCAATCTACAAGCATATGGTCATTGTTTCATACATCTTTAGAAGTACGGGATAAATTTTATAGAAATCCCAGGCATCGGCTAAAACATCAACTATGTAGACACAGGAATATGCAAAAAATGACTAATGAATACAAAGGTATGAGAATGAAAAGTACCACCACTTATTTTAATGTAAATACACCAGAAGCAATTGCAACCCTTTTGGAGGAATATAAATGAAAAATAAAATATGATTAAAATGTACAAAATCCTCATATAAATGAACATCAAAGGATCCTTAAAATGTACAAAATCTTCTATTAGAAAGATAGATAACTATTCAAACAGTATCAGATACAAAAGTCTTATCCTCAAACAAAAGACAGAAAGAAGATTCACCTTGAAAAACACAAAGTAGGGCACGGCAGACACTGCATAAGCCTCAGATATTTCAGGTTGCTCTTCAGCCTCAATCTGCAGAATAATATAGAGATGACCTCCAATGAAACAATCCACAACACAAGAGACATTTTAAACCACACCAAAGCAAGAGCACGGAGCCTCATTTGCATCTGAAAATTTATCTAAAGCAGCATCAGTATAGCAAAGAAAACACCAGTTATCTTCAACCGATGAGCCCAAGCTTTTTTTTCCACATTCCTTTAAGCCTCAACCCACATCATGATCCATCATTACAATCTCAGGATAACTCAACAAAACTGCCGCGAGATGTACAACGAACGCGTCAACACTATCCCGAATTCACGGAACCTACTCAAGGTTCAACAACCTACCAACACTCCTGATCTAATCAGTCAAATAAAGCAATGATTTTTCAGACTGTTTCAACAGAATTCTGCGAATCAATCCCAAGAACGCGCATGCTATGTACTGACAACAACCACTTAGACACTCAACTAAGTCCACCACATTCAACACATACGATCGATACACAGGCGCAGCCGTACAAAAGTCACATTTTTCATCCATCATTAGCGATGCGAAGCGCGCCGTATCAAAGCACGGACAATCTTTACGCATCCGCCCGCAACTATAACTCAGAATCGAGAAAAAGGAAAACGGCAACCGTTCCGGCGGGAGCGGGGTGACCGGTACGAACCCGGAGGAAATTGGCGAGGGGGAAGTCGATGGCGAGGTGGGAGAAGACTTTGTCCATGTGCTTGGACGCGTCGCACCACGACGCCCAGAAGTGGAGGGCCGCCGGAGCTCCGGCCGCGACGGCGGCGTCGAGCTCCTGCTTCGACCGGACTTCCTTCACCGAACCCCCCATCGATCGCGGGCGGAGATTTCGCCGGAGCGCCGGAAGAGAGAGGGGAGGAGCAGGAAAACCCTAGAAAGATTCCTCCTTTATGCAGAGATTCTCGAGCGTTGCAGAGGGGAAGAGGCGGAGGAGGAGGCAGGAGGAGCTGGGCTTGGGATATATTCTGGCACTGGGCACTGGGGCATGTGTGCGTTCGGGATTGGAATTTTTTTCTTTTGCTATATCTTAATAAGAAAAATTCTATATAAAGATTCGAAATGTTTTCATTTTTCTCAAATAATAACTTAAACTGAATTTTATTTTAAATGAGAACCTAAAATAATTATATTAATTTTAAAAAAGGGCCTGAAGTGATTATGATTGTTAGCCTTCCCAGCTCGTTAGGTGGCCAAAAATGTTGGCTGATTAAAAATATTTTCGTCTAAATACAATTTAAATTAAATTAAATTAAAAAATCAAAGTAAAAAAAGCCCTTGCCCAAGCACTGGCCATCGCCGTCGAGGCAGCAACCATTTGCAATCACCTAAGTAACATCTAGGAAGCATCGACACTTTCAAAAAGCCTTTGTGTTATGTTGTATACTCTGACACGTGTTCAAAAGCAACACGTGTCCGATGCTCTCGGACACTATCCGATGCTCGATCAACACGTCGGACTATCCGATACTTAATCAACTTTTTCAATACTCGAGTCAAAATTCTGACATATGAGCTTTTGACACGCAAAATCAATTTTTAAAATTTTCAATAAATGAGAGTTCAAATATGTGTGTGTGTGTGTGTGTGTGTGTGTGTGTGTGTGTGTGGAAAAATGAAAAAAATAATAAAAATAATAAATGGGGAAAGAAGAAAAATCTAGTTTTATCTTCTTTTCTAACTCTTACTTCTCGCAATACACAATTTATCCCCTAATTTTTTTCTCTTTTCTTTCAATACGTTTGATAAGTAAGTTCAGAGTGTGAATTGCTTGTTTTTTTTCTCTAAGCTTTATGGATTATTGGAATGGAATAAAATTTATCAAATTGAAACAATGAATGATATTAATAAATGGTAGATTGATGTTTTTAATATAATATAATTTAAGCTTTCTTTATTTATTTATTCATTTATAAATTTGAATCAAATTAATTTGATTGAAATAATAATAAAATATATAAAAATATACATTTAATATGCAACACGTTCCAAAGTATCGAAATTCTCTATTTTTTTAGAAATGACGAGTCGGTGTGTCATGTCGTATCCTGTATCGCATGTCAACATCAATACTATTTAGAATACCAATGACACCGCTATTGACACATGATGTGACATGACATGACACGATACACTGATAATAAATAATTTCGACACGTTAGAATACGTTATATATTAAATGTGTGTATATATATAAGATAAATTATCATTTTCATCATTATTTTAATCAAATTGATTTGATTTAAATTCACAAATAAATAATAATAATAAAAGGCTATAATGAATTTACATTAAAAATATTAATTCATCATTTGTTAATTTCATTCATTATTTCAATTTAACAAATTTAACTCCACTCTAATAATCTATAAAACTTGGAGGACAAAAATAATCCACGTTCTGAACTTGCTTGTCAAAGAGTGTTGGAAGAGAAAAGAAAAAAAAGTAGGGAGATGAATTGTGTGTCATGAAAAGTGAGACTCGGAAGAGAAGAGAAAATTAAAATTTTCTTCTTTTCCCCTTTATTATTTTTATTATTTTTATTTTATTTTCTTACATATTTACATTTTGACCCATTATTTATCAAAAAATTTTAAATTGATTTCATGTATGTTAGAATCATGTGTCAGAATTCTAAACTCGCATATTGGAACTCCCGACTTGCGTGTCAAAAAGTGTCAGGAGAGTTGACCGGGTATTAAATTTTCTAACACGTGTTGATAGAATGTCAGAAAGTATCAAACAATATTGAAGAGTGTTGGATACATGTTGAAATATTCGACACAATACAAATGCACATGAAAGCTCCAGAAAAGTATCGGTGCTTTATAAGCCATCACCCCATCAGCGATAGGGCGATGGCCATAGGTGAGAGGGAGCTAGGAGCCTAGGAGGATTAGGCCCTTATTTGAAACAATCACCCGCCTCTTTTTGCTTCTTTTTTTCTTTAATTTTAATTTTTTAATTTTTTAATCTTATTCAATTTAAATTTAAATTGTATTTGGATGAAAATATCCTTGATCGGCCAAAAAATTTTGCCAATTGATGAGCCGGCAAGACTAGGAAATAACCATAATCGCTTCAAGCCATTTTTTGAGATTAATATAGCCATTTCAAATTTTTATTTGAAATAAAGTTCACTTCTAATCCTTATTTGAGAAAATAAGAATACTCTTTTCCTTTAAAGGTCCGTTCGTTTCGCGGAAAATGAGCCATTTTCGGAAAATATTTTCTCAGAAGTCATTTTCCAAAAAAAATGACAATATTTTCTGGTGTTCAGCTAAAACCTGAAAATGTTTCAGAAAATATTTTCCGGTGTTCAGTAGGGAAAATATTTTCCGCCCACCAAATTGGCGAGCGCAAGCATCAAGCTCGAGGCTCGCCAGATTGATGAGCTCGAGTTTGAGATCGATGAGCTTTAGGTTCACTTGGTTTGACAACTAGCCAAGAAAGAAGAAAATGGGAAACAATAATAAAATAATAATAAAATAATAATAAAATAAAAAGAAGAAAAATAAAAAGAAAAAGGAAATTAAAAAAAAAAAGATAATTAAAAGATAATTCGAATGAAAAAAGAAAAGAAGAAAAAGAAAGGGGAGGAGGAAGTCAAGATTTGTATAGGTGTGAGATAAAAAAGATCAAATGAGGAAAATGTTTTCCCCTACTTTAGAAGACTTTTTTCCTTTGATAGAAAATATTTCCTCGAACAATTCATTTTCTGTGAAACGAACGCCGGAAAATCCGGAAAACGTTTTCTCGGAAATTATTTTCCGTGAAACAAACGGACCCTAAATGACGATAACAAACTTGTTTCATATCTCCATTAATCCTCACCTTAGACCTTGTCCAATGCTATAATCAAATGTTAAATACCTAGAACCAAAGTATAATCCATATATTAAGAAATGTGATATACATATAATTCCCGTTGGCATGCATTGTGTTTACGTTGACCTGACCACATATAAGTGAGTACAATTCTCAAAGTATGCATGAATCCAATTCATCATTGTCAAAGGGATTCATTGTGCTCTTACGTCTGTACTATACATATCTTTTACAGACATAAAGTACGATTAAAAGCCAAAAAGACGAAGAAGAAGAAAGAGTAGTCGATCAAGAGAAGTGTTGAAAGAAGGGTGTTGAAACACAATATGCAAGACAATTGTTAAACCTCCATGAAAGTCCTCACTTATTATAGACGACTTCTCAGAAGAGACACCAAAAGTCCAAATGTGAATGGATCACTTTCACCAGTACTGAGACAACAACCTCAAATGAAAATTCAATGTCCATCATATGTCCAAATGGCCCTCCAGACCAGTAATAGGTGAGCAAAGAATGACCAGAATTCTCATCACAGATAAACTTCTCAGAAAGGAGATGTATTCCCAGATTTCTTCTTGTAAAAGCTCAACCGTTCTCGCTGGATTTTGTCCAGCGCAATCAAAATGGTTCCTGCAGTTCCTTCTTCAGTCCATTCGATGGATTCTTTCTCCAGAAGCTGCAAGATCTGTATGAATAAAAGCACGTAAATCAACGACATGATCAACAGTCTCTTAAAAATAAAAGAAACAAGGATCATGCGGGTTCTGTTGGGAGTTCCGTTGAACTTAATGTTTAAGAAAGTGAAACGTACCCTTCGCCTACGAGCCCTTTCAGAGGTATTGGCACCATTAGATTCAATGACAACTTTGAGGTAAGCTGACAGAAAATAAACCACGTGTTATTACCACACTTTCTCCATGTCATAATTACAGCACAAGTCACATGATAGGGAAAGTAACTGACAATAGATGCCAGAAAGCGATAGCAGATGATGCTTCATGAGACTAACTGCCTCCTTGGGATCTTGTTGACGCAGGTTAAGCAAAAATTCATCGTTCGCATCTGCATTTCCACCACTGATCACAAAGAGAACAATAATGATGAGTAAGTCCTTTAAATCCTTCCCCGAAATCACAAAAGGTAAAAGAGATGTTCAAAGCATGGAATATGTTTTCTATGAACATTTTTCACTTGCATTAACTCTGTTATGAGCACTGTTGAGCTCAAGATCCTCCTACAAGAGGTAATACCTTGTCTGGTAAATCTTTTCATTGGATTCTTCATCTGCTTCACGTGCTTTTTTCTGGTAGAAGTGTCCCTGGTATAACAAAGAATTATCATATCATTTTCCAGAATTTTTTCTTTTAAAATTCCGGAGTACGGGCGGCCAACCCATCCACACAAACCAATCAGCACATGCCTAAATACCATCAATTTTGATAAGATCCAGGCTGCACTCAGAAACCTTTGAAGCTTCGCCGTAATATCTCAAAGAAGGATCACTTATTTGCTTCCAATAAGATTTTCCATAAGTAATTGAAGGTCACGATTGAAAATATGGCAAGTTCGACATATGGATGCTGGTGATTGTTAGAGCTTTGAGAACATCATCCAATACGAGCTCCCATAAAAAACCACTTATGGTAACAAGTATGAAAGCATGCCGATCCCATCAGATTAGTAGCATGATTTAGAAGGCAGTGTCCACTTCCAGCATTATATCATTGGCAGTGCAAGGCCAATGAAAAAGCTCCTATCTAAAGTTCCTGCATAAAAGGACAAGGATGTTGAAATATTTTTCCATCAATCAATGGAACTCAGATATCACTGAATTGGTCAAGGACCCCCTTTGTGGAGTGGGAGAAGTAAGATTCTTCAGGTTGGCATTGACCTGTTCAGCATCTTCCACTTCAGCCTTGTCTTCATTCTACAGACCAATTAGAATCTATTTAACGTCCATCAACTCTTGTACCTCATTTATGAATCGATAGAAATTGAGTGGCCAATTCTTTGTATATTCAAATCACAACTTTCGTCAAGCTTGAATCCCTGATAGTACCATGGACTGATGGAATCAAACCTGCCCTACCGAGAATCTTGAAGAGGACTGTCATTGGCCTTCTAAACTTATCAATACATAACTACTAGTACATTCAGACATTTATAAGCTTTACCTGTTCCATGAGTCTTTCAGCCAAAGCCCGATCTCCATTAGCATAAGCTTCAACAGCCTGATATATAGATTGTGCACAACTTTACATTATTTTCAGCACACTTTAAACAGAATGAGATTCACCACGCAATTAGGAAAGAAAAAAAAAGGAAGAAGTCACTCACTGCCGTGTAGTATTCTCTCATAGTTCTGCGATGCTCCCATACAGCCTTCCGGAGAACTTCATACGCATCTTCCTCATCTATATAAACAGTTACTTTCTCAAATAAGGACAAATAAAGGAAACGGCAAAAGAGGAGAGAAAAATCAACGCACAAATCAATAGACAGTATAGCATAACCAGCTCCACGTAAGTCTTTCATTTGAATTTGAATATCGAATATTCCAAAGTGAAACTTTTCTAAGCTCGTAAATCCATCATATCACCAGTACACTTCAAAATGACTCCGTTATTCATGCTATAACTCTATACTCACACAAGTTTCTTCAATGAGAAAATTGTATCTGCAGGGTGCATATCTAAGCATTGGAGTCAGAAAGTACCACCTTAACAGGAGATCAAGTACAGAGTATGGTTCCTTTCATACAAGAGAATATGATGTCATGAAGCTGGCCTATGCAGCTTCCATGGGCAAATTTCAGATATTAAGAGCATATATTCAGAATAAGGGAAGTACCATTAGAGTCTAACAAGAGGATTTAACATGCAATCCACTATTGGCCAATATAAGTTTATCTCCAACTTCTGCATCCAAGGACCTCTACACATTGATAGTTTAGGCCTTCAGCAACTCGTAGGTAAAAAATTTCAGACAGTATTTATCTTAAGATGCACAAGGAACTCATGGGTTAGGAAAGTGAAAGGGTTCTGATATTGTTTGCAATCAATAGCAACCTGAATTCACAACTTCCAAGGACCACTAGGACAAAAATGTCCACAGTAGAGACTAAAATCCCAAGAGTAAGTTCCTGCTGAGGTTTATTTAAGGGACTATTGAAGAACAAGTGCAAGCTCCGCTAGATCATAACTTCATAGCGTCTTCTCATCATACAAGAAATGAAGCCTTAAAAAGTAAGTTACCATGGTCATTATTTTCGTGGTTTGTGTCTGTCACTCGAACCTTGTCTTCAGGACTTAAATCTTCTGGTAGTGGAATCACCACCCTGCCAAATGCTCTAGATCTCCTCCAAGTATTACCAAGAAATGACCTCCTCCTACCAGTTGTGAGGCGAGGTTCATCATCATTTATCTTGGAAGCAGAAAATAGTGTGGCCAAAATTTCCTTTTCTTGATTCTGCTTCTCTATTTGTTGTCTAGTCAGTTTGGCAGACTTAGGTTTGGACAATCCACTTCTTTCTCTGCAACAAAAGAAACCAGTGCATGTAACTAGAAGGAAAATATGGTATTCACAAGCTGATTCTTTTCCCTGTGAAAATGACTATTGGTTGTAATAACTCAGTTTTTGAGATGACAACCAGAAAAATAAGCACATTTGGGATTGAGCTGAAAGATTTGGGTGAAGGAAAGATGTTTTCAAGAAATAAGTACAAGGCAATAAGCATACCCTCCTGCATTTTTAGTGTCTCGCAACATTTTTGGTGGGCAAAGCATTTCGGATGGAGGGTTTATATCTCTATGCTGTAACAGAAACCAGAGATGAGCAAAACAAATTAACAAGGAGAGCATATATCACTATGCCGTAAAAACAAATGACAGAATCATACAGATGTTAACATCACATAATTAAAAAAAGTTCAAGTAAAAATGAATAGTATACTTAATAACCATCTTCCAAAGAACCAAATATGGACTCTTGTAAACATTCTGACCAGGATAAGGTATCCTATCGGATGAGACAGCAATTTAAGCTGCGGAGTCAAAATTTGTTGGTAACACCTTGAATCCAACCATGTACAACAGGCTATATCAACTTGCTCTTATGATCATTGACATTGTTCCTTAATGTAAACTTGTGACAAACCAAATGAAGAACAAGAATGATGGAGGGCATTGCATTGCACTATTTAACCAATATACCCAGGGCCTTCGCATGCATTAATTAAGTGTTTTGTGTCACATTAATTTAGAGAACCACAAAAGCGTTCCCCGTGTTTGTCAATATTTATTTAAATGTTTCAATTATCCCCCTCATGGCCCCAGATAACACCAATAAATTTGTAACAATTAAGAAGCTCTGCTTTATTCAATAAAAATTAAAAGGTCCCATTTGCAGGCCCCAAATTCACCTATTTTAACTGGTTATTCCTTCAAACCATACTCACAGAACTTTAAGGATTTGCAGGTGGTAAATTTCACACTGACCAATCTCTAGTGCAAGAGGAGACATATCATTCTCCTTGTCTATAAAAGAGTACAATTTTTGTGTTTACGCGCATTAAATTTGAAATTTAGAGGCAAACATTAGTATTTCTATCTGTTCTATCTTACTTAAGAGACAATTGAAATTTATCCATAAATTCTGTGAGTTAACAAACATGGCCATCATTCTGGTTCAAGTTGAGATGAGAAACTTAACATGCCTGGCTCACTGAATAAGTAAACTGGTAAGTATAAATTTGATATATGGAAAAAATTTTGAATTTTATGCCTGCAGCGCACCTTTATCAGTCAGATAGTTCTGGTCTAAGATGACAAATTAGGTTTATAAAATCAATAAGCACTGAGCAGTCCCAGAAAATTTTAAGAAGTACTGGTACAATTAAAGAACCATGCAAGAGAAACTTTACAATCTGACCAACCTTTTTCAGGGACTCTCCATCCAAGTTGCTCCTTTCCTTTGAAGCTATGGCTGAAAATTCAATTAGTTTCTCAAAGCTCTGAGAAAAAAGACATGCAAGATTATCAGGAGTTAGTAATATCATGAACTTGTCTTATCATTTCGTATTTAATCAAGAGGTACGGAAGTTAAACATTTACAAATAAGAATTGACTGCACTTGAAATGTATTTATTCAACAGCCAAGTTTAGCCTACTAGAAATTTTACCCTTTAAGGCTTGTATCAGCTATCAGTCTCACCCATTTCTCTGAACAGTCAATGTTGAAGACAATCACATGTGACTAGTCTCTTCACGTAAGTTACTACAAATATCTAAGCAATTTCCACAGCAAGATAAAACGTAAAGGGTCTTTCTATGTTCATTTCAGAACTGAATTGAAGAATTTCTGTCCTTCTGCTACAAAGTAAAGTTGAACTTTTCTAGCACAGCATTTACACCCATTCGTACAACCAACAAAAAAGGCACTTACCAACCTATTTGTCGATGGGTTGGAATTTACAATAGGGAAAGGAATGCTCATTTCTTTATTATTTAATTTACAAATTTCGAAGTGCGTCCTAATCTTCTCTTTCTTGTAATATATTATAAGAACAGTTTTGACATTCCATTAGTTTTTAAGCATACCACATTGCATGTGCACAGGATTTATATAGGCCTCGTATTGACGTATTCTCCTTCCACCTAATAAGTTAAACTTTCATTTTAGACTTTGTAACAGAGTATCAAAACTAGGTTTTGTGAGGTTCCCTGTTCGTCAATTCCAGCGTTGCCCTAAATCCGGTCTATAAATGAGGGAGGGTGTTAAAAATATCTCACATCACTTCTCTACAGGATTTATATGAGCCTTACATTTATGCAGTCTCCTTCCACCTAATGGCTTAAGCTTTTGGGTTGGATATTCCAACAATTATCATTTCCTATCCATTGCCATATTATTAATATGTAGCAAGCAAACAAGGAAACCGTAATAATCGTTCTATTTTAACTTATTCACCAAGCATTCCACTTGAGTTAAATATTTAGAATCACAATTGAGCATAATAATCATACTCGGCTTGTATCTGACTTGGAAAGTCACTCATTAATTGTACAATATGGCCTCAACATGATTGGGTTTTCTTGAATAAGATGAACTCCAGTGGAAATAATATTGAATATTATCATTTCAAAACATGGGTAATCAATTATACATACCTCTTTCACATCGTATCCACATATCCCTGCATCAAGTTGAAGTACTGTTTGTCAGCCATTTCATTGTATCATATGTGAATACATCATGCTGCATTCATCTCATTTATTAAGATCATATATCATCTGCATTCCAGATTAATAATATATCCTCTCTCTCTCACCAACCATCTCACTGTATTTTATGCATGTTATGCATATGCACGAGGGTGACTTTCATTAGGCTGGAGATGGAATTGGTACGATTCAATCAGATCTTTCAAAATTTAGCTCCTGTTTAGTAAAATCTAGAAAAAGAAACTGTAAACAGATAATTTAAGTATTCCTTTCTTTCTTTATAAAAAAAAGTTTTTTTTTTCATAATCTTTTTTGTCTTCTCTTCATCTACGTCTGCATGCTAGAAGCATCGCAAATCCTAGGAAGGGGATATTTGTTTATAAAATCAGACATATAGGATAACCATAGAGGCATATGAATGCTAAAGCTTTAGGCTGTATGACCTCGGAATTTACTGCAAAATGACCAATATATAAAAGGATGACAAGCATGACAATCTGTACATCTTTCCGATGTGAGGCACAGCATGATCGAGTGATTTTGTTCAACATAATAATAAGCTAATATATAATCTATCTCCACAAGATGATATGCAAGTTGAAATTATGTGATGCTGTGACAGTAACGAGATAAATTTTAGCATTCGAGTGTCATTTGACACACAAACTAATATTGCTTTTGTATAAGCAAATGGTGGAACTCCTCTCACCTAGCATAATGTTCCTAATGCCAATTTGGTTTTATACCTAGCACACATTTCCTTTCTTTGAAGAGTCAATCCTAGAACCAGAATGTATTGTTGCTCAGATACAAGGGGATAGTATCAAGCACAGAAACTATGGCCTCACTAATAACATTGTAAATGTACTTCCAAAAATCACTATTGGTGCATTCCGCCATACAATATAAGAGTAGAAATGGCTTGAAATCATTAGCACAAGTTGCAAGTCAGCATTACAGGAATATTCTCATGCTCAAACCTCTGTATTAGCCACAAGCTAGGGTCTCCAACAGCATACACCAGGAGAGAATAAAAACTGATTTTGTGGTTTTCCCCATAATGCAATATGATACTTCCCAAAGAAAAGTCCATACATTTGTGAATATGCCTTTGAGCAACATCCTCCTGAACCTGTCATTAACTTCGCAAACTGATATACATGGTCTTCATCTCATTATGTCATTGTCATGAAGATCTGACACTCCTGTTTGTCAGGAACCTATTCCACTACAATGAAACTAAGACATACTGCTACAAGCAGGGTCGCTATATGTACAAATTGCCATCACACAATCTGTTTTTTGAAGTCTTATGTAAGATCTATGTACTCCAATCTTTCATCTCTTTTCTTCTCCTTCCCCCCTCAACTGGTAAACTCATCGTATAATTGTACATGTTCATAAGGGGATCCAAAGGCCGTGTAATTGTTCAAGCCACCTCATGTGAACTTCTCTCCACTTAGATTAGGGCCTCAATCACTTCTTCTCTGAAAAATACAATTCCAATCACATCTTTTCTTGAGTATGCACACATCCGACAAACGTTCGTGTCTTTGCCAGATGCATTTTGCGCAAACTTTGGCATTTGAACCTCGATATTCCATGCCATAAAACATCATCAGCCCTATTCAGTGCTCATAAAAAGCAACGGATGTGCCCCACTTCATTCATCCTTATTCTCTTCTCTAGATAAAATCTCCATCAATTTCTTCATCATTTTGCGAAGTTGACCTTATATATTGGAAACATTCGTTTTTTTTGGGAACTTCTCAGTCTCTAATTCTTGCCGTTTTTGTACCTTGAACCTCTACTTCTTCTGGACTTACACTCCATATGAATTGCCTTTGACCAGCAAACATAAGAATCCTTCAATTCCAAGTTCCAACATTTTCCTCTAAAGTTTGAGCTCAGCATTTACTTCTACTCGAGTTTTGTTTGATACAATACCATTTTAAAAAATAATGCAACAAGATATATAATCATGGATATCCTCAGTTAACAAGATCATCACTAGAGAAAAAAGATGATGACTTAGTATAACTCTAGGACTATATGCAAGTCCTCCGTTTCTTCTCCATATGTCCTTATTGGAGCCATAACTCTGTCATACATACTCTTTATAGCTTGCTTATGGGTGATTTCTCACTCTAAATCCAACAAATTATTTTTCTTTGAACCCTTTCATGTGCTCTCTCCATACAAATCTCCACACCTAGCAAATTTCCTTGATATTCCATCCTCTAAGCACAAACTATGTTGGCTGTCCAAATATGTAACTTTTGCTTCAAGACATGGTAAACTACTCATTTTCCTATTCTGAAATTAGCACAATTGGTTACCCTCTCTATTGTGATATATTGCTACAAAGTGCTTTTCCTTCACTAATCAAGCATGTCCTTTGTTCCAGAGATTTTACTGAAGAGGGTTAATAAGTGTATGAGATAACTATCTCCTCCTTATCGTTTCAAAGTTAAATTGATGGCAGTTTGGTTCCGCCAGTTCTAATCTTTTCCCCTTCAAAGCCACAAAAACTTCATGTTTCCTAATCTGTTGATAGAAGGACAAGGTCTTCACTCTTACTCAACTCCCCCATATAAAGTATTTCTTCCAGAACCTTCATTGAAGAAATTAAACCAATAACTTCTCCTCTATCTTTAACCTCATCCTTTGCAACTAGGTCCTGTGCAAGCCCGTCCTTACTTCATCTTACTTGGTTCAGATCTCTAGTCTTTCTCTTGTTCTAGCGAATTTATACACATCACTCTCTCCTTTGGTGCCCAACTATTTATAAGGTCATTAAAAGCTGCTAGCTTCGCATCTTCTTCTCTTTAAATTCTTCTTCACTAATTTGTCAAGAAACTTATATGGCTAGTAAATCTATCTCTAATATCTAGGTAAAATGAAGAATGAAAAAACTAGACAGCAACTTGGAAATTTCATCCATGACCATCTTTAGGTTTAATTGTCTGTCCATTGCCATCAAGGAACATAAATATGACCGAAGGCTTTTCTCATCCCTCTTTCTTGGTCTCCTATAGCCTGGTAGTCAAATTTACTCCCATTCTTTAAGAGGCTTATTTTTTTTCCCCTGTAAAACTCATTGCTTTACATGGAGATTACTTCCTTATTGACTGCTAACCTTCAAGCAGATTGATAGATATGAGAAAGTTCTTTGATATTTTCTGCTCACATGTGATCATAAGTGTTCCATTTATTCTTTATAAGTATCAAAATTTTGTTTGTGACTTCAACTTACACATATTGGATTCTCACAACCACCCTCATTTTCTATACCAAGAACCTTTTGCAGATAAAAAAACTCTATCAGTGCTCTACTCATAATTCAAATCACTAACTCATTTTCAAACCAATGTCCTGCTTTAGGTGTGCCAAAAAAAATACTAAGGAAGTTCCACCATTGTCAAAAAACTGTTCATGTGAGTCATCTCTCTTGCAAGCAATTGAGAAATAAACCAATATATTAGATTGTCTCAATGTAACTTTCAGATCTCTATGATTAAGGAAAACTTGCAAATCTCCAAATAGAGAATGATGTAATACTGTATTCAAGAATTTTCTCAGGCTCAGATAATACTTGTACCCTAATTCTGCAAATTAAACTTAAACTATTTTTCAAGAAAAGAGGATGTATAAAATATCAATGGGATAGCAGTGCTAAAAATGTTTACCAAGTACTTTGCCAATCACATCTCTATCTAGCTGAAATCCATCTTCAAGCATTTTAAACAGGAAATCCTCCGTGTCCTTTTGCATCTCCATGATGGGATTCGGCTGAAAATCTGGATTATTATTGGAGATGGACAGCAACTTTGAATCCAGTTTCAAAGGTTTGGCAGTCTCAAGCGAACAGAGTTTGGCTTTGACATGCTCTTTTCCCCGAGAACTTGAAACACCACCCGTCGAAACAGGACGCCATTTTAGGTTTGAAGATCTGGTATTAGCACCTGCTTGAAATGGCTTAGGACGGAGGTTACCATTTGATGATGATGAACGAGATCCTCTTTTCACATCACTACCAGATAAGTGGTCAGTGGTATCTGCATCTGTAGAATGGGTTTCTCTCATTTCAACCCTAATGTGACCTAGGAAATCTGTTTCTTTGAGAGAGAGAGAAAACAATGACGGCACCACGAGAAAAATTTCGATGTTTCCTCAAAAGTGTTCTTAAATACAGCCAAACTTGAAACTTACTTACAAAATGAATGGCAAAACCAAGGGCGATAATTAAAGAGTTGCCATATCATTAGGACATAATGCAGTAAGCAAAAACAGATGAATATGCACAGATGAAAACCAGATTTCCTGTCGTTTTATTTTTTTCCTTCCGTGTCATTTTTGTTTGGACCATTTTCTCAGTAGACGGGAAGAGTCTTAACACTTCATTACACCTTCCTAAGGAAAAATTAACTTATTATTACGACAAGAACCTAATGTGTTAAGCAATAAAAAGTGGATACGCATATTATCCAAGATTACCAGTCATTAAATTTTTGTCCCTTTTTCATTTTGGTTGGGATTTTTTTCCAGTGAGGGGGTGGGCAGTCATACATTTAATTACACATTCTAAAAGAAGATTTTACCGATGAGGTTTGTGTTCTTAAGATTTCATGTCTCTTGTGCACATAACAACTCACAAACAAATGCGCATCATGTTCCATATTTAGGCATCAGGACAAATACAACCAGAAAAGAAAATAACAAGCTAAGCCACTCCAAATATGATGAGAAACACAGTGCATGATTCACTTATTGATGTCTAGCGAGCCTTGTGTATATAGGCAATAGCAGACCATATGGCAATTCCGGAATCAATAGAATCAAGACAACTTCATTCATAAATTCAGCAAGACTTAAACCTCTGCCGTAGGAGGACCGCCCATATCGAGCAATTACTTAGCAATAAACTGTGGAAAGGGCTATGCTAAGGAGAGTAAAATGGCACAAAAACAAGATAATCCATTTGAGAGAAGTCAAAGGCACTTAAATCAAGTACACTGTGTGACAAACGAGCGCCACATAATGCATTCTTGGATCTGGTGATTTCCACATAACCTTTCAAAAAGAGGATTCTTCAAAACAGATGGCAACACACATGAAATCCTATTTTGCATGCCAATAAAACCATTTATCAACTGACAACATTTTCAGTTTCCACAAACGAGCTTAGTTACAATGTCAGTTCATGGCATCAAAACTATTTCACTAGCTAGGAAAGTGAGCTATTTGCATTATAGTACAAACATACAGCAATTAGCAAAAAGGCCAATACCTACGCATCACTCTAGAAACACATTGGGCCTTCAAAGAGTCGCAGAAAAATATCAGAACAATTGTACAAAGCAAGCAAACTTACCACCTAAAAAAGCAAAGAAATTTATGAAAAAAAAAAGAAATCAGGAAATTCTTAGACAACTGAAACCGTCACTCAGCAATGCATACCAAAGGGTGAAGATATCAGAATCTAATGCAGCTTATGTAAACACACGATCAATTTATCGACCCAGACAACCTTGACTCCGTACTTCATGCCTCGCTTTGTGTTGGATGGTCTTGGCCCTCTCTCACCCCAAAAGGTAGCTAAAAAATATGAGACTTTCCCTCACACTTATAAACCGACCACCAGCCTCTTCCACAACCGACCTGGGACAACCTCAACAAGTCTTTTCCTCTCGAAAGAAACAGAATCTAAACAATACCCTTGCACCCACTTTCTATCCACTTTATCATGCTATCGCATGAGCGTTTTCCACGTCCAAATCGGCTACCACTCACTTTCACACGGCGGCGAAACGAGAAAAAGGTCCTACCTTTGACTCCCCCGCGTCCCAAATTCTCACTCCCGACCGGTACCGGGCAGAGAGAAGGACATATACTAAAGACAACGAAACAGTCTCTATCCCCCCACCCGACGCGATCCCCATTACGGTACGGAGCACATGCCACGGAGCAACCCGAAGTCCCAAACTCTTCGCTGATCAAAACCAGTCCGGTCGACTCCGTTTCGCGCGGACGCAATGTGAGGGAGAGAGAGAGAGAGAGAGTACCGGCGAGGGGACGATGCTGTGCGGAAGCGTCGTCGGGCGCTCTCCCGGCGAACGCGCCTCTACATTCCGGCTACGGCGCGAGACGGCGACGGCGACGGCGACGGCGACGGCGACGATGGCGGGGAGGGGAATGTCGCGAAGTTTCTGCAACGACGGGAAGCTCGCGGCATTTTTCAGAGAGAGAGAGATGGCACGTCTCTCTCTCTCGTATTTTCGGCAAAATGCTTCGTTTACCACGCGACGTTCCGCCTCCCGGTATTCCTTCCGGGAGAAAAAATAGGCCAAATTGCAATAGAAAAAAAAAACACGTTCGCCCGAAATATTTCTTATAACACAAAAAATCGTACCTATATAATATATTTATCACTAACTTGTACAGCATGACACATTTACACATTTAGCTGAAACTTTTTTCGTGATATCAAAAACTTAAACATTTTTCAGTGACAATAAATGTCACACGGATATAAAACTGGGATTTTTGATGTCACGAGAAAAAGTTTCAGTTACGAGTTTAGAATAAATGCGTCATATAAATACAAATTTATTATTTTTCTTGTTAGCAAGAAAGTTTGGGATATATGTATCACTGTAGGTAAAGTTTAGAGTTTTTTTTTATGGCTTTTATCCGAAATGCACATTTTAGTTTCATGTTCTAAAAGAAAAATTACTATTTCCCTTTACATTTACTTATGTTGGTGTGTAATTATAAATATTAATTCTCATTAGAATTACTAAAATGACAGTGACCATTCATACCCAGCTTCTAATTATTGAAAGATTCTCGCATATTATCGAAATCCGTTTACTCTTGTAAATTTGAGGTTTTGTACGGTGTCTACCATAAGATCATGGTTCATTACAAAACATTTATGGCGGGTTGTGGGGGACCGGACGAGAATGTGGCTACTTTAATGATGAGGATTTGAGATATTATAGCACGATCCATAATAGGTTTGGAACTTATTTGGAGAGTAATAAAAAGTTAATGGGATGGATTTGAGAAGACGTGGGCCTAAATTCGTCCCGCTTTGATCCCATAATAATAATAAAGGAGCACGCCAAGTCATATCTTTTTTCATATAAAGGACGATTTATTTTCTATGTTGTCAGTATTCGCTCTTGGAAATAAAAGATATTAGAGATCAAACCTAT
Organism: Eucalyptus pauciflora; assembly: GCA_007663325.1. Lineage (NCBI taxonomy): Eukaryota > Viridiplantae > Streptophyta > Magnoliopsida > Myrtales > Myrtaceae > Eucalyptus > Eucalyptus pauciflora. The sequence continues at coordinate 3,886,869 of VMYD01000291.1, read as the reverse complement.
CACTAATGGTGATTTGAAATTAAAGAAGTCCTTGCATCACTTACAAAAATAAATAAATATATATATATATATATAAAAATCATTGTGCACTTGAATATTTAAACATACATTATTATCAATGGGTGATTTTTTTATAATTTAACTAATTATTTCAAATAATACGAGCAATCAGTTTTAGAAAAATATTTTTCAAATCATTCATTTTTTACGAAAAAAAAATCAATTGACCAACTAAATTAGTATCTCTCATTCAGTTTGTGAATGAATGACTCGCGCTCTTAAAAGTCTTAACACTTCACTTAGCGAATCATTCCGTGTAGACCAGTCTTCGCAAATCTAGCCATTCTAATCTAGAGTGAGTGTTAAAGTAGGATTAGAGTAGAACCAACTAAAAAAAAAAAAAATCTAGAACTATATTCAAGCGCAAGTACTTAGTCATGAAGACCAAACGTTGAGCAACACGGAATGAATCCTAATGCACTCGGAAAACAATCAATCCACGCTACGCAAGCTCTGCTCACACAAGCATCATGATACCCGAAACCGAAAATACATGAGTCGAAAGACATCGAACTCCGCCGTCCTCGCGAATCATCCGAATCGCATTTCACGACACTCGACTCGGTAGCTTTACCAAGCCTTTATCAATGCGATTCGAATCCTTTCAACATCCTGAAAGTGCAGCTTCGAAAATGGCGTCGACCAAATGGGCTTGCGTTGCTGCAGTCTCGCTCCTACTGAGCCTAGGAACGAGCGCTGCTCAGAGGTCACTCCTTATGAGCAGCGCCAACTGGCAAGAGGCCGGCGAGCCGGTGGATCTGGACTTACGTGGAGGAATTGCTCGAACCTTGGCATCATCGAGCGAGGGTGGCGCCACGGCCAGCTCCGACATGGGCGGTTTTAGCCAGGACATGGCTGGTAAGGCCAGGCCAGACCACCACGATCTGAGCATGGCGAGTGGATGGGATATGGATCCGGACGGCGAAGGCCACGACGACTGGCCCGCTAACGCGCACGATAATCCTGGGGTGTCCAAGGAACCTGCACCCATTCCGAGGTTTCCTGATGACCCATACGACCCGCCATTAAGCCAGTGGCAGGATCAGTTCATGTATTGCAGTCCAATGTCCTGTCAAGGGAGGAAAGATGACTATGGCCCCGGCGCCGGCGGGGACTGCAGGGGATTTAGTATGTTGATTGAGTACCCGTCGCCACCACCTTCAAGTAAATCAGGAGTCAGCAGAAACCCTGTACACTCGCCAAACGGAGCTAAACCTGATGGCCATACGATCTCTTTCACTGAACCTCTTGCTTTTCCTCCAGAATCTCACGCCGCCGGAATGCCGGATACTCCTGGCGCAACATGGGAAGAACCAATGATGCCTGGTCACTGAGTGATCGATGAATGCAATAGTGGTCCAATGTAAGGTATACGGCGTTATTCCTGCGCAATTTCGCCACAATAAAGACACAAAGAAATGTGTCTCCAGGAACTCTTGCTTTCAACTATGGGATTAATGAAAATGCATGTAATTATATTTTATGGGCCAGATTCAATGAGTGCACCTTATACGGCTTGGCTTTCGCACGTACTTGCATGGTGGTTTCACTCGTCGTGCACTGGTCCTGCTCGAGCCGGACATTTTCACCTCATTTTGCCCCCTCGAATTTCACTCAGTTCCTACAAAAGCGGAGAATACTCACTAGCTCTCACCCTACACTTCCTCTCGACCATCCTATCGTGCCATCTGCAGAATTACAAGTCCATAACTTGAACGTGCCGGAATCCAATGAATGCAGTTGAATAATCCTGATGATGTATTCACTAATCTTAAGCACAAACTGAAAAATCTGCAGCCCTCCTCGAGTGTTCGGCAGAGAAAAGAAATTACAAGCCCTTTGAAATGTGCAGCCTCAAGTATTCAAATATACAAGAGCAACCGAAAAAACAAACAGAAACAAAAAAATCTCAAGTCTCCTCGACATGTCTTGGGGCCCTGGGGACAAAAAGAAAAAGGTCTTTCTTGCTTGACATGTTAACTGCCATAAAAAGGAAGGTTCGTATGGTCAGGACAACTTTGTAATTTGCACTTGATCTCAAATACACAGATAATCTGATCCCAATTATCGACGTAGAAACATAACATGAATACATATACATACACATATTCCCTCTCAGTGCATGCTATTAACAAATTGCACTTCAATTGGAAAAAGAATATATTTCAGGCTGCAACAAAATTGTTCACGGAAGGCCAGAAAATCTGCTCATGGACGAATAGCGACCCATATCACCAAAAAACTAAAGTATGATCGAGGTAAACCAACCTAGAAATCTTCAGTTAATATATGCAACTGTACATCCATAATTCAGTGGACTTTCCTGTTCATACTTGGCAACTCGTGGATGGTTCTTCAACTCCTCAAGGACCCGTTCCTTAACAGCTCCAGTACCCATACCATGAATGATGAAGATGACAGAGTACGAGCCTCTAGATGAAATGGCCATGTCAAGTTCAAGAGCAGCTTCCTCGACTCGCATGCCTCGAAGATCCACAGTGTTCTTTGACATCTGCAATAATGGTCCATACAAAGAGCCTTCATCTTTGTTTCCCTCGACTTGATTCTGGAGCTCTTCATTGTTATTCTGTGACTAAGAAGGAAACAAAAACATCGAGTTAGCATCTTACTTTGTGCACTGAGAAGACACCAAATACACACCAAATACTTAAAAGGCCAGCTTTGCTATTTGACAATAATCCAAGAGGAAGAAAGGACGCATGCACACAAGAACATTCCAAATTATGAAATTCTGACAATCAAACAAGGGACAAACTAAACCATGTCCATCCCTCAAATACACAAGTAAGATCTAATGTAGGATACACATGTTTGGCAACCTAACAACTATATGCATCCATCAATCGGAGCGAAGAATTGAAATACACCACACAATCATCCCAGTAAAGGATCATAGAAAATTTGTCTACAAGTTCCATTTAAGAAAGAGTATTTTACAACTGATGAGGAATTGATGGCATGACAAATCATCTTAGTGAGGCAAAGTGATAAGAGGGAAAAGACAGGTGTTACAATGTATGTTCAACAATTGAAACAGCTAAAGCCTGCAATTCTGAAAACTGAGGACAGAAGATTGGACCAGACTTGTAATAAATACAGATTAGTTGGAACTTGGAATGACTCCTGTCATAACGGACAGCAAGTCCAAGAAGAGCCTATATAAGTTTGGAAGTCTGGACTTCACTGCGGAGTTCAACTATGCACTAGTGAATCCATTCAACTGCCTAGCTCTTGAAATGGATTTCACTTACTTGTCTGCTGCTTATAATGAATTTGCTATGTTAAAAACAAGGATAGAGAAATTGAATAAGCATAAAAAGGCAAGATGATAGTTTTCAGATAGTGGTCACAAACCTTCCTCAACTGTGGGATGGAACTGGAAGCTCGACTCCTCCTACTATTGGCAACAGCTCTAACATCATTCTTGTTTACCCGGACTCTTACTTTACCGAATTGGACAAGGACAGTGTCATCATCCCCAGTTTCTTCAAAAACAGTAGCTAATTTATTACCCAGTCCCTTGACATGGACCTGCTCCCCATACTGTGGCACAAACAAAGCATCATCCGATCTATCAGGAAAATCTAGTTCGCCAGGTTGATGAGCTTCTAAGATAGATGCAATCGAGGATTCACATTTCCTGACAAGTGAATTAAGCTGATCAGGGCTGGCATCTTCAAGCTTATTTTCAAACTCTTCAACGACTGCTTGTATTTGCATTTCTGTTGCCTTTCGTTCTTCTTGGGTATGATGCATTTCCTTTGCCATAAGAGCTTTCAGACGGTTATCAATGTCTTCTGCCTCATGCAGGATCTTCATTTAACCATATAAAAGCAAATGAGAAGAGGGAACAAAACATAACAGATTTGTACACAGATAGAAGGATTGGTGTAAGAGTAAGTGACTATTGTAATAATACAAGCCATAACAAAGCACTCTATTCCCATGAAGAAATCTATTTTTCCATAAGCCAAAGAGAAATGTCGAGATGCCAACTTCCCATCTGAACCAGCAGCGTACAACACAATTCTCAAGTTTCTTTATAATTAATAAGTCAAACTTGCAGATAAGCTTTCAATAATCAATCTTTCAATTCCTCTCGTGGCTTTGAAGTGGCTATCAAAGATTTCAACTTATAAAGCATATCCTAGTGCCTAACAGATGAAGACCTCCACTAACTATAATCTCAAACAGTGAACGCAATGTACCTGATTTGATTCAAACACTCAACAATTAAGACACAGCTTGCTTAGAGCTAATACTTAATATTTTAAGCTCGTGCATGGTAAGTTAAGAAGTATTATAAAGTGTATGACTGTCAAATGCAATGACCCACCGGCAATTAAGAAAACACACTCACATATCACAGGCATATCTAAAACTTGATCAAATTCGCAAAAGTTGTGCACCGATTGGAACTACAAGTAGTAGGGAAAAAAAATCATATAACCCTGATTTTGAGAAATCTATTGACTTGACTTGCAATAAATCTGTTAGGAACTCTATAGCCAAGAAAAACACGATGTTATTAAGTGATTGTGAGATTCAACCTTGACCCAAGCCAATGATGCAACTGCTGCAGCTGCATTATCTATAGCACAAGACACATAATTGAAGACAAATGCCATGAGGAAAAAAAAGTATATTAATGAATTAATTCAATGCTAGCATCAGCCAACTGACTTAATTCACTAATTTCAAGAAAACTACTTTGATCAAATGCAGCAACAAACTATACGGCAAACATAATAAGTTTGAACAAGATTGCATTACGGTAGCACGTTCAAAATACTACCTCCTGATAAAGATCCATGACCTCAACATGAAGAGATGCAGCCTTCTCAGCTTGGGCTTTCAAACGGTCTCTTTCCTCCAGCAAAGATTGATATAGCAAACCTTTCCGCTCTTGCTGCCTTTCTGGTCTTAACCTCTCCACCCATTGTTTTGCTCTTTCAATTATCTCCCCATCAAATCCAATTGATTTTGCAATATTCAATGCATTTGAATCACCAGTACTCCCCCAGAGAATCCGATAAGTAGGTTCCAAGGTTTGCAATGAGAATTCCATAGCTGCGTTCTCAAACTGTGCATCCTTTTTCTTCAGAAGGGTTAAATCCGCATAATGAGTAGTAACAACAGCTAAATGAATACGATTCTTGAGATACTGCAAGATGCTGGCAGAAAGTGCCACACCTTCTGAGGGGTCAGTTCCACTACCAATCTCATCAATGAGGACAAGTGATTCTGCTGAGGCAACATCTAAGATTTTGCATATCCGAGATATGTGCCCGCTAAAGGTTGAAAGATTTTGTTCCAAGGACTTCAAGGAAAAACTGGAGTAAGAACAAAAAATTAACAAAACTGAAACCATCCAAATTGTACATCAGCCATAAACAACAGAAAGACTACCTGATGGTCTCCAATATCTGCGAGAATCAGATCGAACCATGGAATTCTCGGGGAACCCTTAGCAGGCAAATACATGCCAGCCTTAGACATCAGAGCTGCTAGGCCCAAAGTTTTCATGGAAGCAGTTTTGCCTCCTGTATTAGGCCCAGAGATCACAACTACTTTGGTTCCTTGCTCGATTTTCATGTCTACAGGCACAGGAAAATCAGAACTGACTCCTGAGTTATCTCTAGATGATAGCCCCCTCCTACTGTTATTTACATTAGCAAAGTCCATGGAATTGGATGCAGCCACATCAGTGGGATGCCCAAGTGATGGCTTAAGAAGCAATGGATGTCGAATACTTTCAATATCAACTAGTCTAACAGGATTAGCTTCAGCGTCACATGAGCCATCAGAATGATCTGAACTTAAAGTTGGACAGACTCCGTTGATCCACCGGGCATAAGAAGCTCTAGCAAATGCCAGATCTATTTCAAGAACCCTATCCAATATGTGCTTTATCTGTATCCCTGCATCTGCTATTTCAGAAGTAAGCAGGCTTAAAATTGCTATCTCTTCATCCCTTTCAGCATTTGACAGCCTCACTTCCATGTTGTTCAACTCAACTGCCTCTTTAGGTTCCATAAAGTATGTGGCACCAGAACTGCTAACACTAAGAATGACTCCATCTGAAAGTAAATTTCTATGTGAGGCCCTAATACCAACACACATCCTGGAACGGCGTTTGGTAATTAGAGGCTTGTCAATGCCCCCAGCACGAAAAACACGAGCAGACACTTCTTTCAACAATGAATCCAACTTTTCCATGTTGCTCTTTCTTTCAGATCTGATGATCTCTAGATCTTCACTAGCTCTATCAAGGATTATTGAGAGATTGCAATCTATGCAATATTCGATCTTCCGTTGTAGGTTTGTGCAGAAATCACATTCATAGAGAATTTCGAGAAGTGGAGCGTACCTGTTGAATCCCATAACAAAGAAAGAGTCAAGCCATTCGAATCTAATGAGAAAGATTAAGTCAAGAGATTCTCCCTCCTTTCTAAATAGATAAAAGGAGATGTAACTCTCCTTTCACCACAACAACTCTAGTAAAATAATTTCGAGGTCGATTTAGAATAATGCAGATCAATGAACTATCTAAATGTAGCATACATTCAAAAGACCATCAAGCTTCCAGCAGTCATAGAAATATGAGAAAAGAAGATTATGATAGTCTTATGCTTCTCCCCATGTTAAAAAAGAACACGTCAAGACCTCTTTGGATTCACCAAACAAAAATTTTCTATACAAGTCACTATAAGAAGAACCATGCACCAAATAATGATGTGCTTAGTCTAGTCTACTATTAGATATGACTTATTACTTTAAAACATTGAAAAGAGGTACAAATGAATGACTGACACCATCAAAATCTCACTACAATGCAAGAAATAGTGAATATTAATGCTTTACATGAAGCACACACTACATCAACACTAAATCACTAGTTAATCATTAGAAAACTACAATCCATTTTCTGTTTCTCTCTTCCCAATGAAACAACAGGAGGATCCTGCTACATTTTAGAAATTCTTAACACCTATTACTCTGATATTTATTCAAACATTCATCAATTGATTAAAACCAAAATCCATATATAAAATCTTGGGAAAAAAAAAACAAGTAATTGATCCAAACTGATCTACATGTTAGATTAGCGACCAATAAAACCAAAAAAGAAGCCAATGAGCAAATGACTCTTTGACTTTGACCATAGCATCCAATGTGTGAAATGCTTGCTATCTACAGTCTACAGCAATTAGTCGCAAAGGAAATCATGAAAATTTTGCTGAGGACAAGAAGTTCCAAACATGTTGTATGTACCTTCTAACAGATCACAGTGAGAATAGTAGTGACAGAGGGAAGGAGGACAAAGGGGACACATGCAGCAACCCCACCCCCAAAACACACACACACACATACAAAAGAACAAATCTTGACAAAAACCCCAAATGCCCAAAACACATGTGTAGCATCTCATATCATCCTGTTATTGTCCTTGTTAGTTGAAGGCCAACTTGCCAAAGAGAATCAAATCATGTCCAAGCCAGTGTGCTACTTCCCTTATAAAAAGATTCTTGTTAATAAGTCGGCTAAGTGCACTATAAGTAAGAATGCATATGAACCCCTTTTGAATTTTCAAAAAGAATGGATTTCATGAAAGCTACTTAACTCAAATAGAACCTTTTACATTTCCAAGCATATGGGCACAAAATAACCATGATATTCATGATATGTTCATTATGGTCAACCATGTGTTATCTGCAGTGATTGTTCTTGCAGCACAATGTACATTTACATTTTAGAGAAAGCTACTTAATTCAAGCAGAACCATTTACGTTTCCACAGCATAATCAGCATTAATAAGTGTGCTACAGGCACTATGTATTCATATTGTTTAGATTATGATCAAATTTGTATTATCTGCCGTAGCTGTCCTTGCAGTCACAATGCACACTTTTTCTTCTATATCATGACAAGATTTTTAAGGAAGAGCTTGTTTTTATAAAAACGAAAGAGAGAGAGAGAGAGAGAGAGTTTTCTAAGCAGTGTCCACTGTAGGCATCTCTCTAACACAAAACCCAAGACACAAAAGAAAGGAACAGCGAGGAAAGACGGAAGCTACTCTCAATCAATGCTGGTTCCACCACTATGAGAGTAAATTCTAGCAACACAAGTTATTGTATCCCATAGTCAACTTGTAATTGGCATTTTCCTTAACAGAATTTCTTAAGCATCAATAGTAACCGGTAAACGTCGAATGCAACAGGCTCCTCACGTTGCCCGACTGACCATTCCCATATTCACACAGCACAAGAAATGGCATTTTGCAATCAAATCCTTTTATCCAAAATTAGAGCATCATCAAACTCTACTTCCTACCACATATAAACACATCACAAATGCATAATCTCACTGAAAAGGAGTGTAATCATCTATAATATCTAGGCTGCAATCAAGCCAAGTCCAGTCAACACAGTATAGCACTTGAACTCAACTAGACTCGAAAGCTCAAGGCCACGGCTTGATATTTATCTACAGCCTAATTTTCCAAGCTCAATATCAACCAAGTAAAGTACTTTAAGAAGCTCGAGCTCAACAGACTCGGATTTATCAAGAGTTAAGCTCGAGTTAGTCAGACTAAGATTGCGTTCCTGAAGTTCAGTAAGACTATAAAAATGCTATTTTTAATTATATTATCGTTGTATTACCGAAACGGTTCCACAAACTATAAGGAGCTGATCACATACTGAACTAACGAGCTACTCAAGCCAAGTGCTACGAAGCTTAAACTCATCTAAGTTAACACTCAAGTGGCTCAAATACACTACGCCGAGCACAAGAAGAAACTTACTCACCTCCCAAAAGAATCACGGCCGCCCGCCGCCGCCGTCGCCTCGAGCTCCTCCCCCATTTTCCTCGCGGCGCTCAGCATCCTCCGCACCGCACATGTCTCCCCTATCGTGAGTAGCTCCCCCTTCCTCGCCGACTCCACGACCGCCGACACGTCCTCAATCCCGGACAAGTCCCACCGGCGCGACTCCGCCGCGCGGACCGCCGCTGCGGTCTGGTCCAGGAGCCTCCGGCTCGCCGCCGGGGTCTCTCCGATGGGGATGTCGGCGTCGCGCGCGGCGACAAGTCCCATGGAGGTTGAGGCGAAGGAGGAGAGCTGCCCGCAGACGGAGCTCCATTCCAGGGTCTTCAGCGTCTCGGATTGGAGCGCTTGAGCGAGGGAGGGACGGCGAGGGTGGTGCGAATCGGAGGAGGAAGCGGCGGCGGCGGCGGAGGCGGCGGCGGTGAGAGGGACGGCGGTTCGTGCCGGGGAGGAGTACGTCGGGAAGGGGAGGTTCGGCGGCTTTCCGACGGAGCAGAGGAAGCGGGCGGTTGTGAGTTCCATTGAAGTGGGGTCGAGTGCGGTCGTCTTGTGAACTTTTTATCCAATTGGCCGAGCTGCGATTCGCCACGTGGCATTTGTTAACCGGACCGGCCCGTGTTGGATTTTTTGGATCGGACTAAGGTCGGCCTGGTCTAGAGAAAATTAGGGCTATTCGATAACAATCCAAACAAGTCATGATTCTGATTTTTTGTTCCCAGAAATAATTTTGGAATATAATGATATTTGGTAACATTTTTGTTTCCAAGACTAAATTTCTATTTTTTTTTATTCCCGGAAGTAAATTTGGAACAAAATTAATAATAAAAAAACAGTTGATTCTTGTTCCCGGAAACAAATCTAAGAATCAAACAAGAATTAAGACATTTTCTTCTTCTTCTTCTTCTCTTTCCTCTTTTTCTTCTTCCCTTTTCTTCTTCATCTACTGCCATCGCCACGATCGCCGGCAACTGGTCCGGCGAGGTCACCGGAGGCAAGCCTAGCCACCAGCGAGGCCAAGCCTCGCCCAGCTGTCGATGAGGCTCGACTGACGAGGGCCAGCGACACTCCGGTGAGGTCGTCGGCCCTCGTCTGGCCGGTCACCAGTCGTCCCATGGCCGGCGACCGGCCACCTTGAAGAAGAAGAAGAAGGGGAGGAAGAAAGGAAAAAAAAATTAAAAAAAAAAAAAGGAAAAAAATTAATAAAATTATTTTTAAAAAATGATTCGAAGGATGAATTGAAATTTTGCTATTTATAGAATACATATTTAATTTGTATTTTAATTTATAATTTAGTATTTATATTTATAGTTTATACTATAGTTTATTATTTACTATTTAATAATAATTTGATTAGTTAATATGTTTATCACTTAGTATAAATATAATTAATCAATAGAATTTCTATAATTTGATAAAATTTTAGAATGTGAATAGAAATTAATGTAGTTATCAAACGCATTTCTGTTCTTTTTCTATTTTAGAATTAGAAATTTTGTACAGTTACCAAACGCGTTTTTTTGTTCAGAAATTGTTCCCGAAAATAGAATAAAAAATAATCATTTCTGATCAGAATCTGTTCTCGAGAACAAAATCGTTACCAAACGCGCATTTATCTACACAGTTCGAAAGTTATTATACTTATGTCAATTTAGTCATAAACCTTTCAATTTTGTTAATTGAATTCTAAATCTTTTCACTTTTTACTAATTGACTTTATTTGATCAATTTTGACCAAAAATTGTAATGTGGATGCCAATGGTGTCGTGTAAGTCGATTGATACAAATGTAAACAATTTTTAATGATATTTATTTCCTTTTTTTATTTTTTTCTTTCGTTTGCTGATGGTTGGCCACCAGTAGACCTGTCAAATGAGTGGGTCTGATTAGATTTGGGTCGAGTTATAAATTGTCCGATTCAAATCAACCCATCTAACCCGTTTATGACATATTTATCGTAGTGCAAAATTTTTATTAACTAAATTTCAGAAAGTTTATTTCTTATAATTTTATTTTTAAAAAATGGTATTGCTAAAGTACTTTCATATAATACGAATTTAAAGGACAATTTTTATAATTTTTTTAAATCTAATGTTTAATTATTTTTATTTTTATTTTTAAAAATATAATTTTTAATTCTTCTTCTTTTTTCTTTTTCTTTTTCTTCTTCTTCGGCCGGCCGCCAGCCATGATGACAGTCGACAACTGTGGTGAGGCTCGAGCTAGCAGAATTTGGCGAGATACAGGCCTAGCTAGCGTCGGGCAGGCTAGAGCTCACCAATCTGGCGAGACTCGAGCTCGAGGCTCACTAGATTGGCTAAGCTCGAGCCTCGCTAGCCTCGCCTATTGGCATTTGGCGAGGCCTCCACCTCACCTGGCCAATTGCCGGCCATCGTCGTGCCGGCCACTAGTTAAGGAATGAGGAATAAGGAAAAATAAATAAATAAAAAAGAAAAATATATATAAAAAATAATTGCGAATTCAATTTTTATAAAAAAAATATTTTTATAAAGTTAAAGAGGGAGAAAGGGAGTGCGTGGCTTGGGTTGAAAATGGGTTCCAAGTCCAATCCATTTAAGACTCATTTATTTTAAGCTTTCAATTTTCAAACCCATTTAACAAATCTCTTCAAAAAGTAAGTGGCTAATATATGACTCGGGGGGGTTGGGGTGGGGACGATTTAGTTTCAGGAGTGGGTTTCAACTCCCACGCCCTGCAATGAGGCATGACAAAAGTCTGAGAGTGAGAGTTAGAATATAAACAGAGTAGGACCGACAAAAAAAATTTATATATATATGACTCATTTATGATTTAAATGGATCATATATGGGCCTAACACCCATTTTGCCACCACTAATCAAAGGGGATGGTTGGTCACTAGCCATGCCCAAGCAGGCTAGCCTCGCTTGCCACAAGTAAGAGCGAGGACGACCTTGCTCAAGCCAGGGCGGCCTCACCTAGGTGAGGGCTCCTTCACTTGTGGCCTAGCCCTTGCCTGTGGCTAGTGGGAGGCAATTGGTAGAAGGAAAAAAAAAAGGGAAAAAAAAAGAAAAATATTATAATATTATTAAAATTTATATACGTTAGCATCAATTATGTCACGTGATATTGCCGACATCAACGTTAGCAAATTCTACTAAAAATTAACTGGATCGACTCAATTGGCAAATTATGAAAATATATAGGACTGAATTGATAAACTTAAAAGATTTAAAACTAAATCAATAATAAAATAGGTTTAAGACTTTTTGCATAATTTCTCTGTCTAGCTAATCATACGTGATGTGAATATAGTGTGATTATCATCCCTTGTCCAATGGAGAAAAAACATTGTTTCTTGACAAATTTACTTATTATGCGTTTTATTTAGTGGAAAATAAATGCTTTTAATAACATTTTCCTAAAGGAGATTACTTTATTACTTACCAAAAAAAAAAGCATAAACGAAATATGCTTTAATCGTTCACAAAAAATTATTGGACATGAACTATTATCGATAAAAGAAAAAAAAGTTATGTGTTTATTTTTAGCAAAATATTTTTAAAATCATTTATTTCATCACAAAATAAAGGGAGTCTAAAGTCCGTTCGTTTCACGGAAATAATTTCTGATAAAACGTTTTCCGGATTTTCCGGCGTTCGTTTCACAGAAAATGAATTCTTTGAGGAAAATATTTTCTATCAAAGGAAAAAAGTCTTCTAAAGTAGGGGAAAATGTTTTCCACTTTTGAAAAGTGGAAAACATTTTCCTCACTTGATCTCTCTTATCTCACACCTCTACAAAGCTTGACTTCCTCCTCCCCTTTCTTTTTCTTCTTTTCTTTTTTCATTCGAATTATCTTTTAATTATCTTTTTTTTTAATTCAAATTATTTTTTAATCTCCTTTTTCTTTTTATTTTTCTTCTTTTTATTTTTTTATTTTTTTATTTTTGTTTCTCATTTTCTTCTTTCTTGGCTAGTCGTCAGACCAAGTGAACGTCAAGCTCATCGATCTCAAACTCGCGCTCATCAATCTGGCAAGCCTCGAGCTTGATGCTTGCGCTCGCCAATTTGGTGGGCGGAAAATATTTTCTTTACTGAACACCGGAAAATATTTTCCGAAACATTTTCAGGTTTTAGCCGAACACCAGAAAATATTATCATTTTCCTGGAAAATGACTTCTGAGAAAATATTTTTCGGAAATTGCTCATTTTCCGCGAAACGAATGGACCCTTAGTAAAAAAATTATTAAGTTTGTATAGGTGGTTATTTATTGATCTCCTGCCACTTGTCTGCCTCTTTCAACAATACTCACAAAGTAAGTACTATCAATTTATTAGATCATGTACTTGTGAAAAATGGATACATGATATAGTGGTACACTGGTACAGCAAACAATTTATGTATGTAAATTAGAACATAGTCTCCTTTTTTAAGACTCCTTTTATTTCGCGAAAAATATAACAATTTGGAAAGTGTTTTTTAGGAAATCATTTTCAATAAAAATGACATATTTAGATTTTACCCAAACACCAAAAAATGTGACAATTTTGGAAAGTATTTTTCAGGAAATTATTTTCAAGGAAAATGACAAAAAATTTCAGTGTTTAACTGAAATCTAAGTATGAATTTGAAAATATGTTCCGTTGTTTGATAAAGAAAATTAAATTATAAATAGACATACAATATTCAAGCGCTAATGACTTGTACATACTAGCCAAGACCCTAACACGAGCAACAAAGTCTCAAGCTCCGATCCTTGACTCTCAGCCTCAGGCGCGAGCACAAGCACTAGTCTTGGTCCACCGACACCAAGCTTGAGAACTCGGTCTCCCATGCCCGACTTCCTATCTACTCTTAAGTATGTCAATTATTTTTTCCTTTCCAAGTATTTCTAATTACTTATTTTTCAATTATTGTGTCCAAAGACAAATTTGTAATTCCATAAATTTATTTTATATCTCACATCTTTCAATATTAAAGATATTTTGTACCTCATAGCAACCTTCTTACTTTTAGTAAGATTTCAAATCTCAAAAGAATTTTCTCTTCCCCCGAATATGTATACATATTGGTCGTATCCTAGAAAGCACGAACACTCTTAGGGGTCTCCGTGTCGGTGTTGGACGTGTGTCAAAAGTGCCAACACTGACACGCGTCCAGCACACATCCGGTGTGCAACCAACACGTGATCAACATGTGTCAAAAATCTGACATGTGGTCAGTGCTCCGGACATGCCCTGACACGCTATTCCGACACGCACGGGTCAATTTTAAATATTTTTAATAAATTAGGGTCAAAATGTAAATCTATCAAAAATATATTTACTTAAGTCATATACCCAGCCATCCCAAAATTAATATACCTAGCTAGCCCCAAAAATATATCCAACGTGCAGATTATTATTATTATTATTATTTTTGACTTATTGTTAAATGTTGAATTTAATTGTGGAATGTGGATTTTTTAAATAATTTTTTTTTAGGGATTATTGGAATGGAATGTAGTTGAATTTATCAATTCGAAATAATGAATGATCTTAACAAATGGTGGATTAATTTTTTAGTGTAAATTCATTTTAGACTCTTTTTTTTCTAATTTATTTATTTGTGGATTCGAATCAAATTAATTGGATTGAAATAATCATAAAAATGATAATTTATTATGTATATATAAAAATAAGCATATAATATATAACGGATTCCAACATGTTAAACTTCTCTATTCTTTTTATAAATGATGTATCAACGCGTCATGTCACGTGTGTAAGTAGATTTCATATAAGGATAAAAGTACAATCTTTCATGACATGCCAATGAGACAACCATAACATTGCATAAGATTGATTACTCGTGTGTAAGCAGATTTCATATTATATATCACAAGTACGATAACATCTCATCAATTTACACATATGAACTCATATTCGTCACTGGCCATATTTTTTCTCAATTCATGAGGCATCTCAACTAATAAGGCATTGTTACCGCCAACTCATGGGGGACGAAATTATACATACCCATTTATCACTCAGCCTAACAATCATGGATGTCCTCTACAATAGCGAGAATTAATACACCACTGTACATTCATATGAAGATGGCCATTTATTAACATCATACCATGGCCTCACAAGCCATAGCATATGTCATCATAAAATTTCATATCATCTTAACCTTGAAGGGAGTTGTTTCATACGGTAGAACATTTGTCTAACTCTAGAGTCTCATACATATTCATACAAGAAATTTCGCTTGGTAGCAAATACACCGTGGCAAAGGTCTTAATCACATAATATCGAAGACATACATAATTAAACATAACAAGATAAGAGCCACATACTTTTTGGTGTCCACAACTGCAAGTGACAACACATTAGTCTTTTGGCATTCTCATGTAACCATAAGAATCGATTAATTATGCACATTTTAATAAATAAGTTTTCATTTCCTCTTCACCAAGCCAAAAATCATTTGGTAGAAAGCTATACAAGTTCATTAATTCTTGATATCTATTTAGCAATAGACTCCTATTTCAATAATTGAAGTAACTCATAAATTTATACATTATTATAAACCACCCTTGGTTAAGCTCACTTTTACCACAAAGATTAATGGGCATTTTATATAATTCCAAATTCTTAGAATTAGAACATTACCGTGATAAAAATTTTCATTTTATAAATTTACCCCTAACTTTCAGTTTTTATTCAACCAAGCCATATTAATTAAAAATAAAAACTAAAAGCTATGCTTCTGTTATCTAAGACATACTAACATTTTGTTTACACTATAGACACGCCATATATCTTACAAAACTATTAAAACAGCCCACTTTTAACTAATTAAGACAACTAGTTCCAATTTTTGCATAATTGACATATCATCCAAATTAAGCATTTACTCTAAAAATTATCTTACCACTTATCATAATAAGGTTTCACAAGCTGTGAACAGTCCCCAGAACTTTCAATTTTTGCAGATTTGCCCCCTCAACTTGATGAAATTACAAATTTGCCCCTAAAGCTTTTAAACTTATCTTTTTGAACTAGTTTGATTTCCCTTGATAATTCTTACTTAATAACCCACTATTAACACTAAGAATCATAAAATGAACCTGTTAACAGCCTTATCTCCATTCTAGAAATTTCGAAATTGCCCCAAATCTTGTCAAAACTTACCAAAACACCCCTTTTTATGCCTAGTTTTACCATTTTCATATTTTTCCCATTCAAGTTGCAACATAACTTTTTAGAAATCTATCAAAGACACTCTAGACATATGAATAGCTTTTTACTACAAGCACAACCATCACCATAACTTAATATACAGCCATTGCAACTTACTCACACATAGAGTAAAATCTATAGTAAATAAACAAACAAATAATCAATCAACCAAGCTCCAGAGTACTAAGTAGATCGTTCTAGCTTAGTCCTTAGGTTTTTCACTTACCTTGAGTGAAATCTTCAACAAACAAAGCCTTTACTCACATTGAAATCAAAATAATTATTATAATTAACAAGTGTCATATTTTTCAGAAAACAACAAAGCTCATTTGATAAAAAATAAAAGGGAAATCTATGAATATACCTTGTAGGACACTAAATTGAAAGAGAGGGTTTGGGCCTTATCTTGAAATAGAAAGTGAAATAAAACTTGAACTGGGAGAAGTGAGGGAGATGGAGGTGGACGTGGAAGAGGTAGGGAAAGAAGGCATTTATCTCGTCTTCCATACTTATTCTCTACATTTAAGAGTGGCTTGAAGTAACATTTATTAGCTTTGATTAAAAGTAATAATGCCAATTAACTAGAGTTAAATGTAGACAAAAAAATAACTAGGGTTAAGATAATGTGATGTATGAGGTCATATGGCTAGGTTCAAAGGATTTAGTTTAGACATGTGGGCAAAAATGTGGTGGAGATGAAGACGTTTGTCTAAGTTCTCATAGTGGCAAATGTCATGGTTTAATAAAAAGATGGATATATTGTGTTAATTTGGATAGATACTTTACATTGTAATAAATAATTAAGGAAATCAGTATTCGTTTGAAAAGTCGATAAATCAGAAAATTATTTTAATACCAATAAAATTATTAACAAAAGATATAGAACAATAGAGAAACTTTAACTCAGTAAAAATTTAATGTTTGAAAATGATTTTATACGTATTCAAGAGTTTATCGATCTCCGCTAATAGTTACTATACTAATTATATATCCTAAATATCATAATTACAAAGGAAATTTCAGATGTCACATCCACATTTGCTGTTTTATATAAAAGTAATGCATCAAGTCATCTCTAAATTATTTGACAACAAATTGAAGAACTTTTTTAGGGTGTCACGTATCATAATTATAGTATACACAAATTATATGCTATTGTAACATGTAGAGAGTTATTTTATATAAAGTGTGACCTCGCCTTCATCTATAGATAAGGTCACTACTCAGAAAAGCGATTGCAATGTAAAGCAGGCTCGTTCCTAGGACTGGAAAAGTATAAAATGATTTGGTGTAAAAGTAAAGATTCATAGAATTAACCAATCTTGATGCGTAGAAAGTATACAATTAGCCTTGTTTACATAGTCATGGACATTTGTTTACTCTTACTATGCCTGATAGTTGCTACTAGCGTGCCACCCCCATATTGCGTATCTTTATCAATTATTTCATTCAATTATCTAATAATTCATATATTTGGCAATAAAATGATTTTGCCTAAAAATTTCAATTTTGTTGTATGCACATTAGGGCCATCAATGAGTGGGTTGGGTCGAAAATAGTCCGACCCATATTGACCCATTTAACTCATTTTAATCCATATTTCATGGAATGTAAATTTGATGACTGATACTTAACCCGACTTATATTAACAAAACACATTAATATTTAACTCAATTCAGGAAAACCCACTCCCACCCATTTAATCCACGTTAAGCTCTTCACATATGTATGTTATTTGAATAAAAACTTCACATCAAATTAAATAAGTAAATTAAGCAATAAAAAATTATTAACAAAAACCTTTAAATTGAAGTACTTTTGAAGAACTCTCGATAAGAAAAAGTTTGGTTAGCTATGATTGACATGAAAAAAATATTTGCTTACAACAAATTTTCTCTAATGTGGAATTGTGTAGCTTATTATTTGTAATTCACCGAGTTAAAAAATTACACTATGATATTTGGAATTTCTATTTTGATATTAATTGAATTTCCTATGTTGCAACATCTTAAATATGCCGGGGTTGTAAATGACATGGCCTTCCTGATAGCAAATGATGACTCCTTCAAAAAATGAAGTTACTTTAATCATAATTTTCTTTTATCAAATCCACCGGTCATGTCGTTTTGAAATTGATCCATGCAAAATGCATATCGATACTACTGAAATATGCATGTCGTGTCGCGTGTAGCGTGTCGATATCGATACTACTTAGCTTGAAAGTGTAATACCATTCTCAAGCTAAGTAGTATCGATATCGACACGCTACACGCGACACGATATAACACGACATGCCGACATATCATGTCTTTAAAAATTGAAGATTCCAACACGTTATGACACGTCTATATTAAATTTATATTTTTATATATATACATGAGAAATTATCATCTTTATGATTATTTTAATGAAATTAATTTGATTCAAATTCACAAATAAATAAATAATGATAAAAGAGTTTAGAATGAATTTATACTAAAAACATTAAGCACCATTGTTAATTCCATTCATTATTTCAAGTTGACAAATTTAACTCCATTCCAATACTCCAAGAAACTTGGAGGTAAAAATAAAAGTAATTCACATTATGGATTCGCGTGTTAGAAGAAAAGAGTAAAAAACAAAATTAGGACAAATTATGTGTGACGGGAAATGAGAGTAAGAAGAAAAGATAATACTAGGTTCTTCTTATTTCTCAATTTATTATTTTATTGATTTTTATTTTTTTAATATTTACATCCCGGCGCATCATTTATTGAATTTTTTTAAAATTGACCATATGCGTGTCAGAATCACGCGTTGGAATTCCGAACTTATATACTAGAATTTCAGACTTGAATGTTAGGAGAATTGACCAGGTTTTGGATTTTCTGACTTTTGTTGATCGAGTGTCGGACATATATCGAAATATTTGACATAACACGGAAGTTTGCGGACGGTGCTTCCTAACATTAGGGTCTAGACTCGACATGGTCGATTTTAGTTCCGTGAAAATCAAACAGGTTTGGGCCGGGCGTTTCGGATCAGTCCCGGTTCAAGGCCGGTCCGGGTAAGAACCGGTCTGGTTCTCGGTTCGTTTAACGCCGTCGTCCTCTCCAACTACTCTCTCTCCCTCTCTCTCTCTTTCTCTCTCTTCGCTTCGGCAGCTCTGAAACGTTCGCGGGTGCGGCCATGGCGGCAACGGCTGCGGACCTGGTTTCCCTCTCGTCTCTCGAAACTTGAACAGCGATTCCGCCAGGCGATTCTTCAACGAACGCTCCGTTTCCTCTCCAAACTTCTAGAGAGAGAGAGAGAGAGAGATGATACCGCAGCAATGGGGGTCTCCGTGCGGAAACCGATGCACGAGCAAGTTCTCGGCTCTCACTCAGATTCCATGTATCTCTCTCTCTCTCTCTCTCTTCGATCCTGGTCTACCGAGCTTCCTCTTCGTTATCCGCATGGCGGTTTTGTGCTTTTGACGGGATATCGTAGCTCGCTGATGCAAGTTTAAGCTTAAAAATCGCCTTTTTTTTTGGGGAGCCCTTTGCGTGGATATCGATAGAGGATGAGAAATGCGGGCGTTCGGTTGAGTGGCGAGATGACGTTTCAGTTTTCCGTGTTTATCGATAGCTGGTTGATCGGTGATTGGAAGTTGCGTGATGAAATATGCATGAGAGGGAATTGGGAGAGGCTGTGAAGTAGAAGTGTAACGTTCGGGTCGATCACGATGGGATGGAGTTTAAAGGCTGCTTCTTGTTTGGTAATACCCAATGGACAGAATTTGATGGTGTTGTGTGAAAGGAGATGAATTTGCTGTTGCATTGCTCGCGGACATACTCCACTGGTTATGGTTAATTTTATCAAACTGGAGTCCCGACCTTTGTACTTTGGGTTCCTCACCATGTAGTGAGGATGGGGATCGCAACGGATGTTGTTTTGGTTATTTATATACTGTTGGTCGTGTATATTGTCGTATCATTACCCACGCCAACATACTTTACTCCGTCCTCAATCGTCAGAAATGTCCATCTGCCTGTCTCTCTCTAATTCTGTCTTCTCTCGATACTTGTCTTTGTTTATAGATGCTTCTCGACTGTAGCTTACTCACTATGTCTATGTGATGATATTCAATTTTTTTTGTTATTTATGTAATTGTTATGCTATTGCTCCACATGACATGTTGCCATGTTTTTATAGAAATTTATGTTGGAGATAATGGTTGAATTCATATTTTAGATGGACGATTGAGATACCTATTAAATTATGCGCTGTATTGGGCTTGTGTTGGATTTGCTCTTTCAGCAATGAGCAGAATAGTATCCCGTTGTTATTAGATTTCTTGAGCATGTGGTGCCCTGTGAGTTTTTTTTTTTCATGGTTCTTTTCCACTTCGTTTTGCTTGACAGTTTCTTAATGGAGAGTTCTTGGATGGAAATCTTCAGATTCTTGATATGCAGGAACTTTTTAGATCTTACCTGTCAGATTTTGCTGGTTGGTTTCAATTGAGCGAGTGTCTGAAATGCAAAAACATTTGCCTGAAGTGGTTGTTACTTTTTTTTCTCCTCCTTTTCTGGTGATTGACTTTTACATGTGAAACGTCATATCTGCTCTATCCTACTGATTGGAGCATATTAATGACAACAAAAGGATTATGCAGGGAGAGTTTTTTGCAAGAAGGCTTGTGATGCTGATGGAGAGACATGGGAAGAATGTGAGTTCCCTTTTACATTTGACTATCTTTTACCTTCATATATGGACATTACCATCATACTATTACAAAACATGAGTGACTTACAAGAGTAGTCAAGAGCTGAGAACTATGCCTTACTTAGGTTCAGCCTCTCCTTTGCCTCGGTGTGCACTAGGACAAAGAGATTATGCAGTGAATTTGGGGAAGTGCTAATCAAATGGAACGTCTCTTGTCATGAAGCAGCCTTTTTCATTTTTTGCTTTTTTCTTTTTATTGAGCTGTGGCTGGGGGAGGGGATGGTGTCTAGTCAAGAACTGATGCTTGGTTTTAATTTTGCCTGGACCCTGCCACGAGACACTCAACACATACGTTTTTGCTGATTTGACAGCAAAAATAGAAGTGGAATGATTTCACTGAGGGGAAGGATCTTTCCTTGTCCTGGCTTTGTAAAAGACTCAATGACTGCCTTAAGATCATGAAGCTTGAGAGGTGGAGAAGATACTATCATCTAACGCTCCTCTTTGTCTTTGGAGGATTAAGATTGAAAACATCTGACCTAAATCTAGGGTTATCAATGTACAGATCCCTTGCCTGGTTGAAACCTCGCTTTGAGTCTTCCATTCCTACTGCTCTCTCTACTTGGGAAAGGCCACCTGACAAGATGTGCACCAAGCGGATTCATCCTCTGTCGATTTCCTACTTTTATTGACTGGGTTATTGGACTGTTAGGTGTGGGAGAGTGCAACGAGATGTGTTATAAGGACCCTGTGCTGAAGGACCGCCAGTGGAGTGCTTACATTGATCGCTCTCCTGGTGCTGCAACTTACTCCGAGGTTTTGCTCTCCTTGTAACTTTCCATGAAAGTTGCAAACTTTACCTTTGTCTGCTCCTTATTCTCTCTCTCTCTCTCTCTCTCTCCCCCCTCTTCTTTATGTTCTATGGACTGTGTTACCTTGTTGGCAGTGGCTCGTGCCGAATGTTCTGTTTTTTGAATCAGCCTTCTGTTATTAAACCATGTTAAAGGTTAACCTGGTGGTTGTGGCATATGCATTCTTATCTGGAGATAAACAAATGATATCTCACCATAGAATTGGTGATTAGTTGCAACATTGAAGCTACAGTGTTATCCTGTGGCACTGTAACTGACATTCTGCTTGCCATATTACTGTTGCAAACTATACCTAAAGATCATTCTGTATTGCAACATAAGGCCTGTCTACATCACAATAAAAGTTAAGTGGGGGATACTGAAAAGTATGCACAATGATGGAACTCTGTGTATATGGGTATGGGCAACCGTCGCCCCAATTTGGGAAAGTTACTCGATTCATATTCACTTGAAAGGTTTACATGTGTCTTTTGGTGGTCCTTTGTCAATTAAAACAAATTAAGCTATTATTGTTAGAAGCATGATGTGTAAAAATGTGGTTACATAACTAAATCTAAAGTACATATCATACCTACGTTGTGGCGATTGTGTAGAAATTCCTTATAAATTTTGCACGAAATCAGTATCATATTTATCTGAAGCACAAGATGATTTGGAATGCTCATCAAACTACCTATTCATATATAACAAATTCCAACATAATGAACTGCTCCCTCCCTCTCTCTCTCTCTCTCTCACCTATCTTTCGACCAAAAAAAACAAAAAGGAAAAAAAAAACTGCTCTTACAGAAAATTGATACTAACGTGAACTCCCAAAAACTTTTGTCTCTTGTTAAATAATGAAGGATTTTTTTTAAGAAGAGAATTGTACAAAATAAGAAATCTACAAGACTAAAGAGAGAATAATAAACGAAAATTAAAACAACACCAAGAATAGGCACATATGGAGCAAAATGACCAAAGCTGAGTAATCGAATCTCAATGCAGGCAAGGTTTGGTATGTTACTGATGCTAGTCATTCTTTCATTGTGACTCATGTATCGTCAAATAGTGTCAAAGGGTTATGCACCCAAGTATTATGGACTTTAATTTTGGTAATTTCTATGAGTGTAAATTAAGTATCTTATTGGTAGTTTTTTTTGGCCGAACGATGTCGCATTAGTAGTTTAATGGTATCGGTCGGTCTCTTCATGGTTTTGACATGTCAATGAGTGGCTCTTTAACCTATCAATTAATAAAAGAATCTCAGTAGTGACTTTGATATCTTACCAGATTGTTAAGGGAACAAAAGCACTATAGTACTTCCTTTATATAAGACTTTAAGTGACCATTAAAGGAGACAAAGTATAACTGGCATTCATGGCCGTTTTCTGACTAGGGAGGCACTTTGGGGAGCAGCCACTGCCCGCGACCCCAGCCTCCATCCCTGGGCATGCAGATTGCTCATAAAAAATTTCGATGGGTTGTACAGGTTCTTAATGCTTGTAGAATCTGGTCATTTGTATGTCCTTTTGCATTTTAAGTGATTAAAGCAAGGCAGGTTAGGATCTATGAAGTACTTATTTTATTCCTTCTGAGAATTGAGGTCTGACAATAGTTGATTGAAGAATAAATGAAATCTCTAAATTAACTGAAAGAAACTGCCTCTTGAATTTAAGAGATGGGCTGTTTGTGGAGTGACACTGGCAAGAGATTATCTTCCCAAAATTGGCAGTGCTTGGTCTGTCATCGTGAATAGGGCTTGTAGATATGGTTGATATACGTGTCCGAAGTACAATCCATGTGACCTCCCTCTACTTCTTTTTCTTCTACAGGAATGTTTTCATGCTTGTGTATCTGGCTGTGGCTACAAGGTCAGTTAATGTGTGCATTAAACAAGTTCTTCATGTCATTGCATCTAGGGTAATTTAGAAAGCTGAACCATCATGATTATATTGTGTTTATGGATATTGTGGATGCACTTATACAGAAGTCATTTGTTGCCTTTTCAAGCGTGCATTTTGTTGGCTATTGAGCTGTGTCAATTACTGTGCGGCATACACGCACATGCTAAGGCTTGTATGACAATAGACTATCTTAAAAGTACCTACATATATTTTAATTCTAGAATGGAAGTTATCTTGTTGGCTATTGAGCTACGTCAATTACTGCGTGGCATACACACACATGCTAAGGCTTGTAAGACAATATGCTATCTTAAAAGTACCTACATATATTTTAATTCTAGAATGGAAGTTATCTTGTTGGCTATTGAGCTACGTCAATTACTGCGTGGCATACACACACATGCTAAGGCTTGTAAGACAATATGCTATCTTAAAAGTACCTACATATATTTTAATTCTAGAATGGAAGTTATCTTCCAGCAGTCTTGTATGGTTGCAGATTTAGAAGTACTAGTTGCCATGGCTCCCTTAAGTTTTATCTTCTCTACTGTAGCTCCACTCTAGTTAGCTATTTAACTCAATCTTTTTGTCGAGCTCATGTAGATCATCAAGAGAAAAGTTACTTATTTAATGAAATTATCTCTTTAGCTCCATATTGATCATGTGCTTATTGTTCTTTCTCTGTATGTATGAATACC
This sequence comes from Eucalyptus pauciflora, assembly GCA_007663325.1. Lineage (NCBI taxonomy): Eukaryota > Viridiplantae > Streptophyta > Magnoliopsida > Myrtales > Myrtaceae > Eucalyptus > Eucalyptus pauciflora. The sequence goes on along the minus strand of VMYD01000291.1, from coordinate 3,862,613 downwards.
TATGAAGATGGGGATCTATTGAAATGTCAATGACCCTTATTCACATGTTTAGCATTTTGTTTTTGGACGTAGAGATAGTGCTGTACGCCTGGCATAAGCTTGAAAACAGTGTTGCGACTGTTGTCTTAGAGATGACTTAAACTCTGTATTTCTTTGCCTTTATATGCCCCCTTAAATGGGGCCAGTGCGGTGAATTAAACATAATGCACAAGCTGATGAAGCTCAAATACTTATTGCAGTTTGACATTCCTTTGGAGAAAGTCGAGCAAGTTCGTCCAAACAGACCACTGAAGCCTCCTCCTCCTCCTGTTCAGATGGTAACTGAACCATCTCCACAACCTACCGTACCCTCCGAAGACATTCCTGGCACCTCCGCCTGAGAGGCAAAGCATCTGAGAGCTGAACTTTAGATTTTAGTAACAACAGATATCCATAGAAGGTTGCAATGGAACTCACATCGTTTGCTGCTTTCCTAAACAGCTAACTCCAACGACCAATTTTGGCTGACTGAACCCAATATATTTGCATCGCCCATCTGCCATCCCGGATTTTTAGGCTTTTTTTGTACTTCTTTCCTCTGACCTTGAGGAGAAATTAGTAAAAATATTCTGAGTTGGATGCAATATGTAACTTGAACCCGAATTGGCAATCCAGTTCGGCATTGTTGATGCAGACATTATGTGCATCAAACGGAACGTGCTGGAGATTCTTTACTAGTGTAGCAAAGTATTTACTACAGGCCTCACAATCTCGTCAGATGAATGGTCACTATGAAGCATTGCAAAGGAGAATGTTCCCCACCTGGAGCATCGAAACTCATGTTTCTTCGAATTATCATTGTGTGTATTGTTGAGAAAGATGTCTTTAATCCGAACTTGACATTCTCAAGTTCACCAATACGACCAGAAAAAGGAGATTGTCAGCCGATCGCAGATCCCAAGTATTTTTTTACCAAGTCAGCAACCATCATGATCAGACCCGGAGTGGAGTGGAACAAAAATATAATGATGGTAGTCATACATTTTACTGAAAAGAAGAAAATGTTGCTGCCCAGGATCGAACTGGAGACCTTTAGTGTGTAAGACTAACGTGATAACCACTACACCACAGCAACTCGGTTCCAATCACCAAAGCTAAATTGGCATTACAACATATGATGCAACATCCGACGCTTATTCCGGGGTGCTATTGCCACGCCACTTTGAGCACTAGAGTCCAACAATTGGGTAATGTCTTGGAAGCTTCTCACTGACATAACTGCTCATTCACGAGTTGAAAAAAAATCATAATTTCAGCTTTTGCTCGAAACTGAGAAGCAATGAGGATGGATGGTAGTGGACAACAGGAACTGGACTGTCTGAGCATATGAAGCTTCCTCATTTGTCATGTTCCGAATTGAACTATGATTTGGACAATCGCACACGAAGCAGAGTTCATCTGCTTCCCCATTCCCATGTGTCAGATCGAGCTTGTCTTCCACATTAAGGCTTTGAGAGAGAATTAGCACTCCCTTCGTTTCTCTAACAAGTTCAGTCCAATATCTTGACGCATATGTCTAGAAGCCTGGAGGATTTATATTAGCCCACACTTTACCAAGTATTATCAAGGACTCTTTTTATCTATTTTCTGGAAGAGAAGATAGAGGTAGGAAGGCAATCAAGGGCTTTGAGATGGCAAGAATTATGAGGAGTTGCCTGCAATCACTGATGAAGTGGGTGAACTATGTGGTGGGGATGGTTGGGGTGGCCATGATCTTGTATGGCTTTTGGATGGTCAGAGTTTGGCAGAGGGACATGGATTCAAGCTCCACTTTTTACTCCACTGCTCCTTGGTAAGCTTGCTCCTCCAAACTAAGGTCATTTATGCTTACGACTCTTTTTCCGAAGAGAAAAATCCAAACTTTTCAACAAATGTTGAAGGCTTGAAGTGAAAATCGATATCATTGAATTCATGAAATGCATGTGCATTCAGCATATATCAACTCACAGATCATATGGGTTTCAAGTGGAGTTCAGCCTAATTGAATATAGTACGTACATACACTCAGTGCATGAAACTGATGCATATTACAGTTCTTCCTTTCTCCAAGTTACAGTTATTTTCAGTGCTATATTTTTCTAGAAGGGAGATCCTACCATTTCTCAGCAAAGTTGGGACTCAAATGCAGGTTCATCTATGCTTTTCTTGGAATGGGAGTGATCTTGTGCCTTCTAACATGGATTGGTCATGTTGCAGCTGACACTGCAAATGGCTGTTGCCTTTCTTGTGTATCCTTTTTCTTGCTGCTTCTCTCTTTCTCAATTGGCCCAGACACAATGCAAGGACAAAGAGCTTCCTCCGTTGACAAGTTCCTAATGCGAAGTGTAGATGAAATTAAACCACTTTGGAAGTGTTCCTGAAAAGTTGCTTATGAGAATGGATTAGAGAAAGAGTCTCAATAGCATTCTTCGTTATTTCAGAAGTAGAAATGTGCCTGGAAGATATAAATTCAGCAACAAATTTACAGTAAATTACCAATAATTATGCTCATTTTGTGCTTGAGTCAATTCTATTGTACCAAATGTTGATCCTTAATCAGAATCAAGTACATGTTCATCATGTGTTTGCTCATCCTGATTGAAATCATGGTGACTGCAGATGTACTCCTGAATTCTGACTGGGAAAAGGTACCGGTCATGATTAGGGCAATCCCAGAAATTAGCATTACATGTAGTTGTTTTTTATTTATCATCACTTTTGTGTATAATCCATGAAATGTTTGCTTATTTTACACTGTGGTTGATGCTCCTAAAGGACTTACCTGAAGATCCAACCGGAAGATTTTCCGATTTTGAGGATTTTGTGAAGTCAAACTATGATGTCTTCAAGTTGATAGGATTGCTAATACTCCTAGCACAGGTATCTCATGCTCCATCAATTTGTATCTACCTTTCAATTTATTTCAAAGAAATGCGTTGAGATTTTGGCCGATTTCGAGCAATCATCCAAGCAAATATGTCAACCGTCAATGAGAAAGAGCACATTTGATTTGATTGGCCAGATTGCTTAGGTTATTACATTTTAGTGCATACTTAGAAACCCGACCTTAGTTATAGATATATGATTATGGGAATTTGCGAGGTTACCCACTAATTGTGCTCATAAAATGATGCCATTTAGTATGGAAGTCTAAAATTATGCTCTTTTTTCTTTCTCCAACCTGAATCAAAGCTTTCAACGTTTATTTATTGCTTCTTGCGACTCTTCAGGGACTGTCCATCCTGTTGACCGTGGTGCTTAGAACACCCAGGTCGCGCCGGGGACCCGACTTCGATGACGATGACGAGTACCCTCAGATGAAGCTTCCGCTCCTGGGTCATGTACCTCCGCCACCTCCGTACGCTGTCGCGCCGCCGACTTTCGCCTCGGTTAAATAGCTCTAAAAGCTTTGAACTGATAAATATGATGGCCACAGTTCGAGCTCTCTCCCTATTCATATGCAATAGGTGTTGTGCGTGCTGTCTCTTCTGCTAGAAGCATGAGACATGTTTGTGGGTTATGTTTATGCTTTGTCGTGTCACGTATGTCTGATGTTTTGGAAAATATCGCAAAATACAATCCTTCTCTTCACTACTAATCTTGACAAGTAGTTTCCTCTCGGCCTAGCATCATTGAAATTGCCATGATCGCCAACAAATGAAGAGAATGCCGAAGAGCTTGCGGACTGAACTCGAGATTTTTGCGAATTCTTCGCCATCTATAGCCTTTTCGAATAATCCGAAGAACAATACCTTCCGCCATTGAATAAGGGAATACGAGACTATATGCCGCGTCATCTAATGCCATTATATTCTCATGATGAATGTACATGGGACCATAATAGATATTATGTGCAAATGATTGATGATGAGACCCGTGCATCGCCAGCATCTCCGTTTTTTGCAAAAGGAAAGCAACCACGTCGCCTGCCACTGTCGAAGCTCAACTGCACGATTGAAAATTCGGAACCACGCTATCGCAAGCTTATCTATAAAGAGTTTAAAACCTTTACTTGATCCAGAGTTTTGGATCACTAGCAACAATCATGCATAAAATTTAAGAGGTTAAGTAACTCCAGAGAGGCCAAAAGACCTCAAATTTCAAACCTCCAGTGTGTTAGTGCACTGTGATTTAGCGTACTCATCATCCTGCTCAAAAATAATTACGAGCACAGAACAGCAGAGCTTTAAAATGGAAAGGTACATAACTTTCAAGGAAGTTCGAATATATACAAACATATATACACAAGTGTTGAGTTCATCTTGCAATGAGTTTATACATAGAATTGCAATGAACTTAAGGCCATCCAGCACACAATAACTTAGGCTGGCTTCATTAGAAAGAAAAAAGAAAACCAACCATGAATTGGTTATTAAGGGGAGAAATTGAAAGAAAACTGTGCAAAGAACTAGCTCAAGTTGAGCCATTCACCTGAGGTGAGAATCATAGGTGTCAAAAAGGGCCTCGGGGATTATCGGTGGCAACTTTTCTATGTATATGAAGAGCCTCCTAAGATTCTCCCTGGTTACTGTCTGCATGTCTACTATGTCCCTGGTGTCAGTAAGTACCCAGAGATCACCAGAGTCCACTCTCTTCAAACTGTCGCGACAGAAAGGGCATGACTGGGATATCATTCTCCTGCGAAATTCAAAGAGGTTTTAAGGAAGGAAAACTCTTGCTCCTGCATGGAGAGCAAATAGTTCATAATAAATAGATGCGACTAATTATTTCTTTCTAACAAGTTCTTGCTTCAAAGATGCATAGCCCATTTATTTAATCAGGTGAGAGCTCAAGTAGAAAGACTCAAGCATCAAGAAATAACCTCTAATTGGATTAGTTTGTATAAGAAAAATTGCTAGAGAAGCATGCAATAACAATTTTACATATTTTGAATTTTATACGATAGAAAGCATATCCAAAGTCAGTATCTATACAGCAGCTCGCCAAAGCATTCTTCAGAGAATAGAGAACAGAACATACACTGGCCAGTGGACTGATCAAAACCCAACAACAGAATATGCAACCAAATTGCACCCAAACCTAGGTCCTCAAGAAACCAATATCAAGCTAGAAATAGAAAGGTCAAGACAGGTAAGTCTGCAAGATTGGACACATACTATCCTCTATTAAAAGAAACTGAAATCCAATACTCATTAGTCATAAGCAGCATGGGTAATGTTGATATAAAGAAAACCGTGTGCATTCACACTTCAAGCCTTATGAAATAATATTACAATACCATGTTGAAAGCCTCCAACACAACAATTACTAGAACAGCTGATTATGGGAGACCAAACCTCCAATAATTATGGAGGCATAATTCCAGTACCATGTTAGACAAACCATATAGACAAAACCATTTAATTTATCAGAGCTATAATTTCAATTATACATCTCAAGACCGACAGCCCAGCTGATATTTGCCTCGGTTGAAAAACAGCAAATGGTCCAAAGGATTACCAATCATGGTAGCATTTCAGGCACATAGCATGGTTGCAGTTTGGCAGTACTATTTTGCTATTCAGCTCCATGCATATTCCACATTCATCTTCCCTTTCAGCATCTACATCTGAGCGCTGTGCATGTTCCTCTTCCTCTCTGCTGCAGTATCTCCCCAGGCATACTTCCTTCTGTATTTTCTCTTCGGCATCTGAAATGCCTCTCTGAAGTTGCATCAAAGAGGGATAAATTACAGCTGGTAAACAACAGCAACACTGAATCAGGGGACAGATGCAATATGGAGTAACCATAAGACCACAAAGCTAGATCAATCACTTGGAAATGCTACATTTTACCATAGAACTCTCTGATACTTGCTTTTCTCTCATGAATAGACATGGTTGTTGTGCCATCCACATGAACCTACCAGAGAACAAAAATCTCGGGGTCAGATATTCATGCTCCCAAAACTGTTAATCATGCATGCTGCCAATAAATCAAAAAGAAAAAGAAAAGCTTTCCATGCCTTGTAAATAAGAATTCTCAAGAACCCAAGGGCACCGGCAAGGTAGCAATCTGTCCATTGCACCAGAAAGAGGAACAGGTGTGCAGCCGAACTATATGACAATCTCATTTGGAGACAGGCACCGTCGTACTCCCTCGGAAAATCTGAAGCCCTGCACGACACTCGCATAGTAAAGATCTGCCCCAAGAAGAGATTCCAGACACACGCAAAGTGGGGCACACAATCCGGACCGGCAAGATTAACAGCTCAAGCGGGCAATCATGTAACAATTCCATAGAGAACATAAAATGGGTATCAATCCCAAATCCGAAAGCCTCAAGAAAAGATAAACATGAGCTGAAGGAAGCTCGTTTCCACTATCTAACGAAGCTTCTCCTTTCCCCAACCACTGCGGATCAACAGTTCGATAAGACCAGGCAAGCAGAAACATTAACTTCGCATTGCGAAGACGGGGCGCCATGAATTAGCGACACCCAAGTGACTTCCGCCAGAAAAAAAATCAAGCTTTAATAGAAAAGCCATGCCAACTTCCTCCAAAAAAATGGAAACGAGACATGACAAGCTTCAAAAGCAAAACTTCAAACAGACCCAGCAACCAGCAGCGAGCGAGGCGGAGGCCGGACGCGACAGCGAGCCCCGGACTCGCCTACCCAATTCGCCAAACTCGACGGGCGAATCGCGTCCGAAAATTTCAAGAAAGTTCATGATCGAGGAAGAAGCACAGAGAGAGAGAGAGAGAGAGAGAGAGAGAGAGAGAAGAGAGGATCGGAAGGGCGAAATGGGGGGAAGCTGCTCACAGCGTGTTGGCGTGCTGGATGTCGGCTTCCAGCACCTTGAGGGAGTCCTTGAACGACTTGCGCATCGACCCCATGTACATCTCCTCCTTCCCGACGACCCTCTCACCCGACGAGCACCATCGAACGCCGCCGGCGACGAAAGCGAGGCGGAGAGAACCCTCGTCGGAGCCCGCCGCCGGAAACCCTAATCGGACGCCGGCCGGCCGCCGCCGACGATCGCGGGGATATCGAGGAGGAAGGCGGTGGAGTGTGGCGAGAGGAAGGAGAAGAGGACACGTAGGAGCGGAGGGAACTAGATTTTTGGCAGCGACCTCGACCGTCGTGGAGTGGGGATCGACCGTGTGATGGCGCAGCGTACGGACGACGGAGGCTAAATTTATTAGTAATATTTATTATTCCGATTATATCTATAAAAAAAAAAAAAGGAAATTTTTACACACTCGTGACCTTATCCGGATTAGAATAATTGATTGATATCTTGTGGATAGAATATCTGGGCAATAAAGAATTGGGCCCCGACCCCTTTCTTTTTTCTTTTTTCTTTTTATTTTTCTTCTTTCTAATTTTTAATTTACTCATCGTTTGTCGAGCCCGAACAAATTCCACCTGGAAAAAAGCGTTTCCCGTCGACGTTGGGATCGACGAGTCTCAATTAGAAGACCCGAAGTAGTATAGCAGTCTTGGCCAAAATTAGCAATGCGTTTGGTCGTCTTATACGGGGTTCGGTCTCTTCCTCGGTCCATGGCGTGCGAGGACCCTTTAGTGGACGACGGGCTGCCGCGGTCGGCGAGCGATGGCCTACGGGTCAGCTCGGATTGGCTCGACCCACTTCCATGCCAGCCTGCCGTCGGACGGTAGCGGGCGAATGGATATAGTCGGCGTACCAAATTCGGACGATACGCAGGCAATCCGCCCCGGCAGACGCATGATGCAAAGGTCCCTACGCTAGACAAGAAGTGGTCTCCATGCGCACGTTCGACAACACGAGGGCTTCGGGGCCTGGAATGAACCGGGCTACTAGGGGATCAAATTTGGGGGGGCGATGGCTTAATGCTTTGTGATCTAAGCCTTTACACTTTTCAAGTTCCAGCACTCTCGCCCTTTTGTTGAACTTTTGCCATACTTTGGTTCTCATCTCAAATACCATTTACCATACTAAAGATCACGTTAACCAGTAGGATTCGCTCTAGTGGTCATCCTTCCAACATGGAAAGGGAATGTAAGGGGTTCAAATCTCCACTTTCTCAATGGGATGGGGTGAGGACGCGTAAGTTTCAAGAGTGGGTTTCGACTCTCACGCCCTGTAAAAGGTAAGGCAAAAGTCTGAGGGTGAGTATAAAATATGAATAGAATAGGACTGACAAAAAAAATAAATACTAAAGATCACGTTATGTTCTCTGTTTGAAAAAAAAAATATAAGATATCGAGAAAAGTATTAAAAAAAAATGTTATAATTATTACATTGATACCACTTCCACCCTTACTATTTTACATTTATATCAACTTAATTTATCTAACCAAATCTAATCGAATTCTTATCGAAATATATACGGTAGCTATCTTCTTTGACATAATTGACGGAAATATAGACAAAACTAATATTCTTTTCTTTTCTTTTTCATTATAGGGATTGGGCAAAGGCAACCTAGGCCATGAGGAGCTCGATGGCCTAGGGATGACCTAGGCAAGGACTGTGACCTTCAACCACATTGAAAATAAAAAGAAATAAATAAATAAATCAGAAAAAAGTATTTTAAAATATTTTAAAATTATCTATGGTGACGCAAGTAAGATAGTCGACATCCTTAATAGTAAATTGACCTTATGTTCTGTGGACCTTCCTTCTCTTATGATTTTTCCTACTTTCTTTAGTTTAGTGATTAATATCAAAGCCTTGACTTATGGATGAGATTGACGGAGAGATAAAAAACGACAGACGCAAAGGATGAGGCAATCTTGAGGCAATCTCAAATTGTTCACGTTCAAACACTGCTTAAATATATATATAAAATAAAGACTAGGCGTACTTTTCTTTCACATTAAGTAAAAGGCTAGGAAGACAGGAAAGCCGGGCATTGGCTACATGCATCGGAAACCTTCTGCCCAGCTCCCCAAAAACGTTTGACTTGCATGTGTTAAGCATATAACTAGCCTCAGCTAACTTCGTGCCTCAGCTAACTTCGTGCCAGCAACCGCAGTAAGACCGGGTGGGCAGGGAGGGGGGGAGTGTTCTTCGGAATGACTGGGCGTAAAGGGCACGTAGGTTATGAATCGGGTTCTATTTTTATTTGAATGGGAGACATATGAATCGGGTTCTATTTTTATTTGAATGGGCCATGTCTCCCAAACGATCATAGTACTAGATTGAATTGACACAGTTACAAAAAAAATTAAAACTAATTGATTTAATTAAAAAGTGTAATACCGAATTAATATTAATAGATTTAAAACTTAATTTAAAACTTTTTCGATACTTTCTTGAGACATGCGTTGTCCATTTCGTATTTTTCCTGCTCCAAAATATGATGAGAATCCTGACATTATCAATCTCTGTCGTGAAATTACATTATTATCTTCAGCAAAATCAGTGTCTGGTTCCCATCACTGAAAAAACATAAAATAGTTTTAGGATTACTAACGTTCGCATCCTCAAACTTTTGAAATCCAGAAATTCAGTCTGTGCCATGTTCATGAGTCCGTTTCATCAGAGATTCAGTTCATCAAATCTCGGTTTTCACCTTTGCCCTGTTTCAGCTCATGGACTTTAACCGTTCACGGAAGACCCTCAACATGCTCCTGAAGGTGACGATCCCGGCGAGGCATCCGTCTTCCTCCACGACCCACACGTAGCTCACCCTGTGCGCGAGCGCCTGAATCATCACCGCGACGAGCGAAGAGCTCGGGTAACACATGATGGCCTCCGACCTCCTCACCATCCTCGCCGAGTAGCCTCCGATCCTCCCGCTCCTCCCGCACCCAAACTCTTCATCAGAGGAGGATGACGCGGACGGCAAAGAAAATGCCAATTCCTCATCCAACGATTCCAAGAACGAGACCAAGTTCTTCTCCTCCAACCTTTCCTTGACCAGACGGACTAAATCGTCCGGTGGACCACCGCAGTCGATGTACGCCATGAGATCTCCAGCGGATAGTGTCAAGACAGCAGCAGCTACAGTCAAGTCGCAGGCACTGAGAGTCAATGGCGAGATCTCGCCAATCAATTGGTCTCCGTCGTCGACGATCGCCACTGCAGTTTGTTTGAGGTTGGATTCAGGGATCAGCTCCAAGGCTGATGCAGCAGGGTCGTAGTAGTGCACAGCAAGAATCGAGTCAGTGTCGATGATGCCAAGAGAATTTATCGGAAGGGCCGGCAGGGGGGCAAAGAGATTGATGAAGTTGAGGAGGTATCGAACGATGTCTTCCTGCGTGAGCCAACAGTATTCGCGGTGGTTGTGGAGGATGTTCTTCCTCGGTGCGGTTCCCCTGCGAGACCGCATCGGCACCACCAGGTTCTGCGCACCTTCCAGGATCAACTCAATCGCGTCCAGCAAGCTGGAAACAGAAGAGACAGAGTCGTCGTCAAATGCATTCAACATGCCGATGCAAGAACAAAATCAAAGCGAAATCGACACACGCATACGGTGCAACGGCGATTCCTTTTTACACGAAATCCGGCATCATGAAATTAAACCGAATTCTCATCAAGACAGTCGCAAACAACGGTAGGATTCCGACATCGAACATCCCAAACAAAGAACCGAATGTAAATTCGCATCGACATTGGATGAAATCCTACCTAAGATAAGGACAAGAAACAAAACGGACGAACGGAGGCATGACTGGAATTAGATCCGTGAAGAACCGCAGTTTGAGGTGAAATCGACATTCAATTTCATACAGGTATCCGCAAACCAAATCGATTCTCATCAAGATTGCCACAAAACGGTTCGACCGTAGCAGCGTAAGTCAGAAACAAGCAACAAATCATGCATTCCTATCAGGATCCTATCAAATCTTAGCTGAAATTCCACAACCTAATCGCAAACTTTCGAAGACAAAAGCGCCGAAACGCGCAGATCGCATCGGCGAAATCTCAAAATGAACCACCACGAATCATTTCCGACAGATACGAACCTGGCATGAGGCTCCAGGTGCCTGATGAGGCCGCCACCCTTGGGGACGACGGCCGCGACCTTAGATCGGAGCGCGGCGGCCGGATCGGCGAGGTTCTCCTCCCTGCACAGGAAGCAGACGATGTCCACCGTGCACACCTTCCCCACGCACACGCAGCGGCCGGCCTCGCCCGGCGAGGAGCGGGTGTCTTCGTCGTCGTCGCAGCAGTTCCACAGGCCGACGGCGGCGTCGCCGGACCTCCGGAGAGCGGAGAGGGCGTCGCCGACGGTGGCGGCGGCGGCGGAGAGGCACCTCAGCGAGGGCTTCCCGAGGCAGAGTTCGGATATCTCATTCGCCAGGAATCCCACTGCCATGCAAAGACGGATCGGGGTCGAGATCGAGATGGAAATCGAGAGGAGAGAGAAGAAGGTTCGGGAGAGCTGCAATGGAGGGAAAGCTGAGGAGAGCGTTTTCGGGTTCGCGAGGTTGAAGGAGGAGACGCGCCGGTATTTATACCGGGGGGTGTCACCGGGTATTGCCGGTTGGCAGGTTCACGAGGCCACGGGAAAGACGAGTGGGGCCCGCTGTACTTGTCCACATGGGCGGTATTGCCGGACAGCACATCACGTGGGGGCTCCTTGTCAAGGTAAAGATTAAAAAATCAACTCTAAGTGTGAATCCATTAATTTTACCGATTAAATCCATCGGACTAATTTTAACGGGAAATAACTGTGGTGGACATTGGTTATCCTATATACTGAATGTTTGGTACCGACATGAATAATTTTTAATAATATATTAAAATTTTAATTTTTTTGTTGATTTTTGAATTCCTTTTTCTTTTCCTTCTCTTCTCCCTCCTTTAGTCAATTGCCGGTCTCAAGCGAAGCTCATCTACCCCAATGAGACTCGACTTCACCGTTGCTAGGCGAGGTTGGCCTCACTTAATGCCTCGTTAGTCCCAATGAGAGGTCAACATCACCAAGACTGAGGGTGAGGCTCATTCTCACTAGTGGCCTCTCACAAGGTCGATCTCACTAGCCCTCACCTCTGACTGATTGGTGAGGCCTGAAGACCGCCTAAAGAAGGAAGAAGAGAAGGAATAAAAGAAAAAAGAAAGAAGATAAATAATTTGTTATTAAAAAACATTAATGTTAGTGTTAGCCACGTCACATAGAACCACTAGCATTTACATTAGCGATTTTCGATTAGAATTGGTCAAATGAATTTAATTGATAAAACCTGAAAATATATAGGATTTAATTAGAAAAATTAAAAAGTTTATGATTGAATTTGTGGAAGTACAATAGGTTTTGAACTTTTTAGATAAATTTTCCCAAGTCTCTAAGAAGAAGTTGATGAACGTATTCAATGGACATGAATTGAAAGTGTTTCGTGCGTTCCAAGGAAAGACGACTTTGAAATAGAAGAATTTACCGTCAAAAGCGAAACGTTCCACCGGTCAAAGAATAGAGAGCTTTGAATCGATCGCCAAAGAATTTGGATGATGAAGAAGCAAATGAATCGCTCGCTTGAAAAAGAAAGAATTCCCATAAACAATCAATTCATATGGCTGATTTTTGCAATTGATGATGCGCCTTCTATTTATAGATGGACTAAGATGTAGGAATTAAGGAACCTTTAAATTGAGCAACCTACTCAAATTAAAAAATCTACATAAGCTATGAAATTCAGTCAAATTAGCTTTATTCTTCTTCTTTTTTTGGGGTCTAAAAATTAGCTTTATTCTTCAACTTCTAGAAACTCCATCTCAAATGCCTTCTTCTCATTGGTTCCATTGAATCATGTTATGGCTGAAATCTCTATTTGCTCACAAAAAATAAAAGGCTTGATTAATTGATTTGATGAGGTTTCAGGCAGTTTGATGCTCCGACATCAATATATGTACTACATGTAAAACATACGCGATCATTCTCAATATAACCTCAAAGTTCTCGCACAAAAGTTCATTGTTTGAGCTCTTAAGATAAATTTTATCATTCGACCGAAAAAAAAAAAAAAAAAAGAGACAAATTTTATCTTTAAGGAACAATACAAAGAAATTCATAATTTGACAGGATAATGAATTCAATAAAATCTCCCATATCCAAAAAGAGAAGAACCCTCTTCTCCATAGTGTTTAAAGCTTACAATATTTACATTTTCTTTATTTAAACACGGGCCGATTCGAGATGCACTTGGATGATTTTCAGTAGACAAATGTGGGTATGTTCTCATAAAAAAGAAGAAGAAGATGTATTAGATTATTGCTAGGAGATATCAAATTTTTAATCATTAACTTTATGTAAAGTTCTCTATACTTTTTCTATATTTATTGACATAATGGTATTTTCGTCATATGAAAAGCTGACAATAGACTTGAAAGCTGACTTTTCAGATTGTGCAGATTGCACGCAAAGGTTTACATATTTCCATTTTTGCGTTAATTCAAAAAATATTATCAACCGGTATCATATATAGTAAAGTGTAAAGATAATTCATTTGCAATAAACAAACCAAGATTTATATATAAATATATTATATATCTACTAGTCGTGGACATGACTTGCACTGTTAATTACACCAAACGGCCATGAGTATTAAATATACTAGTAGATGTACCGATCGAATTATCCTCTAGATTAGTGAGTTTCAATAAGAGATATTTGTTTTCTGAGAATTTTATTTTTACCATCAATCCACGTTAATCCTCAAAGAGTTTCCAGCTTGTTGATTTTTCAAAAATAAATTCATCCAAAAAAAAAAAATAATGAAAGAATTTTTATTTTTGGTAGATAGCTCGTATCTTGAGTGTTTATTATTCTTTCTCTCGGTTAGCGAATATACCCTCTTCGTGCACGGACGACCCCTCGATGCGTTCGTCGCTCCATGAAAACAACTTGAAACCGCCTTTGCTCCACAAGTTTGAAAATTTTGACAATGATTTGTTTGTCTAAAGTATCTCGCACCGCTTGCCAATGGAGTTTACATGCTATTCATATACACACGGGCTCGCTTGTCAACAGAGCTTATAAGTTTTTTTTTTTTTAATTGAGCATCCGAACATGATTTAAACCCCGGGTTCAGGTCGGGTAGGGTTTTTATGACAGTCCTACTTGTAGGGCACTTCAATCATCAAATTCCACATGTGATTATTCCTGATTTGGTTCCATGCAAGGATGCCAAAAGATATCGCACGTTTCTTGTCAACATGAGATTTATATACTCTTTATATACAAGTAAACTCTTTTCACCTATAAATTTAAACTTTGGATTGGACATTTTAACGATTGGACATTTTAATCTATATTTGCACGAGCAATTAAATCACCAAAGTGGTCATTTAACTTTAATGAATAAATATCTTTCTTGACCATACGTTACCATTTATTTGTGAACTTTTGAGTCAAGCACATGCTGTTTTTCTGGTAAACGGATGCACTCCCATGCCACAACTTTCCTCATCAATGATCTAAGCAAACTTGGACTTGGCTTTTGTTTTGTAGTGAATGGAAAGTCCGGCTTGCTAATACAGAGCATGTTGAAATGCACATGTAAGTCGTGTTAACAAAAAAGCATATTGGGACATTGGTATGGTGTATAGCGGTAAATATATTTTAGTTGACTCATAATTTATTAACTTAAACTTTTAACTAAACATAGGTTCAACTAGATATATCGATGACTTTGTACTTGGTCTCTCTTGGACTGAAGGTAGGTAGAGGTTGTGGTGTAGCAATTGAATTTGGTCTCCTTCTTGGTGATCTCTTTGGATGAAGGTATCGAGTTTCTACAAAACAAAATATGCCATCGAGAACCCCTTTTTTAGGGAAAAAAAAGAAGAAAGGACGTAATTAACGAGAATTAGTTTGGTGTATTGTTAAAGTTCCCACATCATTTGTCTACTCTCTACTCTGTGCGCGTGCAATCTCTTTAGCTATAAATTTAGGCATTTGAATTGGATATTTTCTTTTCCTTTTCTTTTTCTTTTTTTGTTTTACAACTCTGGCCGGCATGGGTGTTGCTGCCCTTGCTTTGATCTGGGTGAGAGCTTGAGGTCGTCGCTTAAGGTGCGCATGACAAAATTTCTAGAACAGAAATTGATTTCTAGCCAAAAATTGATTTCTCAATTTTTATTTCAGAATGAGAAGTTAAAAATTTTATCTTCTGATTTTTTCTTCAAATCTATTTCTAGAATAGAAATCTGTTCCAGAAATAGAAAAATCAAATTGCGTTACCAAACCTGTTCCGAGGAACAGAGAAATAGAGAAATAGAAATTTTATCATGCGCGCTCTTAGATCTTGGTGAGGGCGCTGGCCAGGCCAAGCCTCACCAGGTTTGGGCGGGCAAATTTCGGTCCACCTTCTTAACCCAAATTTTCACCCTTAAATCCATGGCCGCGCAGATATACCTTTTCTCTCCTCATTTTTCAATTGATAAGGCACTAGCAATTTTTCTTATCGGTCGTGTTTTCTATATTCGTGGTCTTTGCACATTCTGAACAGTATTATTTCCTCAAGATATAGTGTAAAACCTTCGAACTCTTCATGGACTTCATCTCCTCTACGAAACGTTCGTCTTGAAGTAGGGCTTTCGAGTGGCTATTTCAAGGGACGGACCAAGCAGAAAACGAGGGCATTCCTTAGTGGTTTCAGGGTTCCTCACCAAGAAGTAAAGTGTCTTATGACACCAACCGAGGGCCGTCCCGCCTATTCAACAAATATGCCATTGACGAGTTGACAGAATTGCATTCCTTATTTTAATATGTCAGTGCTCGCATGTCTCAGTCTCCTAATTTAATATAATATCTTTATCGAGGCCCATCCCCAGCTCTACTCTCCGAATGTTTTACGTCTAGAGATACCAAGGTCTGCATGAGATCTAGACAGAGCAGTTTAAGAACCCACTCCGATCCATAACGCATTCACGTTGAGAAATAAAAAAAGTTGAAATTTTTGTGAACTTTGCTACTGTCAACGTACAATTTGTTCACGTCTCTTTTGGCATTGGTTTTCTTTAGCAGCCGTTTGTTTTTTCATGGACCAAAGGACAAACAACGTGATTTGCTTTTGGACAAGATATTCCTGGGGAAGATAACTGTGATTCTCAACCAGCTCGCGGTGCAATTTGGAGCTGAATTCTCAACCAAATGTTAAGAAGAGAAACTGAACCTCGCATTGAAGATCTTCTCTCCATAGTAATTTGCAAAGAGACAAGACGCTCGTGCATTCTGTATATATATATCTTCCTAGAGTTAATAGAAATTACTTAAATTTTCGAAAAGTGCGAATGAATTTAAGTGCGGCCACATTAAAAGTGACCTCTCGTCGAAACGATAATTCAACTCCTTCCGTGTGGATAGTATACATGATATGAATGCTTCGATACGAATAATTCAGAGGCTCAGATCGGAAGTGGTCAATGTTGATCAGCAAATTGGCGAGGGATGTGGTTTTATCTCTAAATATGGTGAAACGAAATGTTTCACCATGCCCAAAAATAGTTTGTCATGATCGAAGATCAATCAAAAAAGTTGCATCATTGGAATGACATAAAGTCGAAGGCAGTGGGGCCAAGGCGCCGCTCCAAGCTACCCGAATCTTGTCGCATCGTCACCAATAATTTACAGAAAGCGATGAGCATTTATAAAATTTAGAGAGGTGTCTCAATCGCCAACCAACCACCCAAAACAGCAAGAATATTAAAAGTTCCAAAGTTTTCTTAATATGGTATTAATTAGTCGTAAAAGGCATCCGATGAAATCGCACGTACGCTCGAATGGCACCCCGAAAATGCACTCAAATATCTATTCTGTCATGATAAGGAGGTTGAGAAAACGATATGAATTACACCCATTTGAAAATTCCTGATCTGGTTCTTTGACATGACGCAGCACCATTTTTTCTTTTTTTGAGATAACAGTGTAGATTTGACAATTCACATCTCTCAACTAACTTATGAAAAACAAAACCAAGAGAATTAATTGAAATGGTTAATATCTTGAAAAATCTCAAATTGATATACTTGTGACAAATTTACCTCAAACTATTTGTTTGACCACAAAAAACCCAAAATTAGTATACATTTAACAAATTTACCTCAAACCGGTACACTTGTAACAAATTTACCCTCTGTTAGTTTTCGTTAAATTTTATCATCAAATTATTAAGTTAAATGACACGTGACAGTTGACTGGTATACTAATTTGGGATTTATGCTCCGTTTGTCAAAATTTACAATTTTTGTAATTTTTTTATGGTATTAATCCAATTTAGTGAATGGTATATTTATAACAAATTTACTAGTTTGAGATTTTTTGCGGTCGAATAAATTAGTACGGGTAAATTTGTCATAAATGTATCGATTTAGGGTTTTTTTATGGTCAGTCGGGGTAAATTTGTCATAGATATACCAGTTTGTGATTTTTCATGATCAAAAAAATAATTTAAGGTAAATTTATCACATCTATACCAATTTGAGATTTTTAAAGGTATTATCCCTAATGGAAAATCATGAGCAGATGAAGGGACCCCTCTCTCTCTCTCTCTCTGCCCCCCTGGGAAATATACGGGCCCACGAGAAAAACGAAAGGCTAGCGTTTGCAGAGGCCGCGTCATCGATGACGACCGCGGGCCCGGCCGTCATTATCCCTCCCGCACCCGTCCGTCCGTACACGAAAACCCGCCACACAAAACCGATCCGGGCTGGCAGCGGAGAGGCGACCGATACGTGTCTGTCCCGAAGTGCCGTCTCCTCTCCATCGACCACTGATGGTGCTTTGCCACGTGGGAATCGTTGGATCTTGCCGGGATCGGAAAGATGTGGCCCGTGCGGGAGGAGACGAACACCGCAGTGGTACCACGATCGCCGTGCGAAACCGTACGTGCAAGTCGAATCGCGCCACCGCAGGATTGGTCGGACGTAGTGACGTGTTCTTTTAGACTTTGGCACGTTCAGCTTGGATCATCTGAATCGATTGCGGCCTTTGGCTAGTGATGTGATCATAGGGATGAGCATTGTAGAATAGAAATGAGAATTATTGGGTTCTCCATTGGTCCGATTTTAGGTTTTAAGATGTACATGATAATTTCTTTAGAACTTGTTCTAACGATTTTAGGTTTCGAGTAAAATCGAAAATTGGTAATCTGAGACTAGCTTTGCATTTTTCTTGTTTTATATCTTCACATGATTTTATAATATTTCTTAACGTTTAATAATGAGTATGCAATCTAAAAACTTATCTAAACTTCCATTTTTTATGAAATTTATAACTGAAATTTTTATTTTGTTAAATTTTCATAATTTTCGTGTGTCTAAATATGAATTGTAATTGGTGAATTGTA
Source organism: Eucalyptus pauciflora (assembly GCA_007663325.1). Taxonomy (NCBI): domain Eukaryota; kingdom Viridiplantae; phylum Streptophyta; class Magnoliopsida; order Myrtales; family Myrtaceae; genus Eucalyptus; species Eucalyptus pauciflora. The sequence goes on along the minus strand of VMYD01000291.1, from coordinate 3,844,376 downwards.
GCGAATGATGATCATTAGATGCGATGATTTATTGTAATCGTTCAATTAAAAATATAGATGAAATATAAGTAAACCTTTATACCGACCTTGGAACCTGTAATAAGATAAGTTTTAGATTCCTAGATATGCAAGAAAGGTTATAGGTTTTAAAAATTGAAGATCTTGTTCTGATGGGTGGGTTTTAAATTTGAGGTGGAATCTAAACGAAACTTGAAACCAATCACCCCTAAAATATTGTATGATGATGATTTGAGGCGATAGGAACCCAGTAGGATTAAAGAGTGATTGAGATTGTTGGATAGCCCCTTGCTTGAAGCGTAAGATGAGCATATAAGGCTCGTATGGAACGCAAATTCTGTAGATATTAGATGCGATGGAGAGTAAAGTGCATTGAAAGAGGGAAATGTGTGGAAATTAGATTGCTCGGAATGAAGAGTAATACGAAATCGAAAGTTAGACCTCGTGCTTAGGGGTGATTGGATTCAGGGTGAATAGGATCTAGACCTAGATCTTGTATCCAACCCTATTATAACTTATTCCCTTTTTTTGGACCATGTACCCAACCCTGTTTGTATTGGATCATGTACCTAACCCATCCTATTTTTACGGTTCGATTCCAAGGTTAACCCTATTTCCACTAGAATCTATTTTGCAACTCCCGATATCCTATACGACTTTGAATTTTATACTAATACGCAAGAAAATAACGTAATCCTCCTAATTTATATTGAAACATTAAGCCCTTTGTAATAAAAAATACATGAACTTTTTGACTGAATGAAAAATTAAGGATCCACCAGGCTAATTATAATAAATAAAATCATAAGATAAAAATTTAGCAACAAACATAGGTATAATATCAGTTTTATTCCCACAACTACTATATGAAGTTATTCATTTATGCAAACATAACTCCTCCTATAAAAGAGAAATTAAGCGAGCCAATTCATATAGTACACAAGAATTTTGCGACGACAAACACCGTCAGTTCGTCCGTCGTGTTGGGATATAATACGCGGAAACGACAGGATCTTGCAATTTACGTCAACGCGAAATCACTGGAGAAATTAACGAGAAAAATAAGGACACCAGAAATTTACGTGGTTCGATCCGAGTATCGGTACCTACATCCACGGGGAGAGCCAGCAGCAAATAATCCACTAAAATCGGAGAATCAGAGTTTACAATCGCTTAAACGCTGAAGTGTTTCCCACACCTAGATTTAACCCAAAAACCCAAAGTGTTTATAATTAAACAACTCACTTGGGTATAAACTCACGGCACAAAATTACCGCTTATTTAAGCTTAAAATAGAAACGCTCTACGTACGTCGAAAAACAAGAACAGCTTCTTTCTTTACTTTCACGTACATATCTTCGCTTCAGCAAGCGGCGCTCCTTACGGCTTCTCTCTGTGTGCGGCTTGTAGCTTCTCACGAAAAATTCTGATATAAATATGCATGTATCCTATCGGTCAAAACTTTGACCTAGGGCCCACCTTCTATTTTTACTTTTAGGCTTCACGTGGGAAAAACGCTGCATAGGATTCAACGTGGAGTGCGCGTGTGTGTGCCCAGAGTCAACACTTTGACTTTGGCCCCCAGGTTTCCTTTTTTAAGGAAATTCGTAAGGGATTCTTTTCCTTTTCTTTCTTTTGTTTTGGTTCTTATGTCCCATAGAAAATTTAATCCAAGCGAATTGCGTTTTTGCAAACGCTCAAACTCGAGTCATAATTTAACACGTCGAACGGTGCGAGAGGGAGCCCATGAGGGAGGGAAGCAAGTGAGGAAGAGGAACGATGAAGGAGGAGTGCCGTGCGTGTTTGAAAGAGCCAAGAGGAAAAACGATGTGTGATTGCAGGAGTAAGAATACAAATTTGGGGGGAAAATAAAGTTTTGGACCTCTACTTACAAAACTGGTCCTGGACCGGTTTTGGAAACCGGTCTGGGAACCAATTCCTGGGTGGGTAATCACTCGGAACAGGTTTCCGGACCGGTTTAAACCGATTCCGAATTTTGGGAACCGGTTCCCAAACCGGTTTCAACGGGAACCGATTCCCAATCCTGTTTTCCGAGTGGGCCGGTCTAGTTTCCGGGTATATCTGGTCTGGTTGCACACCCCTACTTGTGTTGGGAGCGAAGTATGGGTCTTTTCGAAGTCCTATTTATCGTATTTTGATGCTCGGACTTGTGAGTTTACTTGAATTGAGAGACCCAACTCGACGGGTGCATGTTGGTAATCGAGCCATAAACTCTTAAAAGCTCAGTTGATTTCAAACTTCAAGCAATATATATATCGTTGAAGCATCCTACATCTGCGTACACGGTTTATATGTTTTTGATTTATATGTTGTGTCCATCCACTCATTAGTAGTTTAACCTTTTTGGTTGGCCACTCTAACATGGTGTTAACCCGGTTTTTGGTCCGATTTATTTCGCACATGTGGCCTCCCGTTCGTCAAATTCCACTCATGTTCCCTAATCCCACTTACACATAAAAGTTAAAACGCGGTGTTAAAGTATTCAACATTTATAAGGACGGTTGTATGTTCTTTATATCCACGTGATCTCATTTCACCTATCAGTCAAAGTTTTTGGATCGGTCCGCTACAATCGTATAGATATTTTTTCATATATGCCCACCCGATCTAGCTTGGCTGCCCATCACTAGGCAAACCCGATCGTCGTGATATGCAAACCTAACCTACTACCATTTTTTTTAAAAGGCAAATGGCTTTAGTGGAAGTTAGGACATTACTTAAAGGGTCCTTAAAGTCGATCAATCGATGAAATTATTTGATAAGTCACTCTCTTGAACTTGAGATCATAAAAGGTTGCGTGGGCAAGACAATGTCTACATAAATTAATTGATAAGTCGCTCTCCTGAATTTGTTCAAGTCCAACCACAAATATCTTTTCCTGCGAATGAAAAGAAAACATTTGTCAAGGAGATTTTCTCAAGAGCTTTGGGGGGCCGAAGTAGACCACCAACCGTTCGGATTGTCTAGACTCTTGGAACATAAAAAATGTACTTAGTGATAGATCCATTTTCGTTGTGATAAGATTTTGTACGATCCCTGTCGGTTGAAATGTTGTTTATATAAAAATGGGAGATAAGTGTATTGAAAACTCTAAAACTTGTTGCAAAACAAAATGGCTCAATGGCCTGCTGTTTTCATCTTAAAATTTGTTTTTCTTATATTAGGAACGACGCTTGTTATTTTTAACAATTTATTCGTTAAAAATATCTCACACCGTTTACCGAGAGGGTTTACATACCATTCATATACACATGGGCTTGCTTGTCGATGGAGCTTATAAGTTTTAATCTTTCAAATTGGATATTCTCACATGATATCGGACCCACATTTAGCCTTAGTTTATTTCTCTCGTACAACATTCCACTCATCAAATAACACGTGTTATTCCTAATTTGGCTCCACGCGAGGGGTGTCAAAAGTATTGTACATTATTTGTCAACAAAGCCTTTTATCTGTAAGTTTTAATTTTTCAGTTGGATACTCTTACAATCGCCACATGCAAAGTGACATTCTTGCACAAGCAATTAAATCACCAAAGTGGTCATTTTACCATTTATTTTGTGAGCTTTTAGAGTCAAGCTTATGCTGTTTTTCCGGTCAACGAATGCTCTCCACTGCCACAGCTTTCCACGTCAATGATCTAAGCAAACATGGACGTGGATTTTTATTTGTGGTGAATGGAAAGTCCTGCGTGGTGATGTCAATTGAAAATATTTTATGTACGAAGGATATTGAGATGCACATGTAAGTTGTATCACGTCAGTAAATTAGTGTGGCACGTAGAGGTGAATATATCATAATTGGCCCATAACTCATTAATTTAAGTTTTTGAGTAAAGGTAGATTCAAATGGATATGTTCACTGACTCGAACTTGATCTTCCTCTCAACATTCTCCACGAGAGAAGTACTAAAAAATTCCTAAAACAATTATATTTGTATCGATTCAGTTTTAAATCTTTCAATTAGATCAATTTAGTCCTAAAATTTTTCACATTGATCAGTCCATTCGACTAATTTAGGTTGGAAATTGCTAACGTAAATGCTGGTTGGTCGACGTGGCGTGGCTGACGATGACGTGGACATTTAAATTACTTTTCGATTTCTTTTTCTTTTTTTTCCTTCCTCTTTTCTTCGAAGCTGAAAACGAGGGCAATCCTCTCGTGGAATAAGAAACGTTGAAATTCTTGTCAACTTTGCTTCTGCCAAAGTACAATTTGTTCACGTCTCTTTTCGCATTGGTATTCTCCAGCAGCCGTTCGTTTCTTCATTGACGAAAGGACAAAGGACATCGTTTGCTCTTGGACAAGAAGACAATCTTGTGGAAGAAGATACTGTGGATTCCCAACCAGCTCGTGGTGCAAATTGTAGCTGAATTCTCAACCTAATGTTTAGAAGAGAAACTCAACCTCGCGAAGATCTTTTCTCCATGGTAATTTGCAAAGAGACAAGAAGGAGAAGCACGAGGAATTCGTGCAATTTGTGCATATATCTTCCTGAAGTTAGTAGAGACTACTTAAATTTTCGGAAGGTGCGAATGAATTTAAGCGCAACCATGTTAATAGCTACCTACCTATTCTAAACGATAATTTAGCTCCTTCTGCATGGATATTATACATAATATGAACGCTTCGATGCGAATAATTCAGAGACTTGGAATCGGAAGTGGGCGATGCTGTTGATCGATAAAATAGCAAGGGGTGCGGGAAAGTTTTATATCGAAATCAAACAAAATGAAATGTTTTACTATGAATAGAAATAGTTCGTCGTGATCAAAGATCAATCAATGAAGATGCATCACTGGAATGAACATTAAAGTCAGAAGCAATGGGGTTGAAGGTGTCGCTCCACGCTACTCAAATCTCGACCCATCGTCGCCAATGTCTGACATGAGAGCAATGACCATCTATAAAACTCGGGGAGGTATCTCAGTCGCTAATCGATCATCCAAAAGAGCAGGCTCAAGGAATATCGAAAGTAACTGTTAGAATATTTAAATAAATCACACATTCATCTAATAATTTAAATTTTAATCTTTCATAATGAATGGAGTGTTAGAATACCTAAGACGCACCCATATGCTTGAACAACACGTGCGAAATACACCCAAAACTTATCCTATCATGATAAAAGGAGGTTGAGAAGAAGAAAAAAACAAAATAATTGAAAACCATGAGCAGATAAAATGGCTCCGTGCCCACGAGAAGAACGAAAGGCCAGCGATCGCAGACCCCCGGCCGTCGTTATCCCACCCGCACCACTCCGTCCGTACACGAAATCCCAGCCACACAAATCCGATCCAGGCAGGCGGAAGGGAGACGACCGACACGTGTCGGTCCCAACGCGCCCTCTCCCTTCTCCCTCCCTGCGCGTCTCGACCGCGTATGGCCCGTCGCCACGTGGGGATCGTGGGGATCTCGCCGCGATCGGAACGACGCGGTCCAGCGCGGGTCGAGACAAACGAGTAGGGGTGTGCATGGTCCGGGCGGGCGGTTCCCGGCCTAGAACCGGGAACCGCCCGCTAAAGACCGGTTCCGAAAAATTGGAACCGGGGTCCACCCGTTTGTTGCTTGGATCCACCCGGGAACCGGACCGCCGGTCCGGTCCGGTTCCCGGGTGGATCCATGGAACCGAAGCATGAATTTGACGGCACAAATGAAGGAACTTTTGTGCTCAGCATAGAGAGTCAGATAAAAACAATAGTCAACAACTGCACTTCGAACTCTCAGAAATGCCATCGATGTGCTGCCTAAGCATCAAGTCATTTAATAAACAAAAATCCTTACAGGCAGCATTGCACACATAACAATCCGGTCAGTTTAACGATACTCAAGATGGAAAAACGGGGCCAGAAACAAAAAAATGCAAGATGGTCTTCGGAGAACTTATCGGTGTCCACAACACAGATATACAGAGCAAAATAACATTGAACAGAATGCAAAATTTAATAAGTCTTTGAGATATAGGGTTTGTTTTAGTAATTTTTTTTTTAATATTAAAAGGGAACCGGTCCGGTCTGGGTGGGTGGGTGGGCGGATCTGCCCATGGAACCGGGAACCGGACCGGTACCCATCGGTTCTCATAAATTGGAACCGGGAATCGGATCGGTTCCCTCAAGAACCGCCGGTTCCGGGCGGTCCGGGCGGATCCCGGTTCTTTTGCACACCCCTACAAACGAGTCCCGACGAGACGACGGGAGATGGCTCGCGCTGGCGAGCCGCAAGAGTACCACGTTCGCCGTGCGAAACCGTACGCACGCGGGAGTGAAATCGCGGGACCCCAACGATTGATCGGAGGTGTTGACGTGTCAATTCGAGAGTCTGGCACGTTCAGCTTGGATCACCTGTGACTTGATTGCGGGCCTTTCGCTAGCGACGTGATCGTGCCCACCGGGAAAATATCATCCTCGTAGTAACGAGAACCACCGATTCTCACTCGGTGCAATTTTAGGTTTAAAATATATATAAAATAAATTAATTTAGAATATATTTGAATCGATAGATTTCATATTCTAGATAGAATCGAAAATCAGTAATATGTGACAAGACTTTATGTTTTAGAACCACCGATTCTCACTCGGTGCAATTTTAGGTTTTAAAATATATATATAATAAATTAATTTAGAATATATTTTAATCGATAGATTTCATATTCTAGATGGAATCGAAAATCAGTAATATGTGATAAGACTTTATGTTTTTTTTTTATTCATTTCACAACATTCAACTATAAATATACAATTTCTTACCCAAAAAAAAAAAAAAAACTAATATACAATTTGAAACTACTTGTTTAAGCTTCTATTTTTGATAATATCTATAATTAAGATTTTTGTTTTGTTAATTTTTCTTAATTTTCATGTGTCTAAATATGAAATGTGATCGATGGATTGTAGAGAATTATGGTCATTAGAGATGATGATTTATTTTAATAGTTCAATTAGGAGTATAGGTGGAACTTGAGTAAACTCTAGAATCAATCCTGAAACTCGTGATAAGATAAGTTTTAGGTTTTAAAAATTTAAGAACTTGTTCCGTCGGATAAGTTATAAATTTCAAGTGGAATTTAGACGGAAGTGGGAACCACTTAGCCTAAAATATTATACGACGATGATTTGTTTTGATTTCAAGAAATAGGAAGTCGGTAGGGCTGGAGAGCGATTCAAATTGCTAGACAGTCCTAAATCGGAGCATAAGATGAGCAGATGAAGCTTGTATGGAATGCAAATTCTTCGGATATTAGATGCGATGGAGAGTATAGTGCACTAAAATTCGAAAGTGCGTGCAAATTGATATGTTATTTATATCCGCATGATCTCCCTCTATCTATCGCGCATATTTTTTTCCATATTTGTCCATCTAATCTGACCTAACTGTCTGTCACTACTCAAATCAAATCATCAGGACCAACGAACCTAATCTAGTACACTCATGCAAATGGCTTTAGTGGGAAGTTAGGACATTACTTAAAGTGTCCTTAAAGTTGATCAATCGATGAAATTATTTGATAAGTCGCTCTCTTCTTGACCTTGCGATCAGAAAAAGGTTGCGTGCTCAAGACAATGTCTACGTTGTTTGATAGGTCGCTATCTCTTGGACTTATTCAAGTCCTGCCATAAATATCTTTTCGTGCGAATGACGTGACAACATTTGTCAAGGAGATTATCCGGAGAGATTTAGGGGGCCGAAGTAGACCACCGACCGTTCGAATTCTCTAGATTCTTGGAACATAAAAAATGTATCTAGTGATTGAATTGTTTTGGTTGTGATAAGGATTTTGTACGATTTAAAATGTTCTTTGTATAAAAATCGAAGATAAGTGCACTAAAAATCTTATAATTTGTAAAAAAAACAATTGCCCAATGACTTGTTGCTTTTATCTTAAAAAATTTTCTTATGATATCATTATTTCTTTTATCTATTTTTTAAAATTTTTTACTATATATATGATATGGCGAAGTAATACAATTTTTTTTCATTTTTTTAACAAAAAAAAGTCATGCTAATATTTTTCGTTAGCCAAATTGTAAAGTTAACGAAATAGGGACTTGATTGCTCCAATTTGACGAATTTTATGATTTAACCGCACTTTCTTTCATAACAAGTTCGAAGACTCCTAGCGCACATATCCTATAAAAATAAAAGTTAAATTTCTATAAATATAAAATTCTATCCCACCTATAGTGTATGTTATGAAGTATATTAAATATTTTACAACTAAAAGCTCATTGAAAGAGTAACTCTCGAACTATAAAGCTTGCAACACCAAGCAAAATGTAGGAGTGGTCGATTTCAGATTGGATAGGCTATCTCAAGGCCGGTTTCCAATTTTTAGGACCTGAAATCAACCCGGTCGATCCAAGACTCGGGCTAGGACCGCACCAGTCAATTCCAGGGTCAACTAGGGAACCGGCCTATCCCCCAAATGCACATCAACTACTGGCAAAGAAACAGACCTGGAGCACCTCATTCAAATGTTCACCCACGGTGTCAAAATGACAAGAAACTCAAAAAATGCCGGGGAAGCAGCATCGCTGAAGCGCACATTTCGCATGACCATGGCACATACGAAGGAACGTCAAAGGGAAGGAACCAATGAGCAAAGAGATCAGCGAACGAAAAACTGAAGGAAAAAAAAGGAGGCAGGACTCGAGAAGAATGGTATGGTATCCCATCAATACTCGGTCATCAAGTCGTGAAACCGTCGGCAGAGAGAGAGAAAGATGTCAAGATTAGAGGTGAACTGATCCAAAAGGGTTCGGCTCCCGATCTTCAAAACTGAGAACTAGACCGGTCCCAATGTGAACCGGCCGGATAAGGCGGGTACATGTCATTTCTCGTGTTGAATTGACCAAGTCGCTCGGTCCTAAGATGTGGAATCATTATTCCGTGGGTCATTTGTGAAGGGAATATCACGTGTCAATTTGAAAAACCTTCCACATATTTATCACACGGCGCACTCCTCTCTCCCTCCTTCCATGTATGGAGTAGAGGATCTTCTCTTGAGATTTGAGTACAAAGAAAGAGACATATGGAGCCAAAAGCATGCGGTTCATCGCGAATCGAAGGTGACCTATTTCTTCATGCCTATATATATATATATATATATATATATATATATATATAACTTTCACAGAATTAGACTGAACCAGACCGCACATTGAATAACTTTCATTTCAAATCATAATATATGAATTCAACCTAGAAAACCATAGAACTGTCCTTGAACATCTGAATCAATTTCATCCCCCCGCCACCGGACCCTTTGCCTCGACCGGCCCACCCGTTATCATGGCTCGTAACCAAGCCTGGTTCAGATCGAAACAGTCTCGGATGAGCAATCAGGAACTCGAATTGGGAACCCGAGATGGTTCGGGCCCCCAAAAAGATCCGGGCCGGAGTCTTCGAAATGCCATCTCCCGAAGCCGGCCCGACCCGCCCATTTGCCACCAAAAGGGGATGACCGAAATACATCGGATCTAACCGAAGGCCCACATTCATCCATAATGATCTGAATGACTCTTGATAGCCCAACCTCTTTGTGCACCCTAATTCTTACCCCCCCTCCCTCTTTTTTGGCCCAATCCGCAAGGCCCACTACTCAGGCCCAGCGGGCAGTCAAACGGAGTGTGGTCAACGGCACGCTCGCCAGATTCTATGTGGGGACTGGGCCAGTGCACTTTCTTTATTTTATTATTATTTTATTATATATTCTGAATTTTTATTATTTTTCTGGATTTTTAATTCCGGAAAAGGAATTAAAAACTAAATAAAAGGAAAATTAACGGAAAAGGGGGGCAGAAGGACACGTGGAGATGACCGGGATAAGACCAGATAGCCGACATGGCTGACTCGGATCGGCGTCAAGTGTCACATCCGCCTCTTGTGGATAAGGCCACTTTTGACCAGTTCCTCGTACTCCTAAAACATAAATAATTTATTACCCAAAAAAGAAATTGCTGCTATTGCTTTTATATGTAAATAACATTTTTCTTTTCCAGATCGACATTCGAGATAACACCCTCATTTTGTCTTTAATATTTCTTCTAATTTTTTTTTTGTCTTTCTTAACAAAAAAATGAAAAAGAAAAAGAAAAGGAAAATCACGGAGCTAGAGGAAAATTTCTTATGATTTTAAGAGATAGGTGGGTTGTATTGATTCATTTTTCACTCGGATCTAATTTTTTGACAGTCTTTCAATCATTTTATTGTAGCGGAGATGTGAGCTTAACTCATATTTATAAGTGAATTCGTTGAAAGTCCACAAATATTTTCAATAAATAAATTATTCCAATCAATAGCATATTCATCTGAGCACGAATTTCAATCGCTTTAATTACACGAAAGCAAATCTCCACGATTATTTAGAGGACAAACAACCAAACACACTCCTCACTCCTCCTCAACCCCAGGTAAGGCCTCATCATCATCTGCGCAAACAAACAAAATGAAATTACTAAATTAGACCATACCAATTTCGAATAAATACTACTAAATTAGGCCTCATCATCATCATCTGTTGTCATTGGGCCCACCATTCCGGATAACGTTTCCACGTCGGTCCCCCCCTACACCACCATATATAAATACGCACCGAAGACGGACAGATCTCCACCATCATCATCAATTCATCCGATCTTCTTCAAACCCACCGTTTCATCGATTTCCAGGGTCGATTCCAAGTTCCGTCCAAGTTCGAGTTCTTGTTCTTTCTGTGGGAGTTTGATCGTGGTATTGCGAAAAGGGGAAGGAAAATGTTGGGGATATTCAAGAAGGGCCTGGCTCACCCGCCGCAGGAGCTCAACAGCCCGCACCCGCTGCAGGCCGCGGCGGCGGCGGCGACGAGGGAGCCCAAGTTCCCGAGGGAGATCTTGGAGGATTTCCTGGCTACCCATCAGTCCGGCAGCAGCAGCAGCAATGCCTTCTCAGTCAGCTTCGAAGACGGCGCTCTGCTCGCTTACGCTCGCGCCGAGAAGTCCTACTCGGTCCATCAAAGGTTAATCTTTCTCTCTCTTTCTCTATCTCATGCGCGAGCAGTAAATTTAGAATGATGCACGTTGGAAAGAGCAAGACTATAAATGTGACGCCTTCATAATGTGATTGATGGCAATTCCCCTTGAAATTGCTTTTAAGCAAAGCTGGAATTGCAGATGAATTCGGAGTATAGTCGACGGCGCGTCTCGTGTCGTGCTCATCGGGAGTCTTCTACTGTCTTAGCAATGCAAACCAGTCTTTCTGAATCAAAAGTTCTTTTTTCTTTTAAGGGAATTCTGAAATGGGAAGTTCCTGAATTTTGAGCTGAATGTGTTTTTTGTCTTTCCGGGCAGACTGTTCTGCGGCATGGACGACATCTACTGCATCTTCCGGGGCAGCCTGAACAACCTGTGCAGCCTCATCAAGCAGTACGGCCTGGCCAAGGGCGCGAACGAGGCCATGCTCGTGGTCGAGGCCTACCGGACCCTCCGCGACCGTGGCCCGTACCCGGCTGACCAGGTCCTCAAGGACCTGGACGGCAGCTACGGCTTCGTGCTCTACGACGGCAAGGCCAAGACCGTCTTCGCCGCATCCGTAGGCTCCTCCGCAACATTCAATTCTGTTCATTTTAGCAACAAAAAAAGAGTTTTTTTTTTTTTTTTTTTATCAATCTGAAATTTTTTCCAATTCTTGATGATGAATATAGGGAGCGGAAGAAGGGGTGAGGCTGTTCTGGGGGGTTGCAGCAGACGGTTCTCTGGTGATCTCGGACGACTTGGAGGCTGTGAAAGGGAGCTGTGCCAAATCGTTTGCTCCATTCCCTGCAGGTTCGTATGCTGTAAATATCTCTCAATAATTAGGAAAATCGCAAGATTAATGGTTCAAATTATTGAAAATGTTTTGAAAAAAATGAGAGAATATGCTTAATAGTTAAATTAATGAAAAGGGCTTCTTTTTATTTTATTTTTATTTTAGATAATATGATTAATAATTAAATTACTGAAAATATCTTTCGAGGTTTGTGTACCGTAAATATCTCTCAATAATTAGGAAAATCGCGATATTAATGATTCAAATTGTTGAAAACGTTTTGAAAAAAAGGAGACAATATGCTTGATAATTAAATTACTAAAAATGGTTTTTTTTAAAGAAATTTTAATCTTTTTTTATTTTTATTTTTTGTGGGGCAGGATGTATGTTTCATAGCGAGCATGGATTGATGAGCTTCGAACATCCGAGGAACAAGGTGAAGGCGATGCCAAGGATCGACAGCGAGGGAGTCATGTGCGGGGCCAATTTCAAGGTCGATGTCCAGTCCAAGGTTCACGCTATGCCACGTGTCGGGAGTGAAGCTGACTGGGCAATTTGGGGCCAAAATGCATTATAATCATCCCTCAGGAAAAAACCCATTTTAAGCAAAGATCGAAAGTTCGATTCTGCCTTTGTAATTTTCTTTTTTCAATTTCCTCCTTGGATTTTTCGTTGTTATTTCTTTATCTTTTTTTTTTTTTTTTATTTTCGCTCTTGAGCTGACTTTGGTGATTTCCCATTGGGAAAGTTGCACGTCTTTGCTGCTTATGTACATGTTTGACCCTTAACAACATTAATGAAAATGATTTGAATTTGGGAGCGAAAATTAGCTTGTAGAACATGAACTTAATACGTTTGTATCTGAAATTTCGGTTTTCATCATATATCATCTTCATTGGAAGGTGTAATTGGGATTCCCCGATTTTCTTCTTTTTATATTTGTCGTGTTCGATTTGTTCGATGCGTTTATTTCATCACTTCAAATTGTCCAATTGGAGTACATACTGCCCAAATTCTTGATGATGAACAGTTTTTGGGTTACTGAGCAATTTGACTCAACTTGCATGTGGCAATCACCCAATTTTTGTTGGCTCATTTTCTCGAGAGATCAATGGGGATTGTGATAAGAGACTGAAGATGGGCTATGTTCTTTGACATGGTCTACTCAGCTTTGCTGCTCACATTTTTAATTTTTCTTGCATTTCTACACATCAACTTTACAGAGTATCAAGTAGATAAAGTGAGAAAAATGAATCAATCATTCTTCCGAAAGCAAGAATGATCTTATCATGGAATTTATTCTTGAAATGTAGAGCACTCTACTTTTAGCAATACCAGAAGATTGCCCGTGCCATACACAAGGCAATATTCTTTATATGATCTATTAAAATCAAAGGAAAATGTAAATAAAAAGCAAAACAGAAATTTATTTGCCAAATTATAAAGTTAATGAAAGAGGGACTTGATTGCTTCAATTTGACAAATTTTATGATTTAATAGTACTTTCTTTCGTAACAAGTTCGAAGACTCCTAGCGCACATATCCTATAAAAATAAAATTTAAATTTCCATAAATATAAAATTCTATCCCACCTATAGTGTATGTTATGAAGTATATTAGAAATTTACAACTAAAAGCTCATTGAAAGAGTAACTCTCGACCTATAAAGCTTGCAACAACAAGCAAAATGTAGGAGTGTTCGATTTCAGATTGGATAGGCTCTCTCAAGGCTGATTTCCAATTTTTAGGACCGGAAATTAACCCCAGTTGATCTAAGACTCGGCCTAGAACTGCACCGGTCAATTCCAGGGTCAACTAGGGAACCTGCCTATACCCCAAATGCGCATCAACTACTAGCAAAGAAACAGACCTGGAGCAGGTCATTCTCAAATGTTCACCCACGATGTCAAAACGACAAGAAACTCAAAAAATGCTGGGGAAGCAGCATCGTTGAAGCGCACATTTCGCATGACCACGGCGCATACGAAGGAACGTCAAAGGGGCAGAAGCAATGAGTAAAGATATCAGCGAACGAAAAACTGAAGAAAAAAAAGAACGCAGGACTCGAGAAGAATGGTACGGTGTTCGGACGGGAGGACGGTCTGATGCTGCTCCTCTACTCACTTGAACTCTATCCCATCGATACTCAGTCATCAAGTCGTAAAATCGCCAGCAGAGAGAGAGATGTCAAGATTTAGAGGTGAACTGATTCAAAGGGGTTCGGCTCCCGATCTTCAAACCCGAGAACCGGCCGAATAAGGCAGGTCCAGGTCATTTCTTGTGAAGTGGCTCAGTCCTAAAACGTGGAATCATCATTCCGTAGGTCATTTCTGAAGGGAATATCATATGTCGATTTGAAAAACCTTCCATATAATTATCACACAATGTACCCTCTCTCTCTCTCCCTCCCTCCCTCCTTCCATATATATAAAATAGAGGATCTTCTCTTGAGATTGAGTACAAAGAAAGAGACATAGGCTTGGCACAACACTCTTTGAAGTTCTCGGTACTGGTGTTCACAATAACAACGGGCTTGGGAAAATATTTTGTATTTGGCAAACATTTTTAAAAACTCATTGGCCAAATATCAGCATTCCCAATGCTGAAAGCCCAATGCAGGTCCAAACCTACTTTGAGCATTCGGCATTTTGGAAATGCAAGTTCACTGTTCATCCGCATCACTATTCATCTTTTTCCCCATTCGTCTTTGTCTTCCCCGCTAAGAGTCGGGCTTTTTCGGCAGTCGCCACAGTCACTTGGGGATCACGCGTCCTCGATGACCACCGCCTGGGGTGGAACAACCCGTGACCAGATCTAGCCTCTACAACCTTAGACGGCATCACTTGAGGTCGTGCCCTAGGTGGCATCGCCTAAGGTTGCAACCTCAAGCAGCCAGATTTGGCCGTCCGGCGTTGGATTTGATTTTCAGATTAAAAAAAAAAATAGCAAAAGCCCATTACAAATGTGAGTTTTGCCAAATGGTATTTATGCTCAAATTACCTTTCAATGTTATTTGAGATTATAATTTACCAAACGGTGTAACATTTCGGAAAATCCCTTTACCTTAAAGGTATTTGCATTCTCCCAAAGGCATTTCTCCAAAGCCGAACCAAACGGGTCCATAAGGAGCAAAAAACCTGCAGTTCATCGCAAATCAAAGGTGACCTACTACTTCATGCCTATATAATATATTTTCTAGTAGACCCTTAGAAGAAAAAGAAAGCCAAACCAAACCAAATCAGACCACAAACTCAATAACTTTCATTTCAAATCATAATGTGTGAATTCGACCTAGAAAACCATAGAAGGGCCCTCAAACATCTTAATCAATTTCATTCCCCCGCCACCAGACCCTTTGCCTCGGCGGCCCACGTTCATCCAAATTTGATCCGAACGACTCTTGATAGCCCACCGTTTTGTTCATGGTTTAGAAGATTTCGAGAGTGCCCCTTAATTTTTGCTCTCTCTCCCTTGGGCTTGGATTTGGGCCACATAACTCGGGCCCAACAGCAGTCAAACGGAGTGGTCAACGACTTATGAAGCACTGATACTCTCTAAGAACTTTCGTGTCGTGTCAAACACTTCGACACGTGTCGGACACTTTTCAACACTTGGTCAACACGCGTTGGAAAATCTGACACCTGGTCAAATTTTTCGAAACTCGAGTCAGAATTTTGACATACTAGTTTCCGATATCAAGGTCAATTTTAAAAATTCAAAAAAATAAAAGGTCAAAATATATATATGAGAAAAAATAAAAAACAGTAATAAAAATAATAAATGGAGAAAGAAGAAAAACTTAATATTCTTTTATGACCCTCACTTCTTGTGATACACAATTCATCTCTTAAGTTTTTTTTCTCATCTTCTAACATATCTAACATGCGAGTCCAGAATATGGAACGCTTGTTTTTTCTCCAAGTTTAATGAATTATTGAAATAGAGTTGAATTTGTCAAATTGAAATAATAAATGAAATTAATAAATAGCAGATTAATTAGTGTAAATTCATTCTAGTCTTTTTTTAATTATTTATTTATTTATGAATTTGATTCAAATTAATTTGATTGAAATAATCATAAAAATGATAATTTACATCATGTCTCAACGTGTCGAAATTCTTTGTTTTTTGAGAAATGACATGTCGGCGTGTCGTGTCGTGTTGCGTGTTGCGTGTCAGTGTCGGTGCTACTTAGGGTGCGTTTGTTTGTGTTTTTGTTCAAAAATTATTCCGGGGAATAAAAATAGTTTTTGACCAGAAAAACGCGTTTGGTAAACTTGTTCCGGGAATAAAAAAAACAACAGAAACACATTTGGTAAATTTGTATTCTTTTTTTGTTTATTTTAATTTTTTAATATTTTTATTTTATTTTTCCTTTCTTTCTTTCTTTTTTCTTTTTTTCTTCTTTTGGCCGGCGGCCTCGCCCAGCGACGACAAGGCTCGCCAGGCCGAGCCTCGCCAGTGGCTGGGCGAGCTTGGCCTCGCCGGATTTGGGCGAGCCCGAGCTCCCCGAGCCGGCGAGGCTCGGCCGACGCAAGGCAAGGCTAGGCAAGCTCGGGATCGCTTGGATCTGGTGAGGCCAAGGGGCTGGCAATGCTCGGCCTCGCCGGGGGCTGGCGACACTCCGGTGAGGTCGCTGGCCCTCAACGGCCAATCGCCGGCCATGACCAAAGCCGGAGACCGGCCAAAGAAAAAAAAAAGGAGAGAGAAAATTTGTTCTTAAAAATTGTTTCAGAAACAAGAAATAATTTTTTTTTATTTCTGTTCCAATTTTGTTCCTCCGAACAAAAAAACAAATTTGGAACAAAAACGCAAACAAACGTGTTTTTGTTCTTTTTTTTGTTCCCGTGAACGAAAAAATAGAGTTTTTGTTCATAAATCAAAACAAAAAATACAAACAAATACACCCTTAGTCAACGTCAACGACATGTTTGCCGATTCTGCGTGGGCTTGGGGTTGTGCACTTTTTTATTTTTAATTACAAAAAAGGAATAAAAAATTCAATAAAATGGGGTAGAAGAGGATGTGGAGATGACTGGGATAAGACGAGATAACCGACACGGCTGACTGGGAGTCGGATCGGCGTCAAGCGTCACATCCGCTTCTTGTGGATAAGGTAACTTTTGACCAGCTCCTCGTACTTCTAAAACTTACAAATTTATTACCCAAAAAAAAATTGTTGCTATTGCTTTTATATATAAATAACATTTTTCTCTGCCAGATCAAACATTCGAGATAACACGCTCTTTTTGTTTTTAATATTTCTTCTAATTTTTTTCTTTTTTTTTTTAACAAAAAAGAAAAAAAAATTACAAAGCTAGAAGAAAATCCCCATGATTTCAAGAGAAGAGTTGTATCAATTCATTTTTTACTTAATTTTTTTTTGGTCTTTCGATCATTTTATTTTTATTTAGTGAGAGACGTAGGATTAATCTATACTTATAAACAAACTCGTTGAAAATCATCAAATATTTTTAATAAATAAATTATTCCAATCAATACCATATTTTATGAGCACTTCGTACAATTTCAATAACTTTGATTACACGAAAGCAAACCGACACGTTTACTTAGAGGATAAACCACCAAACACAATCCTCAATTCTCTCGACCCCAGGTAAGGCCTCATCATTATCTGCGAAAACAAACAAAATGAAATTACTAAATTAGACCATACCAATTTCGAAAATTTACACGTGGCCTGTTGTCATTGGGCCCACCATTCCGGATAACGTTTCCACGTCGGTCCCCCTCCCCCGACCATATATAAATACGCACCGAAGACGGACAAATCTCCATCATCATCAATTCATCCGATCTTCTTCATCCCACCGTTTCATCGATTTTCAGGGTCGATTCCAAGCTCTGTCTAAGTTCTTGTTCTTGTTCTTTCTGCGGAAGTTTGATCGTGGTATTGCGAAAAAAGGGAAGGAAAATGCTGGGGATATTCAAGAAGGGCCTGGCTCACCCGCCGCAGGAGCTCAACAGCCCGCACCCGCTGCAGGCCGCGGCGGCGGCGGCGACGAGGGAGCCCAAGTTCCCGAGGGAGATCTTGGAGGATTTCCTGGCTACCCATCAGTCCGGCAGCAGCAACAGCAATGCCTTCTCGGTCAGCTTCGAAGACGGCGCTCTGCTCGCTTACGCTCGCGCCGAGAAGTCCTACTCGGTCCATCAAAGGTTAATCTCTCTCTTTCTCTCTCGCGCGCGCGAGCAGTAAATTTAGAATGATGCACATTGGAAAGAGCAAGACTATAAATGTGACGCCTTCATAATGTGATTGATGGCAATTCCCCTTGAAATTGCTTTTAAGCAAAGCTGGAATTGCAGATGAATTCGGAGTATAGGCGACGGCGCGTCTCGTGTCGTGCTCATCGGGAGTCTTCTACTGTCTTAGCAATGCAAACCAGTCTTTCTGAATCAAAAGTTCTTTTTCTTTTAAGGGAATTCTGAAATGGGAAGTTCCTGAATTTTGAGCTGAATGTGTTTTTTGTCTTTCCGGGCAGATTGTTCTGCGGCATGGACGACATCTACTGCATCTTCCGGGGCAGCCTGAACAACCTGTGCAGCCTCATCAAGCAGTACGGCCTGGCCAAGGGCGCGAACGAGGCCATGCTCGTGGTCGAGGCCTACCGGACCCTCCGCGACCGTGGCCCGTACCCGGCCGACCAGGTCCTCAAGGACCTGGACGGCAGCTACGGCTTCGTGCTCTACGACGGCAAGGCCAAGACCGTCTTCGCCGCATCCGTAGGCTCCTCCGCAACATTCAATTCTGTTCATTTTAGCAACAAAAAAATAATAATTTTTTTTTCGATCTGAATTTTTTTCCAATTCTTGATGATGAATATAGGGAGCGGAAGAAGGGGTGAGGCTGTTCTGGGGGGTTGCAGCAGACGGTTCTCTGGTGATCTCGGACGACTTGGAGGCTGTGAAAGGGAGCTGTGCCAAGTCGTTTGCTCCATTCCCTGCAGGTTCGTATGCTGTAAATATTTTTCAATAATTAGAAAAATCAAGAGATTAATGGTTCAAATTATCGAAAATGTTTTGAAAAAAATGAGAGAATATACTTAATAGTTAAATTACTGAAATTGGGTCCTTTTTGTTTTTTATGTTAGAGAACATGCTTAATAATTAAAATCACTGTAAATATCTTTTAAGGTTTGTGTACTATATATATATATATCTTTCAATAATAAGGAAAATCGCAATATTGATGATTCAAATTGTTGAAAATGTTTTGAAAAAAAGGAGAGAAAATGTTTGATAATTAAATTACTGAAAATGGGTTTTTTTTTTTTAAAAAAATTAAACTTTTTTATTTTTATTTTTTGTGGTGCAGGATGTATGTTTCATAGCGAGCATGGATTGATGAGCTTCGAACATCCGAGGAACAAGGTGAAGGCGATGCCAAGGATCGATAGCGAGGGAGTGATGTGCGGGGCCAATTTCAAGGTCGATGTCCAGTCCAAGATTCACGCTATGCCACGTGTCGGGAGTGAAGCTGACTGGGCAATTTGGGGCCAAAATGCATTATAATCATCCCTCGGGAAGAAACCCATTTTAAGCAAAGATCGAAAGTTCGATTCTGCCTTTGTAATTTTCTTTTTTCAATTTCCTGCTTGGATTTTTCGTTGTTATCTCTTTATCTTTTTTTTTTATTTTCGCTCTTGAGCTGACTTTGGTGATTTCCCATTGGGAAAGTTGCACGTCTTTGCTGCTTATGTACATGTTTGACCCTTAACAACATTAATGAAAATGATTTGAATTTGGGAGCGAAAATTAGCTTGTAGAACATGAACTTAATTCGTTTGTATCTGAAATTTCGGTTTTCATCATATATCATCTTCATTGGAAGGTGTAATTAAGATTCCCCGATTTTCTTCTTTTTATATTTGTCGTGTTCGATTTGTTCGGTGCGTTTATTTCATCGCTTCAAATTGTCCAATTGACTGATAATATTGTAAGAAACTTATTTCTAGAGACTTCCATGTCCTTCTAACTTTTTAAACTTTTTAAACGGCCATGGTCAATTTCCCAAAAATAATAAAATAAAATAAAATATCGTAATTATTCATCATATGCAGTGCCACATTTTTTAACCTTTTCAAAGTGGTTTATATACTCAACAGACAATGTCTAAAGAAGTCAGTGGTATGATGTCCAACAATAATGTGAAACGTTAGTAATGAAGCATAACTTAAAGTTTGTTCACCTATCAAGTAAACTTCTCCATGATTTTAAGGCAAATGTTGATTTTTATTTTCTGATTAGTCGGATTAATGTATGCTGATGAATCCAAACTTTATCTTGACTATGAAATGATATAAAGAAAAGCACTTACATCAAATGCGTTACAAATAAAGCTCTTATTACGCATATTAATCCCATATCTTATGGAAAATAAGGTCATCAAACGTTAAGTTAAAGAAAAGGATCCAGTTAACAACATTGGCCAACAAAAGTAATGTGATGGTATATTTGGAGAAATTACTTTAAAACAGTAGCGTTAATTTGTTTGAAAAATGAAAAAGTAAAAAAAAAAACTAGGTCCCTATGCAACGCAATTTCACCTACTCTCACTTTGGCTACTCTTCCTATTATGAGGCCAACACTTGGTCGACCAACCATGTTTAATGTACTAAGATTGTGCCTTCAAACCGAAGATATGCCAATTTTGTAAAGCTAATTATGGATTCCGCAATCAGAATTAGTCCATTTAAACTCTCCAACACGAGACAAAGCCCAAAAAATATCAGGGAACCAGTCGTATAATATGGGCACAGCAACTTTCTACATAGCCATTGTAAACAGAAAATCAAGAGGACATACCTCCAAATCTGGCAACAGATCATAACTTTTGGCCTCTGTTATGTCAAACACAATAATGCCTGTAATTCTCTGAACTCCAAGCTTTAGTAGCAATCAAATTCTGCACACAAAATGAAGGTGACTGGAGAAATTACTTTTGGAAGAGAAACAAGTAGATAAGATATGAAAGGTACAAGCCAGACTTGAGGAATTAGCCAAATGAAATGAAAAAGGTGAAGGCAGCGGATATGTTGCATATAAATTGATGACATAGTTAAGTGTTCACTATTAATGAGAGATTCATTAAGCACTGTACTATTCATCCGCACAATTATATCATCAAGAACTGGAACCCTCCCCCAAAAAAAGAAGAAGAAACAAACACACCCACAAAAAGAAAAAAAAAAGCTAGTGATTGAACCGTTTTCATTGTGATAAAGGATTTTGTGCGATCTTGTCGGTTGAAATGTTCTTTATATAAAAATCGAAGATAAGTGCACTAAAAATCTCAAAATTTGTAGGAAAATAACTGCCCAATGGCTTGCTGCTTTTATCTTAAAAAATTTTCTTACGATATCATTCTTTCTTTTATCTATTTTTCTTTTTTACTTTTTACTATATATATATATGATATGGAGAAAATAACAAAAAAAAGTCATGCTAGTATTTTTCATTAGCCAAATTATAAAGTTAATGAAAGAGGGACTTGATTGCTTCAATTTGACAAATTTTATGATTTAATTGTACTTTCTTTCGTAACAAGTTCGAAGACTCCTAGCGCACATATCCTATAAAATAAAATTTAAATTTCCATAAATATAAAATTCTATCCCACCTATAGTGTATGTTATGAAGTATATTAGAAATTTACAACTAAAAGCTCATTGAAAGAGTAACTCTCGACCTATAAAGCTTGCAACAACAAGCAAAATGTAGGAGTGATCGATTTCAAATTGGATAGGCTCTCTAAGGCCGGTTTCCAATTTTTAGGATCGGAAATTAACCCCGGTTGATCTAAGACTCGGCCTAGAACTGCACCAGTCAATTCCAGGGTCAACTAGGGAACCTGCCTATCCCCCAAATGCGCATCAACTACTAGCAAAGAAACAGACCTGGAGCAGGTCATTCAAATGTTCACCCACGATGTCAAAATGACAAGAAACTCAAATAATGCTGGGGAAGCAGCATCGTTGAAGCGCACATTTCGCATGACCATGGCGCATACGAAGGAACGTCAAAGGGGCAGAAGCAATGAGTAAAGATATCAGCGAACGAAAAACTGAAGAAAAAAAAGAACGCAGGACTCGAGAAGAATGGTACGGTGTTCGGACGGGAGGACGGTCTGATGCTGCTCCTCTACTCACTTGAACTCTATCCCATCGATACTCAGTCATCAAGTCGTAAAATCGCCGGCAGAGAGAGAGATGTCAAGATTTAGAGGTGAACTGATTCAAAGGGGTTCGGCTCCCGATCTTCAAACCCGAGAACCGGCCGAATAAGGCAGGTCCAGGTCATTTCTTGTGAAGTGGCTCAGTCCTAAAACGTGGAATCATCATTCCGTAGGTCATTTCTGAAGGGAATATCATATGTCGATTTGAAAAACCTTCCATATATTTATCACACAATGTACCCTCTCTCTCTCCCTCCCTCCCTCCTTCCATATATATAAAATAGAGGATCTTCTCTTGAGATTGAGTACAAAGAAAGAGACACAGGCTTGGCACAACACTCTTTGAAGTTCTCGGTACTGGTGTTCACAATAACAACGGGCTTGGGAAAATATTTTGTATTTGGCAAACATTTTTAAAAACTCATTGGCCAAATATCAGCATTCACAATGCTAAAAGCCCAATGCAGGTCCAAACCTACTTTGAGCATTCGGCATTTTGGAAATGCAAGTTCACTGTTCATCCGCATCACTATTCATCTTTTTCCCCATTCGTCTTCATGTTCTCCACTGAGAGTCGGGCTTCTTCGGCAATCGCCACCATCGCCTGGGGGTCACGCGTCCTTGGTAACCACCGCTTGGGGTGCCGCAACCCACGACCTAGGCGGCGTTGCCTGGTTCGCGCACGGCAGGCGACACCGCCTGAGGTCGCGCAGACCCAAGTGGCGTCGCCTGGTGCGCGTGAACCAGGCGACGCCACTTGGGTCCGCGCGACCTCAAGTCGCCATATTTGGCCTCTACAACTTTAGACGACGGTGTCACGTGAGGTCGTGCCCTAGGCGGCATTGCGTGAGGTCGCAATCCCAAGCGGCCAGATCTGGCCATCCGGCGTTGGATTTGATTTTTAGATTTAAAAAAAAAAAATAGCAAAAGCCCATTACAAATGTTAGTTTTGCCAAACGGTATTTATGCTAAAATTACCTTTCAATGCTATTTGAGATTATAATTTATCAAACGGTGTAACATTTCGGAAAACCTCTTTACCTTAAAGGAATTTGCATTCTCCCAAAGGCATTTCCCAAAAGCCGAACCAAACGGGCCCATAAGGAGCAAAAAACCTGTGGTTCATCGCAAATCAAAGATGACCTACTACTTCATGCCTATATATATTTTCTAGTAGACCCTTGGAAGAAAAAAGAAAACCAAACCAAATCGGACCACAAACTCAATAACTTTCATTTCAAATCATAATGTGAATTCGACCTAGAAAACCATAGAAGGTACCTCAAACATCTGAATCAATTTCATTCCCCCGCCACCAGACCCTTTGCCTTGGCGGCCCACGTTCATCCAAATTTGATCCGAACGACTCTTGATAGCCCACCGTTTTGTTCATGGTTTAGAAGATTTCGAGAGTGCCCCTTAATTTTTGCTCTCTCTCCCTTGGGCCTGGATTTGGGCCACATAACTCTAGCCCAACGGCAGTCAAACGGAGTGGTCAACGACTTATGAAGCACCAATACTCTCTAAGAACTTTCGTGTCGTGTCAAACACTTCGACACGTGTCAGATACTCTTTGACACTTGGTCAACACGCGTCGGAAAATTCGACACTTGGTCAACTTTTCCGAAACTTAAGTCAAAATTCTAACATACGAGTTTCCGATATCGAGGTCAATTTTAAAAATTCAAAAAAATGAAAGGTCAATATATATATATATGAAAAAATAAAACACAGTAATAAAAATAATAAATGGAGAAAGAAGAAAAACTCAGTATTCTTTTCTGACTCCCACTTCCGGTGATACACAATTCATTTCTTAAGTCTTTTTTCTCCTCTTCTAATATATCTAACATGCAAATCTAGAATATGAAACGCTTGTTTTTTCTCCAAGTTTTATGAATTATTGAAATGGAGTCGAATTTATCAAATTGAAATAATAAATGATATGAATTAATGGCAGATTAATTAGTGTAAATTCATTCTAGGCTTTTTTTAATTAATTTATTTATTTATGAATTTGATTGAAATACGTGTCTTAACGTGTCGGAATTCTTTATTTTTTGAAAAATGATACGTGTCAGCGTCAGTACTACTTAGTCAATGACATGTTTGCCGATTATGTGGGAGTGGGGTTGTGCACTTTTTTATTTTATTTTTGAATTTTTAATTCCAAAAAACGAATAAAAAATTCAATAAATGGGGTAGAAGAGGATGTGGAGATGACTGGGATAAGACGAGATAACCGACATGGCTGACTGGGAGTCGGATCGGCGTCAAGCGTCACATCCGCTTCTTGTGGATAAGGTCACTTTTGACCAGCTCCTCGTACTTCTAAAACTTACAAATTTAATACCCAAAAAAAATTGTTGCTATTGCTTTTACATATAAATAACATTTTTCTCTGCCAGATCAACATTCGAGATAACACGCTCTTTTTGTTTTTAATATTTCTTCTAATTTTTTTTTTTTTTTCTTTTTTTGACATAAAAGAAAAAAAGTTACGAAGCTAGAAGAAAATCCTATGATTTCAAGAGAAGAGTTGTATCAATTCACTTTTTACTTAGATTTAATTTTTTTTTGGTCTTTTGATCATTTTATTTAGCGAGAGATATAGGCTTAACTTATACTTATAAACGAACTCGTTGAAAATCGTCAAATATTTTTAATAAGTAAATTATTCCAATTAACTTTGATTATACGAAAGCAAACCGACACGTTTACTTAGAGGATAAACCACCAAACACACTCCTCAATTCTCTCGAACCCAGGTAAGGCCTCATCATTATCTGCGCAAACAAACAAATGAAATTGACTAAATTAGACCATACCAATTTCGAAAATGTACACGTGGCCTGTTGTCATTGGGCCCACCATTCCGGATAACGTTTCCACGTCGGTCCCCCTTCCCCCACCATATATAAATACACACCGAAGACGTTCAGATCTCCACCATAATATCACTTCATCCGATCTTCTTCAAACCCACCGTTTCATCGATTTCCAGGGTCGATTCCAAGCTCTGTCCAAGTTCGAGTTCTTGTTCTTTCTGTGGGAGTTTGATCGTGGTATTGCGAAAAGGGGGAAGGAAAATGCTGGGGATATTCAAGAAGGGCCTGGCTCACCCGCCGCAGGAGCTCAACAGCCCGCACCCGCTGCAGGCCGCGGCGGCGGTGACGAGGGAGCCTAAGTTCCCGAGGGTGATCTTGGAGGATTTCCTGGCTACCCATCAGTCCGGCAGCAGCAACAGCAATGCCTTCTCGGTCAGCTTCGAAGACGGCGCTCTGCTCGCTTACGCTCGCGCCGAGAAGTCCTACTCGGTCCATCAAAGGTTAATCTTTCTCTCTCTTTCTCTCTCTCATGCGCGAGCAGTAAATTTAGAATGATGCACGTTGGAAAGAGCAAGACTATAAATGTGACGCCTTCATAATGTGATTGATGGCAATTCCCCTTGAAATTGCTTTTAAGCAAAGCTGGAACTGCAGATGAATTCGGGGTATAGTCGACGGCGCGTCTCGTGTCGTGCTCATCGGGAGTCTTCTACCGTCTTAGCAATGCAAACAGTCTTTCTGAATCAAAGTTTTTTTTTTTTTTTTTTAAGGGAATTCTGAAATGGGAAGTTCCTGAATTTTGAGCTGAATGTGTTTTTTGGTCTTTCTGGGCAGATTGTTCTGCGGCATGGACGACATCTACTGCATCTTCCGGGGCAGCCTGAACAACCTGTGCAGCCTCATCAAGCAGTACGGCCTGGCCAAGGGCGCGAACGAGGCCATGCTCGTCGTCGAGGCCTACCGGACCCTCCGCGACCGTGGCCCGTACCCGGCTGACCAGGTCCTCAAGCACCTGGACGGCAGCTACGGCTTCGTGCTCTACGACGGCAAGGCCAAGACCGTCTTCGCCGCATCCGTAGGCTCCTCCGCAACATTCAATTCTGTTCATTTTAGCAACAAAAAAAAGAGTTTTTTTTTTTTGTCAATCTGAAATTTTTTCCAATTCTTGATGATGAATATAGGGAGCGGAAGAAGGGGTGAGGCTGTTCTGGGGGGTTGCAGCAGACGGTTCTCTGGTGATCTCGGACGACTTGGAGGCTGTGAAAGGGAGCTGTGCCAAATCGTTTGCTCCATTCCCTGCAGGTTCGTATGCTGTAAATATCTCCCAATAATTAGGAAAATCGCAAGATTAATGGTTCAAATTATTTAAAATGTTTTGAAAAAAATGAGAGAATATGCTTAATAGTTAAATTAATGAAAAGGGCTTCTTTTTATTTTATTTTTATTTTAGATAATATGATTAATAATTAAATTACTGAAAATATCTTTCAAGGTTTGTGTACGGTAAATATCTCTCAATAATTAGGAAAATCGCGACATGTTTAGAAAAAAAAGGAGAGAATATGCTCGATAATTGAATTACTGAAAATGGGCTTTTTTTTAATTTTTATTTTTTGTGGGGCAGGATGTATGTTTCATAGTGAGCATGGATTGATGAGCTTCGAACATCCGAGGAACAAGGTGAAGGCGATGTCAAGGATTGACAGCGAGGGAGTCATGTGCGGGGCCAATTTCAAGGTCGATGTCCAGTCCAAGATTCACGCTATCCCACGTGTCGGGAGTGAAGCAAACCAGGCAGTTTGGGGCCAAAATGCATTATAATCATCACTTAGGAAGAAACCTATTTTAAGCAAAGATCGAAACTTCGATTCTGCCTTTGTAATTTTCTTTTTTCAATTTCCTGCTTGGATTTTTCGTTGTTATTTTCCTTTTTTTATTCCTACTCTCGAGCTTACTTTGGTGGGTTTCCCATTGGGAAAATTGCACGTCTTTGCTGCTTATGTACATGTTTGACCCTTAACAAAAATAATAAAAATTATTTGAATTTGGGAGCGAAAATTAGCTTGTAGAACATGAACTTAATTTGTTCATATATGAAATTTCGGTTTTCATCATAAATCATCTTCATTGGAAGGTGTAATTGGCATTCCCCAGTTTTTGGCTAATTCCTCAAGTCTGGCTTGTACCTTTCATATCTTATCTACTTGTTTCTCTTCCAAAAGTAATTTCTCCGGTCACCTTCATTTTGTGTGCAGAATTTGATTGCTACTAAAGCTTGGAGTTCAGAGAATTACAGGCATTACTGTCTTTGACATAACAGAGGCCAAAAGTTATGATCTGTTGCCAGATTTGGAGGTATGTCCTCTTGATTTTCTGTTTACAATGGCTATGTAGAAAGTTGCCGTGCCCATATTATACGACCGGTTCCCTAATATTTTTTGGGCTTTGTCTCGTGTTGGAGAGTTTAAATGGACTAATTCTGATTGCGGAATCCATAATTAGCTTTACAAAATTGGCATATCTTCGGTTTGAAGGCACAATCTTAGTACATTAAACATGGTTGGTCGACCAAGTGTTGGCCTCATAATAGGGAGAGTAGCCAAAGTGAGAGTAGGTGAAATTGCGTTGCATAGGGACCTAGTTTTTTTTTTTTTACTTTTTCATTTTTCAAACAAATTAACGCTACTGTTTTAAAGTAATTTCTCCAAATATACCATCACATTACTTTTGTTGGCCAATGTTGTTAACTGGATCATTTTCTTTAACTTAATGTTTGATGACCTTATTTTCCATAAGATATGGGATTAATATGTGTAATAAGAGCTTTATTTGTAACGCATTTGATGTAAGTGCTTTTCTTTATATCATTTCATAGTCAAGATAAAGTTTGGATTCATCAGCATACATTAATCCGACTAATCAGAAAATAAAAATTAACATTTGCCTTAAAATCATGGAGAAGTTTACTTGATAGGTGAACAAACTTTAAGTTATGCTTCATTACTAACGTTTCACATTATTGTTGGACATCATACCACTGACTTCTTTAGACATTGTCTGTTGAGTATATATCTTTTTATATTTGTCGTGTTCGGTGCGTTTATTTCATCGCTTCAAATTGTCCAATTGACTAAATACTACCTGATTCTTGATGAATAGCTTTTGGGTTTCTGAGCAATTTGACTCAACTTGCATGTGGCAATCACCCAATTTTTGTTGGCTCATTTTCTCGAGAGATCAATGGGGATTGTGATAAGAGACTGAAGATGGACTATGTTCTTTGACATGGTCTACTTAGCTTTGCTGCTTACACTTTATTTTTTCTTGCATTTCTACACATCAACTTTACAAAGTATCAAGTAGATAAAGTGAGAAAAATGAATAAATCATTCCGAAAGCAAGAATGATCTTATCATGGAATTTATTCTTGACATGTAGAGCACTCTGCTTTTAGCAATACCAGAAGATTGCCCGTGCCATACACAAGGCAATATTCTTTATATGATCTATTTTCATCAAAGGAAAATGTAAATAAAAAGCAAAACAGAAATTTATTGATACATTAAGAGAATTTGAATAGCTCTTATATTATTAGTCAATTAATGAAAAGCTTACGAGATAATATTGTAAGAAACTTATTTCTAGAGACTTTAATGTCCTTCTAACTTTTTAAACGGCCAGGGTCAATTTCCCAAAAATAATAAAATAAAATAAAATAAAATAAAATATCGTAATTATTCATCATATGTGGTGCCACATTTTTTAACCTTTTCAAAGTGGTTTATATACTCGACAGACAATGTCTAAAGAAGTCAGTGGTATGATGTCCAACAATAATGTGAAACGTTAGTAATGAAGCATAACTTAAAGTTTGTTCACCTATCAAGTAAACTTCTCCGTGATTTTAAGGCAAATGTTGATTTTTATTTTCTGATTAGTTGGACTAATGCTGATGAATCCAAACTTTATCTTGACTATGAAATGATATAAAGAAAAGCACTTACATCAAATGCGTTACAAATGAAGCTCTTATTACACATATTAATCCCGTATCTTATGGAAAATAAGGTCATCAAACATTAAGTTAAAGAAAAGGCTCCAGTTAACAACATTGGCCAACAAAAGTAATGTGATGGTATATTTGGATTGAATATTGAAGAAAGAAATTACTTTAAAACAATAGCGTTAGTTTGTTTAAAAAATGAAAAAGTAAAAAATAAAAAAGAAGAAAGAAGAGCAACTAGCTCCCTATGGAACGTAATTTCACCTACTCTCACTTGGCTACTCTCCCTATTATGTGGTCAACACTTGATCGACCAACCATGTTTAATGTACTAAGATTGTGCCTTCAAACCGAAGATATGCCAATTTTGTAAAGCTAATTATGGATTCAGCAATCAGAATTAGTCCATTTAAACTCTCCAACATGAGACAAAGCCCAAAAAATATCAAGAAACCCAGTCGTATGATATGGACACATCAACTTTTTGCATAGCCATTGCAAACAAAAAATCAAGAGGACATACCTCCCAATTTGGCAACAGATCATAACTTTTGGTCTCTGTTATGTCAAACACAGTAATGCATGTAATTCTCTAAACTCTGAGTTTTTTTTTTTTTGTCTGTAAACTCTGAGTTTAGTAGCAATTAAATTCTGCACAAAATGAAGGTGACTGGAGAAATTATTTTTGGAAGAGAAACAAGTAGATAAGATATGAAAGGTACAAGCCAGACTTGAGGAATTAGCCAAATGAAATGAAAAAGGTACATGCAGCAGATACGTTGCATATAAATTGATGACATAGTCAAGTGTTCACTATTAATGAGAGATTCATTAAGCACTGTACTATTCATCCGCACAATTATATCATCAAGAGCTAGACCCCCCCCCCCACCCCCCAAAAAAAAAGAAAAAAGAAACAAACACCCACAAAAAGAAAAAAAAAAAATCTAGTGATTGAACCGTTTTCATTGTGATAAAGGATTTTGTGCGATCTTGTCGGGTTGAAATGTTCTTTATATAAAAATTGAAGATAAGTGCACTAAAAATCTTAAAATTTATAGGAAAACAACTGTCCAATGGCTTGCTGCTTTTATCTTAAACTTTTTTCTTACGATATCATTCTTTCTTTTATCTATTTTTTAAAATTTTTTACTATATATATGATATGGAGAAAATAAAATAAGAAATTCTTTTTTTAGCAAAAAAAAAATCATGCTAGTATTTTTCGTTAGCCAAATTGTAAAGTTAATGAAAGAGGGACTTGATTACTTCAATTTGACAAATTTTATGATCTAATTTCACTTTCTTTTGTAACAAGTTTGAAGACTCCTAGCACACATATCCTATAAAAATAAAAGTTAAATTTCTATAAATATAAAATTCTATCTCACCTATAGTGTATGTTATGAAGTATATTAGATATTTTACAACTAAAAGCTCATTGAAAGAGTAACTCTCGAACTATAAAGCTTGCAACACTAGCAAAATGTAGGAGTGATTGATTTTAGATTGGATAGGCTCTCTCAAGGCCGGTTTCCAATTTTTAGGACCGGAAATCAACCCTGGTTGATCCAAGACTCGGCCTATGACCACACCAGTCAATTCCAGGGTCAACTAGGGAACCGACCTATCCCTCAAATGCACATCAACTATTGGCAAAGAAACAAACGTGGAGCAGCTCATTCAAATGTTTCACCCACGATGTCAAAATGACAAGAAACTCAAAAAATGCTGGGGAAGCAACATTGCTGAAGCGCACATTTTGCATAACTATGGTACATATGAAGGAACATCAAAGGGGCAGAAGCAATGAGTCAAGAGATCAGCGCACCAAAAACTAAAGAAAAGAAGAAGGCAAGACTCGAGTGAAGAAAAATCAATACAGAAGGGAGTGGTCGAAGTTGAATGAGAAGAGAGCTTGCTGTCGAGCTCATCTTTTTCTTTCTTTCATGGTCTTTTCATCTTAGAGCTCGATATGGATCCGTTCTGTTTTTACATGTTTTTATATAACAACAGAGGATAAACTTCTAGATCTAAACCAACCACTCCTTGAATGACAGCTCAGCACACACACACATAATAGAAAAATAGAGCTCATGCATATGTGTATAAGAAATAACTCTACTAAAGCAAACGACGTAATTTTACACCCTTCTAATTTGACTAACAACTCCTTCTTCACGCCAATCCTCTATTTCCTTTGTTCTAGTTGACTTTCGTCGCTGAGTTTCTTCCTGCTGCTTCATTCTAAGCAATTGCAACGCTGCATTCTCAACATAAGAATGATATAGTGTTGGGACCGGAGGATGATGCTGATGCTACTCCTCTAATCACTTGAACTCTATCCCATCAATACTTGGCCATCAAGTCGTAAAACCGCCGGCAGAGAGAGAGAAAGAGACCTCAAGATTAGAGGTGAACTGATTCAAACGGGTTCAGCTTCGATCTTCGAAACTGAGAACTAAACCTCCCTATGTGAACCAGCCATATAAGGTAGGTTTAGGTCATTTCTCATGTTGAATTGACCAAGTTGCTCAGTCCTAAAACGTGGAATCATTATTCTGTGAGTCATTTGTGAAGGGAATATCACATGTCAATTTGAAAAACCTTCCATATATTTATCACACGGTGCACCCTCTGTCCCTCCTTCCATATATGAAGTAGAGGATCTTCTCTTGAGATTGAGTACAAAGAAAGAGACATATGGAACCAAAAACATGCAGTTCATCGCGGATCGAAGGCGACCTTTTTCTTCACGCCTATATATATTTAGTAGACCCTCAGATGAAAAAAGAATAACATAACCAAACCAAAACAGACTGCAAACTAAATAACTTTCATTTCAAATCATAATTTATGAATTCAACCTAGAAAACCATAGAATCGTCCTTGAACATCTAAATCAATTTCGTCCCCCCGCCACCAAACCCTTTGCCTCGACCGGCCCACCCGTTATCATGGCTTGTAACCAAGCCCGGTTCAAATCGAAACCGTCTTGGACGAGCAATCAGGAACTCGAATCGAGAACCCGAGATGGTTCGGGCCCTTGAAAAGATCCGGGCCGGAGTCTTCGAAATGCCATCTCCCGAAGCCAGCCCGACCGGCCCATTTGCCACCAAAAGGGGACGATTGAAATACATTGGATCTAACTGAAGGCCCACATTCATCCATAATGATCCGAACGACTCTTCATAGCCCAACCTTTTTGTGCAACCTAATTCTTATCCTTTCTATCTCTCGGGCCTTGATTTGGGCCGCAAGGCCCACGAATCAGGCCTGGCAGGCAATCAAACGGCACGTTCGCCAGATTCTGTGTGGGGACTGGGCCAGTGCACTTTCTTTATTTTATTATTATTTTATTATATATTCTGAATTTTTAATTTATTTTTATTATTTTTTCTGGATTTTTAATTCCGGAAAGGAATTAAAAACTAAATAAAGGGAAAATTGACGGAAAAGGGGGGTAGAAGAAGACGTGGAGATGACTGGGATAAGGAAAATACATCCGCTGCTATTGTTTTTATATATAAATAACATTTTTCTCTTCCAGATCAACATTCAAAATAACACCCTCCTTTTGTTTTTGATATTTCTTCTATTTTCTTTTTTGTCTTTTTTAACAAAAAAAATGAAAAAAAAAGGAAAGGAAAATTACAGAGCTAGAGGAAAATTTCTCTATGATTTTAAGAGATGGGTTGTATCGATTCATTTTTTACTAAAATCTAATTTTTTGACGGTCTTCTGATCATTTTATGAAAGTGGAGATATGGGCTTAACTTGTATAAAATTTATAAGTAAATTCGTACAAAATCTTCAAATATTTTCAATAAATAAATTATTCTAATCAATAACATATTCTTTTGAACACGAATTTCAATCGCTTTGATTACACGAAAGCAAATCGACGCGATCACTTAGAGAACAAACCATCAAACACCTCCTCACTCCTCCTCAACCCCAGGTAAGGCCTCATCATCATCTGCGCAAACAAATAAAATG
This sequence comes from Eucalyptus pauciflora, assembly GCA_007663325.1. Lineage (NCBI taxonomy): Eukaryota > Viridiplantae > Streptophyta > Magnoliopsida > Myrtales > Myrtaceae > Eucalyptus > Eucalyptus pauciflora. The sequence continues at coordinate 3,811,531 of VMYD01000291.1, read as the reverse complement.
AAATTACTAAATTAGACCATACCAATTTCGAATAAATATTACTAAATTAGGCCTCATCATCATTCATCATCATCTGTTGTCATTGGGCCCACCATTCCGGATAACGTTTCCACGTCGGTCCCCCTCCCCCCACCATATATAAATACGCACCGAAGACGGACAGATCTCCACCATCATCATCAATTCATCCGATCTTCTTCATCCCACCGTTTCATCGATTTCCAGGGTCGATTCCAAGCTCTGTCTAAGTTCTTGTTCTTGTTCTTTCTGTGGGAGTTTGATCGTGGTATTGCAAAAAAAAAGGGAAGGAAAATGCTGGGGATATTCAAGAAGGGCCTGGCTCACCCGCCGCAGGAGCTCAACAGCCCGTACCCGCTGCAGGCCACGGCGGCGACGAGGGAGCCTAAGTTCCCGAGGGAGATCTTGGAGGATTTCCTGGCTACCCATCAGTCCGGCAGCAACAGCAGCAATGCCTTCTCGGTCAGCTTCGAAGACGGCGCCCTGCTCGCTTACGCTCGCCCCGAGAAGTCCTACTCGGTCCATCAAAGGTTAATCTTTCTCTTGAGAGCAGTAAATTTAGAATGATGCACATTGGAGAGAGCAAGACTATAAATGTGACGCCTTTATAATGTGATTGATGGCAATTTCCCTTGAAATTGCATCTAAGCAAAGCTAGAATTGCAGATGAATTCGGAGTATAGTCGACCGCGCGTCTTGTGTCGTGCTCATCGGGAGTCTTCTACTGTCTTAGCAATGCAAACCAGTCTTTCTGAATCGAAGTTCTTTTTTCTTTTAAGGGAATTCTGAAATGGGAAGTTCCTGAATTTTGAGCTGAATGTGTTTTTTGTCTTTCCGGGCAGACTGTTCTGCAGCATGGACGACATCTACTGCATCTTCCGGGGCAGCCTGAACAACCTGTGCAGCCTCATCAAGCAGTACGGCCTGGCCAAGGGCGCGAACGAGGCCATGCTCGTCGTCGAGGCCTACCGGACCCTCCGTGACCGGGGACCGTACCCAGCCGACCAGGTCCTCAAGGACCTGGATGGTGGCTACGGCTTCGTGCTCTATGACGGCAAGGCTAGGACCGTCTTCGCCGCATCCGTAGGCTCCTCCACAACATTCAATTCTGTTCATTTTAGCAACAAAAAAAAATTTCTTTAAATCTGAAACTTTTTCCAATTCTTGATGATGAATGTAGGGAGCGGAAGAAGGGGTGAGGCTGTTCTGGGGGGTTGCAGCAGACGGTTCTCTGGTGATCTCGGACAACTTGGAGGCTGTGAAAGGGAGCTGTGCCAAGTCGTTTGCTCCATTCCCAGCAGGTTCGTATGCTGTAAATATCTCTTAATAATTAGGAAAATCAAGAGATTAACGGTTCAAATTATTGAAAATGTTTTGAAAAAAATGAGAGAATATGCTTAATAGTTAAATTACTGAAATTGGGTCCTTTTTGTTTTTTTATGTTAGAGAATATGCTTAATAATTAAAATTACTGAAAATATCTTTTAAGGTTTGTGTACTGTATATATCTTTCAATAACAAGGAAAATTGTGATATTAATGATTCAAATTGTTGAAAACGTTTTGAAAAAAAAGAGAGAATATGCTTGATAATTAATTACTGAAAATGGTTTTTTTTTAAAGAAATTTTAACTTATTTTTATTTTTATTTTTTGTGGGGCAGGATGTATGTTTCATAGCGAGCATGGATTGATGAGCTTCGAACATCCGAGGAACAAGGTGAAGGCGATGCCAAGGATTGACAGCGAGGGAGTGATGTGCGGGGCCAATTTCAAGGTCGATGTCCAATCCAAGGTTCACGCTATGCCACGTGTCGGGAGTGAAGCCGACTGGGCAGTTTGGGGCCAAAATGCATTATAATCAACCCTTAGGAAGAAAACTATTTTAAGTAAAGATCGAAACTTCGATTTTGCCTTTATAATTTTCTTTTTTCAATTTCCTGCTTGGATTTTTCGTTGTTATTTTCCTTTTTTTTTTTCTACTCTCGAGCTGACTTTGGTGGGTTTCCCATTGGGAAAATTGCACGTCTTTGCTGCTTATGTACATGTTTGACTCTTAACAAAAATAATAATTATTATTTGAATTTGGGAGCGAAAATTAGCTTGTAGAACATGAACTTAATTCGTTTGTATCTGAAATTCGGTTTTCATCATATATCATCTTCATTGAAAGGTGTAATTGGGATTCCCCGATTTTCATCTTTTTATATTTGTCGCGTTCGATTTGTTCGATGCATTTATTTCATCGCTTCAAATTGTCCAATTGGAGTACATACTGCCCGATTCTTGATGATGAACAATTTTTGATTTACTGAGCAATTTGACTCAACTTGCATGTGGTAATCACCCAATTTTTGTTGGCTCATTTTCTCGAGAGATCAACGGGAATTGTGATAAGAGACTCAAGATGGGCTATGTTCTTTGACATGGTGTACTCAGCTTTGCTGCTCACATTTTAATTTTTCTTGCATTTCTACACATCAACTTTACAGAGTATCAAGTAGATAAAGTGAGAAAAATGAATAAATCATTCCGAAAGCAAGAATGATCTTAGCACTCTGCTTTTAGCAATACCAGAAGATTGCCCGTGCCATACACAAGGCAATATTCTTTATATGATCTATTTTCATCAAAGGAAAATGTAAATAAAAAGCAAAACAGAAAATTTATTGATACATTAAGAGAATTTGAATAGTTCTTATATTATTAGTCAATTAATGAAAAGCTTAGGAGATAATATTGTAAGAAACTTATTTCCAGAGACTTTCATGTCCTTCTAACTTTTTAAACGGCCATGGTCAATTTGCCAAAAATATATATAGATATATATCATAATTATTCATCATATGCAGTGCCACATTTTTTAACCTTTTCAAAGTGGTTTATATACTCAACAGACAATGTCTAAAGAAGTCAGTGGTATGATGTCCAACAATAATGGGAAACGTTAGTAATGAAGCATAACTTAAAGTTTGTTCACCTATCAAGTAAACTTCTCCATGATTTTAAGGCAAATGTTGATTTTTATTTTCTGATTAGTCGGATTAATGTATGCTGATGAATCCAAACTTTATCTTGACTATGAAATGATATAAAGAAAAGCACTTACATCAAATGCGTTACAAATAAAGCTCTTATTACACATATTAATCCCATATCTTATGGAAAATAAGGTCATCAAACATTAAGTTAAAGAAAAGGATCCAGTTAACAACATTGGCCAACAAAAGTAATGTGATGGTATATTTGGAGAAATTACTTTAAAACAGTAGCGTTAATTTGTTTGAAAAATGAAAAAGTAAAAAAAAAAAACTAGGTCCCTATGCAACGCAATTTCACCTGCTCTCACTTTGGCTACTCTCCCTATTATGAGGCCAACACTTGGTCGACCAACCATGTTTAATGTACTAAGATTGTGCCTTCAAACCGAAGATATGCCAATTTTGTAAAGCTAATTATGGATTCCGCAATCAGAATTAGTCCATTTAAACTCTCTAACACGAGACAAAGCCCAAAAAATATTAGGGAACCAGTTGTATAATATGGGCACAACAACTTTCTACATAGCCATTGTAAACAGAAAATCAAGAGGACATACCTCCCAATCTGGCAACAGATCATAACTTTTGGCCTCTGTTATGTCAAACATAGTAATGCCTGTAATTCTCTGAACTCCGAGCTTTAGTAGCAATCAAATTCTGCACACAAAATGAAGGTGACTGGAGAAATTACTTTTGGAAGAGAAACAAGTAGATAAGATATGAAAGGTACAACCCAGACTTGAGGAATTAGCCAAATGAAATGAAAAAGGTAAAGGCAGCAGATATGTTGCATATAAATTGATGACATAGTTAAGTGTTCACTATTAATGAGAGATTCATTAAGCACTGTACTATTCATCCACACAATTATATCATCAAGAACTGGAACCCTCCCCCCAAAAAAAGAAGAAGAAACAAACACACCCACAAAAAGAAAAAAAAAAAGCTAGTGATTGAACCGTTTTCATTGTGATAAAGGATTTTGTGCGATCTTGTCGGTTGAAATGTTCTTTATATAAAAATCGAAGATAAGTGCACTAAAAATCTCAAAATTTGTAGGAAATTAACTGCCCAATGGCTTGCTGCTTTTATCTTAAAAAAATTTCTTACGATATCATTCTTTCTTTTATCTATTTTCCTTTTTTACTTTTTACTATATATATATGATATGGAGAAAATAACAAAAAAAAGGTCATGCTGGTATTTTTCATTAGCCAAATTATAAAGTTAATGAAAGAGGGACTTGATTGCTTCAATTTGACAAAAATTATGATTTAATTGTACTTTCTTTTGTAACAAGTTCGAAGACTCCTAGCGCACATATCCTATAAAAATAAAATTTAAATTTCCATAAATATAAAATTCTATCCCACCTATAGTGTATGTTATGAAGTATATTAGAAATTTACAACTAAAAGCTCATTGAAAGAGTAACTCTCGACCTATAAAGCTTGCAACAACAAGCAAAATGTAGGAGTGATCGATTTCAGATTGGATAGGCTCTCTCAAGGCTGATTTCCAATTTTTAGGACCGGAAATTAACCCCGGTTGATCTAAGACTCGGCCTAGAACTGCACCGGTCAATTCCAGGGTCAACTAGGGAACCTGCCTATCCCCCAAATGCGCATCAACTACTAGCAAAGAAACAGACCTGGAGCAGGTCATTCTCAAATGTTCACCCACGATGTCAAAATGACAAGAAACTCAAAAAATGCTGGGGAAGCAGCATCGTTGAAGCGCACATTTCGCATGACCATGGCGCATACGAAGGAACGTCAAAGGGGCAGAAGCAATGAGTAAATATATCAGCGAACGAAAAACTGAAGAAAAAAAAGAACGCAGGACTCGAGAAGAATGGTACGGTGTTCGGACGGGAGGACGGTCTGATGCTGCTCCTCTACTCACTTGAACTCTATCCCATCGATACTCAGTCATCAAGTCGTAAAATCGCCAGCAGAGAGAGAGAGATGTCAAGATTTAGAGGTGAACTGATTCAAAGGGGTTCGGCTCCCGATCTTCAAACCCGAGAACCGGCCGAATAAGGCAGGTCCAGGTCATTTCTTGTGAAGTGGCTCAGTCCTAAAACGTGGAATCATCATTCCGTAGGTCATTTCTGAAGGGAATATCATATGTCGATTTGAAAAACCTTCCATATAATTATCACACAATGTACCCTCTCTCTCTCTCCCTCCCTCCCTCCTTCCATATATATAAAATAGAGGATCTTCTCTTGAGATTGAGTACAAAGAAAGAGACATAGGCTTGGCACAACACTCTTTGAAGTTCTCGGTACTGGTGTTCACAATAACAACGGGCTTGGGAAAATATTTTGTATTTGGCAAACATTTTTAAAAACTCATTGGCCAAATATCAGCATTCCCAATGCTAAAAGCTCAATGCAGATTCGAACCTACTTTGAGCATTCGGCATTTTGGAAATGCAAGTTCACTGTTCATCTGCGTCACTATTCATCTTTTTCCCCATTCGTCTTTGTCTTCCCCGCTGAGAGTCGGGCTTTTTCGGCAGTCGCCACAGTCACCTGGGGATCACGCGTCCTCAATGACCACCGCCTGGGGTGGCACAACTTGTGACCAGATCTGGCCTCTACAACCTTAGACGGCATCACTTGAGGTCGTGCCCTAGGTGGCATCGCCTAAGGTTGCAACCTCAAGTAGCCAGATTTGGCCGTCCGGCGTTGGATTTGATTTTCAGATTAAAAAAAAAAAATAGCAAAAGCCCATTACAAATGTGAGTTTTGCCAAATGGTATTTATGCTTAAATTACCTTTCAATGCTATTTGAGATTATAATTTACCAAACGGTGTAACATTTCGGAAAATCTATTTACCTTAAAGGTATTTGCATTCTCCCAAAGGCATTTCTCCAAAGCCGAACCAAACGGGCCCATAAGGAGCAAAAAACCTGCAGTCCATCGCAAATCAAAGGCGACCTACTACTTCATGCCTATATAATATATTTTCTAGTAGACCCTTAGAAGAAAAAGAAAGCCAAACCAAACCAAATCGGACCACAAACTCAATAACTTTCATTTCAAATCATAATGTGTGAATTCGACCTAGAAAACCATAGAAGGGCCCTCAAACATCTTAATCAATTTCATTCCCCCGCCACCAGACCCTTTGCCTCGGCGGCCCACGTTCATCCAAATTTGATCCGAACGACTCTTGATAGCCCACCGTTTTGTTCATGGTTTAGAAGATTTCGAGAGTGCCCCTTAATTTTTGCTCTCTCTCCCATGGGCCTGGATTTGGGCCACATAACTCGGGCCCAACAGCAGTCAAACGAAGTGGTCAACGACTTATGAAGCACCGATACTCTCTAAGAACTTTCGTGTCGTGTCAAACACTTCGACACGTGTTAGACACTTTTCAACACTCGGTCAACACGCGTCGGAAAATCTGACACCTTGTCAACTTTTTCGAAACTCGAGTCGGAATTTTGACATACTAGTTTCCGATATCAAGGTCAATTTTAAAAATTCAAAAAAATGAAAGGTCAAAATATATATATGAGAAAAAATAAAACACAGTAATAAAAATAATAAATTGAGAAAGAAGAAAAACTTAATATTCTTTTATGACCCTCACTTCTTGTGATACACAATTCATCTCTTAAGTTTTTTTTTTCTCATCTTCTAACATATCTAACATGCGAGTCCAGAATATGAAACGCTTGTTTTTTCTCCAAGTTTATAAATTATTGAAATAGAGTTGAATTTGTCAAATTGAAATAATAAATGATATTAATAAATAGCAGATTAATTAGTGTAAATTCATTCTAGTCTTTTTTTAATTATTTATTTATTTATGAATTTGATTCAAATTAATTTGATTAAAATAATCATAAAAATGATAATTTACAACGTGTCTCAACGTGTCGAAATTCTCTGTTTTTTGAGAAATGACATGTCGGCGTGTCGTGTCGTGTCGTGTCGTGTCGTGTCGTGTCGCGTGTCAGTGTTGGTGCTACTTAGGGTGCGTTTGTTTGTATTTTTGTTCAAAAATTGTTCCGAGGAACATAAATAGTTTTTGACCAGAAAAAACGCGTTTAGTAAACTTGTTCCGGGAATAAAAAAAAGAACAGAAACACATTTGGTAAATTTGTGTTCTTTTTTTGTTTATTTTAATCTTTTAATATTTTTATTTTATTTTTCCTTTTTTTCTTTCTTTTTTCTTTTTTTCTTCTTTTGGTCGGCGGCCTCGCCCAGCCACGACAAGGCTCGCTGGGCCGAGCCTCGCCAGTGGCTGGGCAAGCTTGGCCTCGCCGGATTTGGGCGAGCCCGAGCTCGCCGAGCCGGCGAGGCTCGGCCGACACGAGGCAAGGTTGGGCAAGCTCGGGCTCGCCCGGATCTGGTGAGGCCAAGGGGCTGGCAATGCTCGGCCTCGCCGGGGGTCGGCGACGCTCCGGTGAGGTCGCTAGCCCTCAACGGCCGATCGCCGGCCATGGCCAAAGCCGGCGACCGGCCAAAGAAAAAAGAAAAGAAAAGAAAAGAAAGGAGAGAGAAAATTTGTTCTTAAAAATTGTTCCAGAAACAAGAAATAAGTTTTTTTTGTTTCTGTTCCAATTTTGTTCCTGAGAACAAAAAAACAAATTTGGAACAAAAACGCAAACAAACATGTTTTTGTTCTTTTTTTGTTCCCGTGAACGAAAAGATAGAATTTTTGTTCATAAATCAAAACAAAAAATATAAACAAACACACCCTTAGTCAACGTCAACGACATGTTTGCCGATTCTGCGTGGGCTTGGGGTTGTGCACTTTTTTATTTTTATTTTTATTTTTAATTACAAAAAAGGAATAAAAAATTCCATAAAATGGGGTAGAAGAGGATGTGGAGATGACTGGGATAAGACGAGATAACCGACATGGCTGACTCGGAGTCGGATCGGCGTCACATCCGCTTCTTGTGGATAAGGTAACTTTTGACCAGCTCCTCGTACTTCTAAAACTTACAAATTTATTACCCAAAAAAAAATTGTTGCTATTGCTTTTATATATAAATAACATTTTTCTCTGCCAGATCAAACATTCGAGATAACACGCTCTTTTTGTTTTTAATATTTCTTCTAATTTTTTTCTTTTTATTTTTTTAACAAAAAAGAAAAAAAATTACGAAGCTAGAAGAAAATCCCCATGATTTCAAGAGAAGAGTTGTATCAATTCATTTTTTACTTAGATTTAATTTTTTTTTGGTCTTTCGATCGTTTTATTTTTATTTAGTGAGAGATGTAGGCTTAATCTATACTTATAAAGGAACTCGTTGAAAATCGTCAAATATTTTTAATAAGTAAATTATTCCAATCAATACCATATTTTATTAGCACTTCGTACAATTTCAATAATTTTGATTACACGAAAGCAAACCGACACGTTTACTTAGAGGATAAACCACCAAACACACTCCTCAATTCTCTCGACCCCAGGTAAGGCCTCATATTATCTGCGCAAACAAACAAAATGAAATTACTAAATTAGACCATACCAATTTCGAAAATTTACACGTGGCCTGTTGTCATTGGGCCCACCATTCCGGATAACGTTTCCACGTCGGTCCCCCTCCCCCCACCATATATAAATATGCACCGAAGACGGACAGATCTCCACCATCATCATCAATTCATCCGATCTTCTTCATCCCACCGTTTCATCGATTTTCAGGGTCGATTCCAAGCTCTGTCTAAGTTCTTGTTCTTGTTCTTTCTGTGGGAGTTTGATCGTGGTATTGCGAAAAGGGGAAGGAAAATGTTGGGAATATTCAAGAAGGGCCTGGCTCACCCGCCGCAGGAGCTCAACAGCCCGCACCCGCTGCAGGCCGCGGCGGCGACGAGGGAGCCTAAGTTCCCGAGGGAGATCTTGGAGGATTTCCTCGCTACCCATCAGTCCGGCAGCAGCAGCAGCAATGCCTTCTCGGTCAGCTTCGAAGACGGCGCTCTGCTCGCTTACGCTCGCGCCGAGAAGTCCTACTCGGTCCATCAAAGGTTAATCTCTCTCTTTCTCTCTCTCATGCGCGAGCAGTAAATTTAGAATGATGCACATTGGAAAGAGCAAGACTATAAATGTGACGCCTTTATAACGTGATTGATGGCAATTCCCCTTGAAATTGCTTTTAAGCAAAGCTAGAATTGCAGATGAATTCGGAGTATAGTCGACGGCGCGTCTCGTGTCGTGCTCGTCGGGAGTCTTCTACTGTCTTAGCAATGCAAACCAATCTTTCTGAATCAAAGTTCTTTTTTTTTTTTAAGGGAATTCTGAAATGGAAAGTTCCTGAATTTTGAGCTGAATGTGTTTTTTGGTTTTTCTGGGCAGATTGTTCTGCGGCATGGACGACATCTACTGCATCTTCCGGGGCAGCCTGAACAACCTGTGCAGCCTCATCAAGCAGTACGGCCTGGCCAAGGGCGCGAACGAGGCCATGCTCGTGGTCGAGGCCTACCGGACCCTCCGCGACCGGGGCCCGTACCCGGCCGACCAGGTCCTCAAGGACCTGGACGGCGGCTACGGCTTCGTGCTCTATGACGGCAAGGCCAGGACCGTCTTCGCCGCATCCGTAGGCTCCTCCGCAACATTCAATTCTGTTCATTTTAGCAACAAAAAAAAGAGTTTTTTTTTGTCAATCTGAAATTTTTTCCAATTCTTGATGATGAATATAGGGAGCGGAAGAAGGGGTGAGGCTGTTCTGGGGGATTGCAGCAGACGGTTCTCTGGTGATCTCGGACGACTTGGAGGCTGTGAAAGGGAGCTGTGCCAAGTCGTTTGCTCCATTCCCTGCAGGTTCGTATGCTGTAAATATTTTTCAATAATTAGAAAAATCAAGAAATTAATGGTTCAAATTATTGAAAATGTTTTGAAAAAAATGAGAGAATATGCTTAATAGTTAAATTAATGAAAAGGGCTTCTTTTTATTTTATTTTTATTTTATATAATATGATTAATAATTAAATTACTGAAAATATCTTTCAAGGTTTGTGTACTGTAAATATCTCTCAATAATTAGGAAAATCGCGACATGTTTAGAAAAAAAAAAAGAGAGGAGAGAATATGCTCGATAATTGAATTACTGAAAATGAGCTTTTTTAATTTTTATTATTTTTTATTTTTTGTGGGGGCAGGATGTATGTTTCATAGCGAGCATGGATTGATGAGCTTCGAACATCCGAGGAACAAGGTGAAGGCGATGCCAAGGATTGACAGCGAGGGAGTGATGTGCGGGGCCAATTTCAAGGTCGATGTCCAGTCCAAGGTTCAAGCTATGCCACGTGTCGGGAGTGAAGCTGACTGGGCAGTTTGGGGCCAAAATGCATTATGATAATCCCTTAGGAAGAAACCCATTTTAAGTAAAGATCGAAAGTTCGATTCTGCCTTTGTAATTTTCTTTTTTCAATTTCCTGCTTGGATTTTTCGTTGTTATTTTCCTTTTTTTTTTCTACTCTCGAGCTGACTTTGGTGGGTTTCCCATTGGGAAAATTGCACGTCTTTGCTGCTTATGTACATGTTTGACCCTTAACAACATTAATGAAAATGATTTGAATTTGGGAGCGAAAATTAGCTTGTAGAACATGAATTTAATTCGTTTGTATCTGAAATTTCGGTTTTCATCATATATCATCTTCATTGGAAGGTGTAATTGGGATTCCCCGGTTTTCATCTTTTTATATTTGTCGTGTTTGATTTGTTCGGTGCGTATATTTCATCGCTTGAAATTATCCAATTGACTACATACCGCCCGATTCTTGATGAACAGCTTTTGGGTTACTGAGCAATGTGACTCAACTTGCATGTGGCAATCACCCAATTTTTGTTGGCTTATTTTCTCGAGAGATCAATGGGGATTGTGATAAGAGACTGAAGATGGGCTATGTTCTTTGACATGGTCTACTTAGCTTTGCTGCTTACATTTTATTTTTTCTTGCATTTCTACACATCAACTTTATAGAGTATCAAGTAGATAAAGTGAGAAAAATGAATAAATCATTCCGAAAGCAAGAATGATCTTATCATGGAATTTATTCTTGACATGTAGAGCACTCTGCTTTTAGCAATACCAGAAGATTGCCTATGCCATACACGAGGCAATATTCTTTATATGATCTATTTTCATCAAAGGAAAATGTAAATAAAAAGCAAAACACAAATTTATTGATACATTACGAGAATTTGAATAGCTCTTTTATTATTAGTCAATTAATGAAAAGCTTACGAGATAATATTGTAAGAAACTTATTTCTAGAGACTTGAATGTCCTTCTAACTTTTTAAACGGCCATGGTCAATTTCCCAAAATAAATAAATAATAATAATAAAATAAAATATCGTAATTATTCATCACATGTGGTGCCACATTTTTTAACCTTTTCAAAGTGGTTTATATACTCGACAGACAATGTCTAAAGAAGTCAGTGGTATGATGTCTAACAATAATATGAAACGTTAGTAATGAAGCATAACTTAAAGTTTGTTCACCTATCAAGTAAACTTCTCCGTGATTTTAAGGCAAATGTTGATTTTTATTTTCTGATTAGTCTGACTAATGTATGCTGATGAATCCAAACTTTATCTTGACTATGAAATGATATAAAGAAAAGCACTTACATCAAATGTGTTACAACTGAAGCTCTTATTACACATATTAATCCCACATCTTATGGAAAATAAGGTCATCAAACATTAAGTTAAAGAAAAGGGTCCAGTTAACAACATTGGCCAACAAAAGTAATGTGATGGTATATTTGGATTGATATATTGAAGAAAGAAATTACTTTAAAACAGTAACGTTAATTTGTTTGAAAAATGAAAAAGTAAAAAAAAAAAAAAAAAGCTCCCTATACAACGCAATTTCACCTACTCTCCCTATTATGAGGCCAACACTTGGTCGACCAACCATGTTTAATGTACTAAGATTGTACCTTCAAACCGAAGATATGCCAATTTTGTAAAGCTAATTATGGATTCAGCAATCATAATTAGTCCATTTAAACTCTCCAACAGAGACAAAGCCCAAAAAATATCAGGGAACCATTCGTATGATATGGGCACAGAAACTTTCTGCATAGCCATTGCAAACAAAAAATCAAGAGGACATACCTCCCAATCTGGCAACAGATCATAACTTTTGGCCTTGGTTATGTCAAACACAATAATGCCTATAATTCTCTTAACTCCGAGTTTAGTAGCAATTAAATTATGCACAAAATGAAGGTGACGGGAGAAATTATTTTTGGAACAAGCCAGACTTGAGGAATTAGCCGTATGAAATGAAAAAGGTACAGGCAACAGATATGTTGCATATAAATTGATGACATAGTTAAGTGTTCACTATTAATGAGAGATTCATTAAGCACTGTACTATTCATCCGCACAATTATATCATCAAGAGCTGGAACCCCCCCCCTCCCCCCAAAAAAAAGAAACAAACACCCACAAAAAGAAAAAGAAAAAGCTAGTGATTGAACCGTTTTCGTTATGATAAAGGATTTTGTGCAATGTTGTCGGTTGGAATGTTCTTTATATAAAAATCGAAAATAAGTGCACTAAAAATCTTACTACTTTTTCTCAATGGAGAATTAAAAGAATAAATATATATGGAACAACATGTTGGTTTCATTTTGAAAGGCCAAGAATAAAAAGTATGTCCACTTTTGAGATCGATTTATGGTCTTAAGCAGTCGTCAAAATAATGCTATATACGTTTTCATAATGCCATAATGGCATATGATTTTACATTGATTAATGAGGATCATTGTGTATATATCAAAAGATCCAAAGATCAATTTGTGATCATATAATTATATGTTGATCATATACTGATTGCCGGAAGTAATATGGAATTTGTTAATACTGTCAAGAGTTTGTTATTTTCCAACTTTGAGATGAAAGACATGGGTGAGGCTGCATACATTCTTGGAGTTAAGATTTCAAGAGATCGTTCGAAGAGATCATTATCTCTTTCGCTAGAAACATACATAAATAAGATTCTTAAACGATTTCGTATGCAAGATTGTAAACCCATAGATACTCCTATTGCAAAAGGTGAAAGATTGAACCATAGAATATGTCCAAAGACTCCACAAGAGAATGAACAAATGCAACATGTTCCTTATGCTAGTGCTATTGGAAGCTTAATGTACGCTATGATGTGTACAAGACCTGACATATGTTTTGCAGTTTGAATGGTGAGTAGAGACCAATCCAATTAAGGTCAAGCACATTAGAAAGCCGTTAAAAGAATATTGATGTATCTGAAGGGAACTGCTGATTATACGTTGAGTTACGAAGGAAATGATTTGTGACTTGAAGGCTATTCAAATGCTGATTGGGGAGTAGATTTAGATGAAAGGAAATCTACCTCTGGATTTGTTTTCTTACTGAATAATGGTGCCATATCTTTAAGCAGTAAGAAACAAACGTGTATAGCCTTGTCAACGATGGAAGCTGAGTTCGTGGCATTATCAACAGTAATACAAGAAGGTGTTTGGCTTAAGAGATTTTTGGATCATTTAGGTATTATTAAGAATACTGCAAACCCATTGTTGGTTAATTGTGATAGCCAAGCAGCAATAGTATACACCAAAAATCCAAAATATCATGGCAAGACCAAACATATAGATACCAAGTATAATTTATTTAAAGATTTGGTTGCAAGAAAAGATGTGAACTTACAATACATATTTACGCATAGAATGGTAGTAGATCCTATGGCAAAACCAATACCTAGAGATGTGTTCTGTGGCCATGTGAAATCTCTAGAATTACGTAGAGGCTGATGTACTGAATATTGTAATTTCCCTTAAATGTTCACATTTAATGAATTTATGTTTTCATTATTAATGCCTATGGGTCTTTGTTTAACGCGTATGCATCTTAATGCTTAGTGCATTATATAAAATTGAGAAAGTATGTCGAACAGATAAAAGATTAGCCAACTCACACGGGTAATCGCCTCCATTTACTATATAATAAATAGAGATGAGACAGTTTTTAAGCTTATTATTTAGGTGATAATTGAGAGTTCAAGTTTAAAAAATATATGTCACCTTAACTATGTGTTAAGATGAGGATATAATATTTACTATGTCCGAAAGTAAAATAACCCATATATTTTATTTTATCTATCTATGATGCCAGATGTGAGTTATGATAAATTTCGTGAAAGAGTAAATACGTGAACTCAAGTTAGACATTAGGTATGTCTGAACTATCGTGTGTACGGTATTGAAAGTGTAGACATACGCTCCATGGGAAAATAGTTAATACCGTAATATGTATTTCATACTACGTGTGCATAAGACGACCAACAAGAGTGGCAAAAGTTTTGATCTAAACTTTTATGTGGTGCGAGACTCTTGAGGAAAAGAGTTCCTCAATTAAGTGTCCTCATGACTCTTACTTATTTTCAAGATTTCTATTCAGTATTTGCTATCTTAGAATGTTGCCAATGATCATGAATTGATTCGATCTAATGGGACACTTTTAGAAAATCAAGTTGAATTGAAATTGAGAGTTTCAAGGAAAGAAGAAAATCGAATTTGGAGAATCACATTTTAATTTTGTATTCACTAGTCGACCAATTATGATTATTTTTTCTGGATAATCATAATTGTGAATACAATATATCATTGTTAAAAAGAGATTAAGAAAGATATAAATGTGATCGATCGATCTAAGGTACTGTATACTAAATCTACTAAAAAATGTGATACCAATTATGAGCTGATATATATTCCTAACAGATGTATGGTAACGAGCTCTCAAAGTATGTCAATCATACGGATTATTTACCGATATGAATGTTGCAGGGAGGAAAAGAGAGTTTTGTTTAGCCCACCATGTGTGAGTGGGAGATGATGGGTTTTTATGTTTGATGGGCTTGTTTAAGCCCGTTCGCCCATGTTTGGCCAAAACTCGACCTGTAAGTGAAGGGCCTTTAGAAGAGTCCAGTTACTGTAAAAAAAAAATAGGAATATCTGAGTAGTTGTGTTGTTTGAGGAGTTGCATTTTAGAAAAAGGAAAATACGTTTTTCTTTGTTTTTCTACGTTCTCTTAGTTTTTCCTCTGTGAAAACAGTGCGTTCCTCTTCACAAACGGAATCAGAGCTTCCAAGAATTCCTTATAAAACTGCGATGACGGTGCTTAATCTGTGAAAAACAAAGTATATCCAACTACGTGATATATTTTTTTTATCAGTGTAACATGTTTTCTGAGCACGTTTTCCGTGTTCGTTTTCGGTATTCGATTAAGTATCGGATTGTTTTTTAGGAATTTGTTTACATATAACTGGCAAAGAAACAAACATGGAGCAGCTCATTCAAATGGTTCACCCACGATGTCAAAATGACAAGAAACTCAAAAAATGCTAGGGAAGAAGCATCGCTGAAGCGCACATTTCGCATAACTATGGTACATACGAAGGAATATCAAAGGGGCAAAAGCAATGAGTAAAGAGATCAGCGAATGAAAAACTAAAGGAAAAAAGAGAGCAGGATTCAAGAAGAATGATATGGTGTTGGGACCGGAGGACGATGCTGGTGCTACTCCTCTAATCACTTGAACTCTATCCCATCTACACTCGGTCATCCAGTCGTACAATCGCCAGTAGAGAGAGAAAGAGATGTCAAGATTAGAGGTGAACTGATTCAAACTAGTTCGGCTCCCGATCTTCGAAACTGAAAACTAGACTAGTCCCAATGTGAACAAGGCAGATAAGGCAAGTTCAGGTCATTTCTTGTGTTGAATTGACCAAGTCGCTCAGTCCTAAAACGTGGAATCATTATTCTATGGGTCATTTGTGAAGGGAATATCACGTGTCATTTTGAAAAACCTTCTACATATTTATCACACGGCGCACTCCTCTCTCCCTCCTTCCATGTATATAAAGTAGAGGATCTTCTCTTGAGATTTGAGTACAAAGAGAACCAAAAATGTGCAGTTCATCGCGAATTGAAGGCGGCCTTTTTCTTCATGCCTATATATATTTATTAGGCCCTCAGATGAAAAAAGAATAACAGAACCAGACCAAAACAGACCGCAAACTAAATAACTTTCATTTCAAATCATAATTTATGAATTCAACCTAGAAAGCCATAGAACCGTCCTTGAACATCCGAATCAATTTCGTCCTCCCGCCACCAAACCCTTTGCCTCGACCGGCCCACCCGTTATCATGGCTCGTAACCAAGCCTGGTTTAGATCGAAACCGTCTTGGATGAGCAATCAGGAACTCGAATCGGGAACCTGAGATGGTTTGGGCCCCCAAAAAGATCCGGGCCAAAGTCTTCGAAATGCCCTCTCTTGAAGCCGGCCCAACCCGCCCATTTGCCACCAAAAGGGGATGATCGAAATACATTTGATCTAACTGAAGGCCCACATTCATCTATAATGATGTGAACGACTCTTGATAGCCCAACCTTTTTGTGCACCCTAATTCTTATCCCCTCCCTCTCTCTCGGGCCTTGATTTGGGCCGCAAGGCCCACTACTCAGGCCCAGCAGGCAGTCAAACGGAGTGTGGTGAACGGCACATTCGCCAGATTCTGTGTGGGGACTGGACCAGTGCACTTTCTTTATTTTATTATTATTTTATTATATATTCTGAATTTTTTTTAAAATTTTATTATTTTTCTGGATTTTTAATTCCGGAAAAGGAATTAAAAACTAAACAAAAGGAAATTTGACGGAAAAGGAGGGTAGAAGAACACGTGGAGATGAATGGGATAAGACGAGATAGCCGACATGGCTGACTCGGATCGGCGTCGTCACATCCGCTTCTTGTGGATAAGGCCACTTTTGACCAATTCCTCGTACTTCTAAATCTTAAAAATTTATTACCCAAAAAAAAATAAAAATTGCTGCTACTGCTATATATAAATAACATTTTTCCCTGCCAGATCAACATTCGAGATAACGCCCTCTTTTTGTTTTTAATATTTCTTCTATCTTTTTCTCTTTTTTAACAAAAAAAAAAAGAAAAAGAAAAGGAAAAAAAATTATGGAGCTAGAAAAAATTTTCCCTATGATTTCAAGAGATTGGTTGTATCAATTCATTTTTGACCTAAATCTAATTTTTTTGTCAGTCTTTCGATTTTATTGGGCCGGAGATATAAGCTTAATCCACACTTATAAGCGAACTCGTTAAAAATCCTCAAATATTTTTAATAAGTTAATTATTCAATTAATATCATATTCATATGAGTAATTCATGCAATTTCAATCGCTTTGATTACACGAAAAACACGATTACTTAGAGAACAAACCACCAAACACGCTCCTCGCTCCTCCTCAACCCCAGGTAAGGCCTCATCACCATCTGCACGAACAAACAAAAAAAATTGACTAAATTAGACCATACCAATTTCAAATAAATTTACACGTGGCCTGTTATCATTGGGCCCACCATTCCGGATAACGTTTCCGCGTCGGTCCCCAACCCCTACCATGTAATACGCACCGAAGACGGACAGATCTCCACCATCATCATCACTTCATCCGATCTTCTTCAAACCCACCGTTTCATCGATTTCCAGGGTCGATTCCAAGCTCTGTCCAAGTTCGAGTTCTTGTTCTTTCTGTGGGAGTTTGCTTGTAGTATTGCGAAAAAGGGGAAGGAAAATGCTGGGGATATTCAAGAAGGGCCTGGCTCACCCGCCGCAGGAGCTCAACAGCCCGCACCCGCTGCAGGCCGCGGCGGCGGCGGCGACGAGGGAGCCCAAGTTCCCGAGGGAGATCTTGGAGGATTTCCTGGCTACCCATCAGTCCGGCAGCAGCAGCAGCAATGCCTTCTCGGTCAGCTTCGAAGATGGCGCTCTGCTCGCTTACGCTCGCCCCGAGAAGTCCTACTCGGTCCATCAAAGGTTAATCTCTCTCTCTCTTGAGAGCAGTAAATTTAGACTGATGCACATTGGAGAGAGCAAGTCTATAAATGTGGCGCCTTCATAATGTGATTGAAATTGCTTTTAAGCAAAGCTAGAATTGCAGATGAATTCGGAGTATAGTCGACGGCGCGTCTCGTGTCGTGCTCATCGGGAGTCTTCTACTGTCTTACCAATGCAAACCAGTCTTTTTGAATCAAAGTTCTTTTTTTTTTAAGGGAATTCTGAAATGGAAAGTTCCTGAATTTTGAGCTGAATGTGTTTTTTGGTCTTTCTGGGCAGATTGTTCTGCGGCATGGACGACATCTACTGCATCTTCAGGGGCAGCCTGAACAACCTGTGCAGCCTCATCAAGCAGTACGGCCTGGCCAAGGGCGCGAACGAGGCCATGCTCGTGGTCGAGGCCTACCGGACCCTCCGCGACCGGGGCCCGTACCCGGCGGACCAGGTCCTCAAGGACCTGGACGGCGGCTACGGCTTCGTGCTCTATGACGGCAAGGCCAGGACCGTCTTCGCCGCATCCGTAGGCTCCTCCACAACATTCAATTCTGTTCATTTTAGCAACAAAAAAATAATAATTTTTTTTCGATCTGAAGTTTTTTCCAATTCTTGATGATGAATATAGGGAGCGGAAGAAGGGGTGAGACTGTTCTGGGGGGTTGCAGCAGACGGTTCTCTGGTGATCTCGGACGACTTGGAGGCTGTGAAAGGGAGCTGTGCCAAGTCGTTTGCTCCATTCCCTGCAGGTTCGTATCCTGTAAATATTTTTCAATAATTAGAAAAATCAAGAGATTAATGGTTCAAATTATCGAAAATGTTTTGAAAAAAATGAGAGAATATGCTTAATAGTTAAATTACTGAAATTGGGTCCTTTTTGTTTTTTATGTTAGAGAACATGCTTAATAATTAAAATCACTGAAAATATCTTTTAAGGTTTGTGCACTATATATATCTTTCAATAATAAGGAAAATCGCAATATTGATGATTCAAATTGTTGAAAATGTTTTGAAAAAAAGGAGAGAAAATGCTTGATAATTAAATTACTGAAAATGGGTTTTTTTTTTTTTTTAAATTAAACTTTTTTATTTTTATTTTTTGTGGGGCAGGATGTATGTTTCATAGCGAGCATGGATTGATGAGCTTCGAACATCCGAGGAACAAGGTGAAGGCGATGCCAAGGATCGATAGCGAGGGAGTGATGTGCGGGGCCAATTTCAAGGTCGATGTCCAGTCCAAGGTTCAAGCAATGCCACGTGTTGGGAGTGAAGCTGACTGGGCAGTTTGGGGCCAAAATGCATTATGATAATCCCTTAGGAAGAAACCCATTTTAAGCAAAGATCGAAAGTTCGATTCTGCCTTTGTAATTTTCTTTTTTCAATTTCCTGCTTGGATTTTTCGTTGTTATTTTCCTCTTCTTCTTTTTTTTCTACTCTCGAGCTGACTTTGGAGGGTTTCCCATTTGGGAAAATTGCACGTCTTTGCTGCTTATGTACATGTTTGACCCTTAACAAAAATAATGAAAATGATTTGAATTTGGGAGCGAAAATTAGCTTGTAGAACATGAATTTAATTCGTTTGTATCTGAAATTTCGGTTTTCATCATATATCATCTTCATTGGAAGGTGTAATTGGGATTCCCCCATTTTCATTATTTTATATTTGTCATGTTCGATTTGTTCGGTGCGTTTATTTCATCGCTTCAAATTGTCCAATTGACCACATACTGCCCGATTCTTGATGAACAGCTTTTGGGTTACTGAGCAATTTGACTCAACTTGTATGTGGCAATCACCCAATTTTTGTTGGCTCATTCTCTCGAGAGATCGATGTGGATTGTGATATCAGACTGAAGATGGGCTATGTTCTTTGACATGGTCTACTCAGCTTTGCTGCTCACATTTTAATTTTTCTTGCATTTCTACACATCAACTTTACAGAGTATCAAATATATAAAGTGAGAAATGAATAAATCATTCCGAAAGCAAGAATGATCTTACGACAGCCAAAACGAGAATAAACAATCAGGAAGGTTTACGCACTACATTTCAACTGGTCTACCCAATGATTTTACAATAGACAGGTAGAGAGCCGAAATATAACAAGAAGCGTGAATAACCAACCAGCCATTCTAAAACAGCTTGTCGAATGGAATTTCGACAGTTTGGTAGCTTATATGACAGTATTTACGCTCTTTTTCAATTGTCAAGGCGATGCAAATGGATTTAACTACTTCATCACTAGCAACAGCTTCACAAACAATCCAGTCAATAAGATGTAAAAGAGTCATCTAACTACAAGTGCACTATCTCTAGGGGGGAAATCAGTCTTCCATTTTAGGGAAGGAAGAGAAAATTGGCAGATATGATCCATTTAAGCTTTCAGACAGAAATTGGAGGTGAGAGTTAGCTGATGCACCGAATATTCTGTGTGCACATCCAGAAACTCGATCAGATTCTCACCAACAGGATTGACAAGTAGAAATCTGCATTAACTTGAGGTGTATATGTACAATGACCAAGAATGGCTTGTCTATGAAGATCATCAAAATGCACTTTTTCTCGCAAATTGTGAACACAGTGAAATTGGAGTTAAGTTATCTTCTGACGGCCGAATAGGACATGGGAAGATAGATCACTTGACATCCACGAAGATCTGCAAGTATCCAGAAGAAATCATTAAAACGAACCAACAGCATATCATGTGACCCGTCCAATACCAACAAATTAGATTACGAGATCCACCAAGTAAAAAACGACGTTGATTTTGTTGACAATTCCTAGTCAACACTAGAAATTCATATCGAGCATGGTATGTTGGACATGGCAGCTCAAGTACGTAGCAAAACCATTTTGTGAACGACCTTTATGGCTTAATGCAATTTTAAGTGTGGTGGGGGAAAAAATTTTCATAGGAAACCTTCTTACTTTTGAGATTAAAGAGCATATGCTTGTGATAGGTACAAAGAGTTTTATCATGGAATTTAGTTTTGACATGTAGAGCACTCTTGCTTTTAGCAATACCAGAAGATTGCCATGCCATACACAAGGCAATGTTCTTTATATGATCTATTTTCATCAAAGGAAAATGTATATAAAAAGCAAAACACAAATTTATTGATACATTAAGAGAATTTGAATAGCTCTTATATTATCCGTCAATTAATTATAGGCTTAGGAGATAATATTGTAAGAAACTTATTTCTAGAGACTTTCATGTCCTTCTAACTTTTTAAACGGCCATGGTCAATTTGCCAAAAAAAATAAAAGAAAATAAAATATCGTAATTATTCATCATATGCGGTGCCACATTTTTTAACCTTTTCAAAGTGGTTTATATACTTGACAGACAATGTCTAAAGAAGTCAGTGGTATGATGTCCAACAATAATGTGAAACATTAGTAATGAAGCATAACTTAAAGTTTGTTCACCTACTAAGTAAACTTCTCCGTGATTTTAAGGCAAATGTTGATTTTTATTTTCTGATTAGTCTGACTAATGTATGCTGATGAATCCAAACTTTATCTTGACTATGAAATGATATAAAGAAAAGCACTTACATCAAATGCGTTACAAATGAAGCTCTTATTACAAATATTAATCCCATATCTTATGGAAAATAAGGTCATCAAACATTAAGTTAAAGAAAAGGTTCCAGTTAACAACATCGGCCAATAAAAGTAGTGTAATGGTATATTTGGATTAAATATTGAAGAAAGAAATTACTTTAAAACAGTAGCGTTAATTTGTTTGAAAAATGAAAAAGTAAAAAAAAAAAAAACAAAAGAAGAAAAAAGAGCAACTAGCTCCCTATGCAACGCAATTTCACCTACTCTCACTTGGCTTTGGCTACTCTCCCTATTATGAGGTCAACACTTGGTCGACCAACCATGTTTAATGTACTAAGATTGTCTTCAAACCGAAGATGTGCCAATTTTGTAAAGCTAATTATGGATTCAGCAAACAGAATTAGTCCATTTAAACTCTCCAACATGAGACAAAGCCCAAAAAATATCAGGGAACCCAGTCGTATGATATGGGCACAGCAACTTTCTACATAGCCATTGCAAACAGAAAATCAAGAGGACATACCTCCCAATCTGGCAACAGATCATAACTTTTGGCCTCTGTTATGTCAAACACAGTAATGCCTGTAATTCTCTGAACTCCGAGCTTAGTAGCAATCAAATTCTGCACAAAATGAAGGTGACTGGAGAAATTACTCTTGGAAAAGAAACAAGTAGATAAGTTATGAAAGGTACAAGCCAGACTTGAGGAGTTAGCCAAATGAAATGAAAAAGGTACAGGCAGCAGATATGTTGCATATAAATTGATGACATAGTCAAGTGTTCACTATTAATGAGAGATTCATTAAGCACTGTACTATTCATCTGCACAATTATATCATCAAGAACTGGAACAATTTGAGACGAGAAAATAAGCAGCTCCTCCCCCCCCCCCCCAAAAAAAAAAAAAAAAACACCCACGAAAAAAAACAAAAAAAGAAGCTAACGGCAAGTCCAAAAGGCAAAATCCTGACTTTGATGTGACATCAGTAGACCTAGTGAACATAAAGACACTGCAGCTAGCCCAGTCATATCATGAAAGGTACCTTGAGGTAAGGCCATGTTTTTGCTGGACGTACTTCAATTTATGAATGTATAGCATTACTAAGGCAACCAATAAATTAAATTTAAGAATTGAGAAGCTAAGGAAATTAATGGATTGGAAAAAAGTTTTTACTCAACCTGTTCTTTTCTTATGCATGATGCCCCTCATAATTTTTAAAACCTGACCTTAATTCTAATTGTGGATCACCTACTGCATGCAGATGCAAATGGGACTAAAAGTAACTTCTTCCACATTCTTGTATTCAATACATCATAAACTGACCAAATAACACTGGCAGGGGCACAATGCAGTGCACATCATCAAAGAAAATCTACCATGATTCGTGAGTCGCAAATTTAGATAACAAGTTCCAAACCAAGCAGAAAAACCAGCATAGGAAGCTCAGTTACTTAGAGAATAATTGCACTGTCGTAGATAAGACATCACAGAAGCTACACAAAGGTATAGTGAAAGAATCCAAGTAAAAAGTTTGAAGAACATTTTTCGTACCAGTGAGAAATCTGATGAACCGAATGCCTCCACCTTTGGTAAAGCCTACAAGATTCAAATCAACATTTCAATAAAATATGTAATCAAAATCCTCACTGATGTAAAAGGCACATATTTCCAAATCACACCAATTTGACTTCCCATTAGATCCACCTGCTGCATGCTATCAGATGATGACACAAGCTTAAACAACAATAGAACGGCATGCTACTCATGTATTTCATCACCAGACATTAGGTAAGTCTACTTAGATACAGGTTTCAGTCCTGTCCAGGCTATTATAACATGTATTTCATCACCAGACAAGCTAGATAATCCAATTACCATCTTTTGAAGACCATTAACCATAACAGCCCTGTCCTCAGCTAATTCATTCTGTGATAACCAAACTTCAAAAGGGCCCAAATCTTGGTCCATCAAGTTCATGAGATTGAAGTGTACCTGCAGCATGCATTAGTAATAGCGCATTCCCAAATGTTTCTCGGCAAAGAAATAAGCATTTTCTGGGAGAACATAACATTTAGGCAACTAACCGAGAAGGATCTTCCCAAGTTAATATTGTTTGGAGATTCTACAATACGCAAGTCAACCTCTTTGCGGGTGATGGCCTACAAAAGAAAACCATTTGAGAAACGGATATAATCTTCAGTATCAGCTAGTGGTCAAAGTTACAATGGAACAACGTTCATAAAGGGCTCACATTGCAGTTTTTCAAATTTAAATATTTCAAGTTTACATAATGCATAGCCATGCCCTAACAGTTTTCCCCTCAAAATACATCCTCTTGTAAAAGCACAAGTAGATTATCAGCTAAAATACCCCACGGTTCGTAAACTTGTTAAATTTGCTTGTCTACTGTTACCATGGCATTTTCCAAGCAATAGCTTAAGTTATATGCCAGATCAACCATTCTATGACCCTTCATTTAAGTGTACCAAAACATCACCACAAACAGACAATCCACAAGCAAAAGCATATCGCACCCAGCTAAAACCTAAGTTCATCATTGACCCCAAACTATAACAACCACCACAAAAAGAAAATTCAAAGTACAGCTAAGTAACACAAAAGAGAATCTAACGAAATGAAGCGAACAGAGCAACTGCAAACCGCTACATAAAGAGCAAATACAAATACTTATTCTTTCTAAGTAATGGACGTCAGATGAACTAGAATTTCCTATCCACAAGCTCGAAGGAGGACACTTACAGTCCCAAGAATCTGCTGTGTCTGTAAACGACCAGGTTCACCCAGATTTGTGCGCCATGTGATCTGAAGCTTACCAAGAACATTATTTCCCTCAACTTTCATTTGTCCATTACTCTGTGAGGGTGATTTCAACTGATAAAGATAGTTCTGAATTCCTCCACCTGATCTGATCAGGACTGGTGGCTTAAATACCTCTCTGTAAGTCAAAAAAATCATTGCCTCTTGGCATTCAATTTTTTTATGAATAGAACAGCATATAATCTGTGGATTTTACTAAGAAATCCTTTACATACTTAGCTGGAGAATAAATCTCGGACTGGTGCTCATCAGCCTTTAAGATTGTTGCACCCCAGTATTGTGCTGGCTCAAAATCAACTTGGTCCATATACAAGTTCGATTTGGTGTGATTTTCAATGCACGCTTCCAAAAATGTAGTTTCCTGGTATATGTTTTCAAGTTGTCACATCCTAATAGGGAGGAGCAGCATACTGACATGTTTTGTCCTCAGCATATAGGGTATTTGTTCCATGGTATGAAAAAAATGTCAACCAAAATGGTTAAAGGTTGAATCTCATAAATGTAGATAATGCAATGAGCTTGATTATCAGCATTTGTGGAGCTGTCTTAACTAGGATTTTGGACAAAATCTTACTAGGTTGGACAGCTTCAAATATGCTCTGTGAGAGAAAGGCATGGTAGTTTGCAAGTTATGGTGATCAAGCTTATGCCTGAAAGGATCAAAGCAACATCCAATATGGACTACAGAGACACAACTTCTAGCATGTCATAACAAGGAAATAAGTTTCCTCTCAACAGATTTCTGGACATTGCTATTATTCGACGAGTATTTGTAAGACAATCATCTCCTATAAAGAGGAATGCACCTGAACAAAAGATGAGAGAGGAGTCTCCTCATCCAACCACAAGGCAAACACAAAGGTCCTCTAATGAGAAAAGGATATGGCAGAGCACACAGGAGTCCAATATTGTAAAACAAAGAGACCCATGCAAACTCTGAAATGCTAAAGATATTCAC